>CM073137.1:8879022-9269022 GCA_037039145.1 Fundulus diaphanus | reverse complement strand
GTGGCCCACCGGGGCAGGTATGTGTAACAGGAGTCTCATTAGGACCTTTATGATGGCGCAACAGGTCTATAGTCATTGGGGACTGATGGCTAAGGTTTCTGAAGGCTAAGTTTTCTTTGGTAGTACAAGTATTATTTCAAGCTTTGAGATGTTGTTCAGCTGTTCCCGGTTGGACAAAACCAATCAGTTGCTATGGTTATGCATCATAACAAATGCCCTGAAAAAAAAAAACATCAAAATAACACAACCTTGATCCCCAAAAAGGAGAAATTTAAGTATACTTTAAGAATAAAAGCAACAGGGTTACTCCAGCATGCAGCCACTTTGAGCAGCGCAATCCTAGAACACAATGCAGAGCATTTCTGGAACAAATTGTGTTGGTGGCTGCAAAGGACTTCATACTGTTTTGAAGGACAATACCCCCTAATATACAGCTAGACGTACAATAAAATGTTTCAGACTAAAGTAGATTTGTGTTTGAAAGTCACTACATATAAATAGATATTGCAAGTAAAAATGGATTTATATTGCACCGGTCAAGATAAAAATCACAGTGCTTCACAAACGAAAGGTAAAAAATACACAAGATAGATTTAAAAAGATATGTTTTTCACTGCCATTTAAAGGAACCCACTGAGTCTGCTGATCTCAGAGACTGTTGAAGGAAGCCCCAGTCTTTGAGCCACAGAAGAGCCACCTGATAGTCTGGTAGATTCGGTTTGATTAGGGTCCAAATTACAAATTTTTAGCCGCTGTTCTTTGCTTTCACGCTACACTTTGTCAAACGAATCAAACCTTTTGACCAACTGGTTCAACCCCTTGTCTGTGGCGCTGCATCAAGAAACAGAGAAGGAAAGAGGTTGGTCAACAACACAGCACAACTTCCTTTTCCACAAAATAATCCTTATTACAGAGTAACATGGCATAAATGTAATGGCAAAAGCTTTTAGTCATGTTATTGCAATGCTGTCTTTGGCAAGCGTGCCAGACAGAACAATTCAACAGTGGGCTCAGCAGGAGCGTAGGACAAGGCAGATGTCCACGGAGATTATGTTTAACTAAGGCAGGTGAGATGGCTCCATATGAGGCATCTGCTTAAGACCAGAGGTGCATACAGTTTCCTTGATCTGAGGTCACGCTTACACAGATGCCGAGCAAGGTATCGACAATATATATTACTTCATTAGTGCTATTGCTCAATTACAGTTGTATTTACCCAGACTGCCCTGCACAGTAGTCCACTTCCTGCTTTTGGACCGGCATCTGGTCCGCTTGGCATTCCCATATGTATTCACACTGTGCTATGATGAGCTCTGAAGCCTGATTGAAACTCTTCTGAAACAGAACATTTATGTATAAATGCTCACACACTTGGTTTTTTCTCAAGAATTTTACATAGGAAAGGAGAATTATATATAGGTATGTAATTAAATCGTCTTGATCAAGAGAAAGTTTCTTAAGTAAAGTAGATTCAAGGAATCATCTGTTTCCAACCATGCCAAAATCATTGCAGACGCACAGAAAAAAAAGGATAAAAAAAAAAAAACGGAGACCCCCAGATATGTGCATACACTACATAAAATATATGCCCAGAATAAGGATTAAGTAGTGCTGAACAGGGGGAGAACCAGGGGGATTTCTGGGATGCAAGACCCATTTGTTTGTAGAGAACACAGATGTGGGGAAATTTGCATCATTTAGTATATGTTCCTGGTTTCTTAATTTAGATAATGTAAGTCAGTGAGTTAGAAAAGGAGAAACGCAACGTTTTTGAAAGAAACCGAGGAAGTCGTGCGCTGTTTTCCACTCTTGGTCCCAAATACCCCACACAGACAGCCTCCGGTGGTGTGGAAAGTGTTTAGTGTATGGCTCAGTGTCACATATTGTGGATGAAAACAGGAACAGGCTTGTGGCTTTTAATCCGGAAAAGCGTTTTGTACATTAAAAAGAAAAATGCCCCTCACTTCTCTTTAAAAAGCTTAGTCCGTCCAGACAGTTCTGACATTTATTCTGTCATTTAAGCTCCATTTCTGCTTCAGTCGTGCCACGCTAAAACGGAGTTAACTGAGCACAGTTTATAGAGACATGGGGAAAATAAAGTTTGTATGACTGTCAATACATGAGGAAAGACTAAGTTACTATGGCTTGCAACCATATTTATACATCTTGAATGTTTTTTTTTTCACATTTTCTTACGCTACAGTCAAAAACTTCAAGGTATTTTTTATTTAATTTTTTTAATTTTATGTGACCGGCACAAAATAGTTGAAAACTGTAGAAATGAAAGGATGCATTTATGTGTGGCATGCACTTATACTCAGAATCCCTTGAATAAAAACATAGCAGAGCGTTTTAATTTTTTTTTTTTTTTAAAGATAGGTCAGATTTGTGGACCACAACTCCAGAGTTACAAAACCCCAAGTCTCAGTAGGTTTATAGTTGTGCTATACTGTTTCTGTTTTCACATGATGGATTAATCAGTGCTCTGTAAGATGCCCAAAGCTTGGAATGATGTTTTATGGCATAAGTCTACTGTAGACATATATGCAATAAGCTGCACGTGACTTACTTTAGGATTACTAGACTAATGGGTTTTGTATCCAAATGCAGGCCACACTTTTCAGATTTTCAGTACGCAAACCATGATGATCTTTTCACTTCACAAATGTACACTACACTGTGCACAATTAAAATATACTCAAGTCTGTAGTTATTTATTTATTTATTTAAAACTTCAGAGGTATGAATACTTTTGGAAAGCACTGTTCAGTGATAATACTATTAGTGCATCCTTGTTTTGTATCGTCTGACACATTCTGGGCAGTACCAGGGGCTACAAAAAAAAAATGATGGAAGCGGTTCATTAGTTGTAAAAGTCCAAAGGCTTTGAGACTTATGTATTGTTTTATTGAATTCTCATGACCTTTTTTTGACGGACAAGGTTACTCCTAGGATTACCACAGGGGTAAAAATGAGAAAAACAAACATGACTAGCCTGACCATTTGCACGGGGGGTTGACTCTAAGCCTGTATTTTTCTCTACAGCGTCAAAAATATTCCTTATTACAGAGTAACACGGTCAGGTTAGTCAAAAAAACAACAAAAAAACAATGAGTCAGAAACAGGATTTTATGTTGTTTTGGTGAAGGTTATTTAATTCAACCAATCGTAAAGCTGTGAGCCACATGATGAATCAAAGCAAGTCATTCAGGGATAAATATAGGACTGTATTCAGGTCACTGATGGAGAAATTTTCTTATTTTATAGTACAATTCACAAAGCGCAGAGGTTGTTCACAGTTCATTAATTACCTAAGCTCCACACATAATAAGGGTCTCATGAGAACAAGGCTTAAGGCTTATTTCTGTTGATATATTTCTCTCACAAAGATTTTCCTTGCATGCACATAGAGCCACACACAAGACAAGAAGCAGATGTGGGAGGTCCTCTTTGTCCAAAACTGTTAAACAAAAAGCAAGAGAAGACATTTAATGCTAAGGTAACAGGTGGTTTATCATGCGCTGAATGTTGTGGTAGAGTATATTAGTGAAAAAAGATGAACCATTTGATTTGAGTAAACTTAATAATTTTTGTGTAAAATCAGCGTAATAAATTACCGCTTTCAGGAAATCTTTAATCAATTCCTATACAATATATAGAGTTGAAGCGTTACTTTACTACAATTTAAGGTGATCAGCATTTCCACGAATATCCAGCTTTCAATCTATGATCCTCTGTGCCCTGTGGCTATAAATACAAAGAGACAAAGCTTTATTTCTCTTCCAAAGAAGAAAGAGGAGAAAACATGCCATTCAACCGGGGCAGGTATGTGCTAATCTTCAAAAGTCAGAAAATTATGCCAAAAAAAGAAAACTGACAAAAATTTGCCCACATCTACAGTCTGACTAGTAATGAAAACAGTTTAAAGAAATGGAACTTTGACAAACGAGTCTGGAAAAGGAATGTTTGCAGCAAAGCGTGGCAGCTCAGGGTCACCAAGTCTCAATCAGGTTAAAATCACACTCCAAACGGAGTTTGATAAACTTAAGTGGAACTTTACCTTTATCTATGAACTTTGGCCATTTTTAGCAATAAAACCTTGAGGTGGGTTCCAGTCCAGTGTGAAAAGGACGCAAAATACATGAAACATTCTTTGCATCTCCTGCTCAACCCAAAAGACTCCCCCTGGGCTATCCAAGACTGAGTCTCTATGCCAACAAACAATCCGGGGGGGGGCGGCTGGTCTAGAAAATAGATAAATATGTAAATTGTATTCAATTCAATTAAAAAATACTTTATTTAATTAAATGTTACTCATTTTGTCAAGGGGTTATTATAGATGGCGATGGCTCTGGTCAGTAAAGCTCTCCTCTAGTCGTCCGTTTTACAACCAATCTGAAGAAGGCTTTGACTGAAGAGACTCTGTTTTCCAATGACAATGTCGTGGAGAAGATGTTCAGGATTGTCCACAATGTTCTTGATTTTATGCAAAATCCTTCTTTGCATCATTGTCTCCAGAGGTTCCACAGTCGTCCCCAGAACAGAATCAGGTTGTTGAGCCTTTTTAGGTCGCTGGCTCTGATGCTGCTGCCCCTACAGAGGAGATGACGCTCAAACAACAGATTTATAGAAGGTATGCAGCATCTTGCTGCGAACCTTGAAGGATTTTAGCTTCCTCAAAAAGTCCAGTCTGCTCTGTCCTTTCTTGTAGACGGCTTCACTGTTGAGTCTCCAGTCTAGTCTTTTGTCCAGATGAACACTGAAGTATTTATATTCCTCCACCACCTCCACTTCTTCTCCCATGATGGAAATTGGGTTTGATTTAATCCTGTTTCTCCTGAAATCTACAATCATCTCCTTTGTTTTGTTCACATTCAAGATGAGATGATTGCTTCTCCACCATGCCACGAAGCTCCCTGTACTCAGCTTCATGTCCATGTCTGATACAGCCGACAACTGCAGAGTCATCTGAGTATTTCTGTAGAAATAGTGAAAAGGAATGGTGAGAGTACAGTCCCCTGTGGTGCTCCTGTGCTACTAACCACCTGATTAGACACAAAAACCCTTCAGTCTCACAAAGTGTGGTCTGTTTGTCAGGTAGCCGTTAATCCAGGCGATTGTTGAGGCCTCCACCTGAGTCTTCTGGAGTTTCTGTAAACCAGACTGAATTGTATTAAATTCACTGGGGAAATCAAATAACATGATCCTCACAGTGCTGTCTGCTTCGTCCAGATGACAGCGGCTTTGTTGTTCAAACTGCAGGGGGTCCTGGTATGTGTTGGTTTGCTTACACAGGTGGGCCAACAGGAGTCTCTCCAGGACCTTCATGATGTGGGATGTCAGGGCAACAGGTCTGTTGATGACTGATGGGTGAGTTTTCTTTGGTACCGGCACCAGACAGGATGTCTTCCACAACAGCGGTACCTTCTCTTGGGTCAAGCTTAGATTGAAGAGGTGCTGCAGAATCCAAAAGAGCTGCTCTGCACAGACCTTCAGGACTCTGGGGCTGCAGCCTAGTCCCGGTTCAGTCTCTCCAGCTGCCTCTTCTCCTGTCTTCTGGAAACAGAAAAGTGGGAGAGGCAGAGAGCAGCACCATCTCCGGATTTGGTTGAAGACAAACTAGTGGAAGCAGAAGAGTCCATCACTAATTCAGAGGATAAAATGTTAGAGGTGTGACAGGAAAGCTGTGAGTCAAAGGATGGGATGTCTGTTTGACTGGAGGCAGGAGGGGAGGATGGTGAGCCTGTTCCTCAACTGAACCTTGTGTGTGTGTGTGTGTGTGTGTGTGTGTGTGTGTGTGTGTGTGTGTGTGTGTGTGTGTGTGTGTGTGTGTGTCTGTGTAAAAAAAAAAAAAAAAAAAAAGATGATCTCTTAATTTCCATCATCACAATGGAGGATCTGTTATGCTTTGGGTCCGTTGTTTTGAAAAGTATGGGACACTTGTTGGAGCCAAATGGTCTCATCAATCTCTTTTAATAGCAGAACATTTTATGAAAATTTGTTGACCGCTGGAACAAATCTGGAGGATGATTTTCATTGGATCTTTACGTTGGATAATTATTCAGAACAAATGGTCAAATCATCACAGAAATTGTTCACCAGATAAGAATGAATGAAAACTTTATCGTCATTGTCACAAGAACAACGAAATTTAAAAAAGTGCCATCGATCCGTGCATATGTTTAAAAAAATAATAATAATAATAAATAAATAATAAATAAATCTCTGTCCCACAATTTACACACAATATAAGAAATAAATAACAAATAACTGATAAGAACAACTAATAAATAAAAAATAGCACATTCTCACACACATCATCCATGATAATTAATGGTTATTTTTGGTTGCATTTAGATTTATTAATGCTGTCAGGTAAAAACTGTCTCTAAAACGCTTGGTTCTTGTTCTGATTTCTCTGTATCGTCTGCCTGAAGGCAACAGTGTAAACAGAGAATGTCCAGGATGAGAAGTGTCCTTTGTGATGGGTTGTGCCTTTTTTAGACAGCGGTCGCTGTGCAAGTCCTCCAATGAGGAGAGAGGGCAGCCAATGATTTTTTGGGCTGTATTCACAACCCTTTGGAGAACTTTCCTTTGAGCCGCAGTGCTGCTGTTATGCCATGCGCAGATACAATAAGTCAGTATGCTCTCTATGCAGCACTTGTAGAAGGACACCAGCAGTTTCTTTTTGATGTTATTCTTCCTGAGAACCCTCAGGAAGTACAGTCTTTGCTGGGCCTTTTTTGTCAGCTCCAGGGTGTTGATGTTCCATGTGAGGCCCCGGTCAATGTGGACCCCCAGGAAACGGAAGTCAGCTACCCTCTCCACACATTTTCCCCCAATGGTTAGTGGTGTAATGTCTGTTTTTTTCCTCCTGTAATCTATTATGAGTTCTTTTGTCTTTGAGTTGTTGAGGAGCAGATTGTTCTCCCTGCACCACACCAACAGCCGCTCCACCTCCCTCCTGTAGGCCGACTCGTCGCCTCCTGAGATAAGCCCCACCATTGTGGTGTCATCAGCAAACTTGATGATGGTGTTGCTGTGGTGGCTAGAGGTACAGTCATGTGTATATAAACAATAGAGCAGGGGACTGAGCACACAGCCCTGTGGAGAGCCAGTGCTAAGGCTGAGGGCAGTGGATAAATGTTTCCCCACCCTAACTCTGTGCTGTCGGTTGGTACAGAAGCTCATAATCCACTTGCAGGTGGAGTGAGGGAGACCCAGGTCCACCAATTTGTCCACCAGTCTGTGAGTGAGGATGGTATTAAAAGCAGAGCTATAGTCCACAAAGAGCATCCGCACATAGCTCCCCTTCTGCTCCAGATGTGACAGAGCAGCATGGAGAGCTGTGATCACAGCATCCTCGGTGGATCTGTTGGCTCTGTAGGCAAACTGGTGGGGGTCAAAGCCAGGAGGGAGAAGTGCTGTGATGTGACCCCGGACCAGTTTTTCAAAACACTTCATCACCACAGGGGTTAGTGCCACTGGCCGGTAGTCGTTGAGGGAAGAGATATGAGGTTTCTTGGGTATGGGGACTATGGTGGAAGATTTCAGGCAGGATGGGACTGTAGACAGGGCTAGGGACTGGTTGAAGATCCTGGTAAAGACTCCAGCCAGCTGATCGGCGCAGTCTTTCAGGACACGTCCAGGGGACGCCATCAGGTCCAGCAGCCTTCTTTGGGTTGACGGCCCGCAGTGTGCGCCTCAATGGGGTACCGCGAGCGAGCTATTATTAGAAACGTAACGTCACGATGACGTCACATCACGTGGTACGCAGTAGGACAAACTCCCAAACCCGCCGCTGTTTTGCTGTGGAAGAGACGTGCGTTAGCCTAGGTTGTACTCGTTTAAAAGACTGCTTTTTCCAAAATCTAAGACCATGGTTTATAAACATTGTTGCTATGGAACGTGCAACAGCGACTCGAGATACGCTGATCGGCCGCATATGAAGGATGTTTTCTTCATTACTTTCCCGAAATTCAAGAGTGCCAAGGAGAAATGTGTGCGCTTGGTCCATCGGTGCGGTCGGCCTACATATGTAGCAAGGATTTTGTCGGAGGAAAGGGCCCAACCGAAGAACATCCTGACCCAATTCCAGCGACATCAAGTAGTGAACAGGTAAGATTATTTTGGTGGCCGACATGTTAATAATGAAGCGCCTGCTAGCATGATAGCATATAGGCTATCATGGTAGCAGGCGCTAACATGATACCCTGCTACCAGGATAGCCTACTCAAAAACATTTCAAATGAGACAAACATTAAACATATACCGATCCCTGGACGGTGATTACAAACAAAAAAACGTCCGACAACGGCATGACCGCCGCGCAGGAAAAAAAAAAACAAAGCTTACCGTTCGATCAACTCGGCCCGTTTTCCAGTCTTTTTAAGACCTCGACACTCAAGCCATCGTTTGAGCTGAAGGTTGGTGTGTTCTTCGACAGTGCGACCAGTAAACCGTGCGCCTGGGACATCGTTTTGGGAAAGTTTAATGGCTGCAAAGTCGGTCATATCGCTGGTTCTGTTGCTGGTTGCTACGTGCGTTCTCTATCGGTTTGTCCTACCTAAGCGGCAAAAGGGGCGTTGCTCTTGAGGCGGCGACGTCACGTGCGCGGTACCCCATTCGTGCTCCTCTACAACAAAGGGTCTGATGTTGTGGGTCGCTTTGTGTAGTGTGGCTGCTTCTGTTGATTTCACCTCAAAGCGGGCAAAGAAGAGGTTCAGCTCCTCTGCCAGCATGGCGTCCCCTTCTGCAGCTGCGAGGTTGGTCCTGTGGTTGGTATGATGCTGGATTCCCTGCCACACCTGCCTGCTGATACAAAGTTAACTCTCCTCTGTGGTCACGTCAGTTCCTGGACCAGCATCCTGAAGGAGGACCCAGGGATCTGGAGAACTGAGAGAGATTGCTTAGTGAGGAATGGTCACAATCCATCTCTTCGTCATTTTTCACTCTGTTTACACATCTTTACCAGCAGTGGCATTTAGTGTGGAAGCTGCTGTGCGTGTTTAAAATAGGGTTGTAGAAGGTTTTGCAAACATGTTCCTTCTCAAACCATCAAGATGTTGACGTGTGTTTAGCCTTACTCTTTTGGAGGACACATTAAAGACCAGGATCCAGAACAATGAAAAAAGGAAGAACAAGTAAAATAGCTGTAGATAAAATTAAAATAGAATCATATATCAAAAATATCAGTATTTTACTATTTTTTTTTATTTTAGCAGTTATATACTTAGTATGTCCGTTGTCCTATTGTAATGCTGGCATTTTCTCCATACACAAGGTTAAGGAGCAGAGCTATTTGATGTCCTGCTCCTTCTTGAATGAAGCCTTCATTTTCAGTTTGACTAATTACCAGATAAGTACAGGCATTAATCCTGTCCGTGTCACTTTCATTAAATGGCTAACAGAACTGTTTTCTTTCAGCCTTTTAGCAAGTAAAAATATGCTGTCTGTACAGTAACTGTCTGTTTATGTCATCTGTGTGAATAGAACAGATGACATGCACAGAACAGATAACATATTTGCAAAAGTATTCCAATGCATTTTACTTTTTCCTCCAAAGAAAGCCGTGGTGGCTGCACCATGCAGCGGGGATGATTTTACTTCTTAAGGTCAGAGAGCTGATCAGAAATGAGGTGGCTCGAGTTAAAGGCAGGGCAATCCTGAAAACAAAAGGAAAAAAAAAAACTGTCAAAGAGGTTCAGGATAACTGAGATTGTGGCAGTTCACCTTCCAGGAGGACGAGGACTCTAAACATACTGCTAGAGCTACAATAGAATGACTATATTGCAAAGAAGGGGCGACAAATATCTGTCTCTAGATGTGCAAAGCTTTGAGACCAGCAAAAAACCTGCAGATCTACAAAGAAGTGACTGGGAGAACAAATATGTTCTCACTGAGATTAAAGTATCCATTAGTAAACAGTTGATTTGTACAGACAGTTGGAGTCTGTTGTGGACAATTGTGCACGACTTTATATTATTTTTAATCACATGACATACCAACAAAACTCATTGAAGCCTGTGTTTGTAGTGCGTCTAAATATGAAAATGTCTACTGTGTAAGCATAAAACATCCACAGGTAAAAAATGTATTATTGCTGCCTTAACACGTTTAAACCAACTTCTTGACACACAGCTAATAGTAAAGAGTCGTGAATTCTACCTAATTCAAATGTTGCTTTAAGTTGTGGGCATTTTTACCCTTCACACCGTGGGATGTCTGTGGTGATGAATCCAAAGCCCAAGTGCCATTACTCATATTCCAGTGTGTGAGATTTTGGAGTGAACCAGCAATGTGGAAATGAAAGAGGAGCAGAAAGTTGCAAATTAAACTCCTTACTTCCTTCCTTTGGCAGGTTCTTTTCAGGGGGAGCTGACGGGGCTTGAAGGACGCGCTAATCTCGCTCAAGGAAATTATATTTAAATCACAGAGGCCCATGTCTCCTGTATTCGGCAGCATGGATTTAGGGATTTCTGTCCAGTTTCAGCTTCCACCACCATTCCATACAATCAATATTTGATCAAGGTCCTGGGCATCAAAGCCCGCGAATCTTCGTTTTGACTTTTAATTCCCCACCGTGACATGTGGTTCTCTGAAACGGGGATGGCTGCTTGTGCCAATATTTGATTTTTCTAAGTGTGCAGTTGCAGTCGCTGCCCTTTGAACTTTAATTTTAGCCCTGACTGGCTTCTTTGTACTTTGAATTAACCAGAGATTCAGAAGGCTTTCAAAGGGGTTGCACTGACACCCCAGCCATGTGGAAAAGTTGATTGTCAAGCATTGTTGGAAATCATGTTGAAGCTGTTGTAATTCATGTCCAATGAATTAAATTTGTGGGCATTTATACTAATGTATTTCATGCCATTAGCACTGTCTGTATCCGAGAATGCAAGCGACAGTGAGACTCAGTCCAGCAGACACTTTCTGAGGCGTTTGCACCTTTCTTGTGATTGGCGATATGGGGATCTTGAGAAATTATGACAAAGTGGCATGATTTCAGCACCAGAAGCCTCAGCAAAGGAATTGTTTTAATGTTTTTGTTTATACATTTGACTTAAAATAACCCAGCGTTGTTTCAAAAAAACACTGATAGAAGTTGAAAAAGTTTATTACCCTGAGAAAATTGTAAAGGTGTCACAAAAACAACTAAAGGAGTGTTCATCCCATTTGAAACACTTTAAGGTTGATGCTATAGCCGCCTCTTTAATCCATGTGCATTCATGTATTTTTTGTTGTTGTAATTCCAAGGAATATTTTTACAAATACATAAAAAAGGGTTGAGAGTTGTCTACACAGGGCCTGACTTAACCAATTGACTTTTGTAGTCTCTGGTAAAAAGCTTAAAGTTAATCCATTTGAGGTATAATCATATAATGTTGACATTTGTATTCAGATTTGGCCTTTGAACGATATTGCAAACAGGACCATGAGAAGAGAGAATTTATTGAAAGATGGAGATGATTCTCTGGTCCAAGGCAATGACTCGCTCATTAGAGATGCAAAACAACGCTCAAACCAATACAGGTGCTGACCACACTTGGGCTCAATCCGAATATCCTTATAGAGCAAGGACTCTTTAGCCAAAGCAGAAGTGCGTCAGTGGTCGCCATGATAAGTTCTGTCTGAATAGAGCAGTCAGTAAGGAAGGAGGTAGGAAAAGTGGCCTATATGCTTCGTCCCATGGCTAGTATTGCCTAAGAACCTCCTTACCAGCACTAAGAACCCTTAAGGTATCTCACAATTCTTTTGCGTGACATGATGTATCGGCACACCTTCACAGAAATCAACGAAGATGTCTGAGGGAAGAAAGTGTACACTTTGTAGTTAGTTTTCAGAAAGCTGTAGGCCCAGATTTGACTTGCATCATCCATGAGCGTTTCCGTCACATAATGACGTTGGAGTTAACGGCTGTCCAAAATCGACACAGCAGTCCAAAGCTCCTTTCCTCCCCACGATGGATTTCTTATTGTTGACTCCATGAAAGGTCAAGGAACAGGAGTAAGGAACTATTATTAAGGGTATTCGGATGGAGCCTGGGATTCAAATCAACATGGGCATTTTGGAGGGAGCTGGCAGAGCATTTAAGATTGTGAAAACATATTTTTCCTTTTATGTTTTTTCTGCTTTTTTTCCTCTTAAATGTTCCAGAGCCTAAATAATTTGAGTAAACACTATTTCATTTACTGATTTACCTATTTTCAAAATTGACTCCTAAACCATAAAGAAATCCGTTGTTATTGGGAACAACACATTTAGTGATTTTGACCCACTCTTTGTTGCAGAAAGTTATTTTCTTTTTTGGCAAAACATTCTCCCGGTGTTCTTTGTCCTGCTGCATAACCTAAAGGCTCTTTGAGCTTAATGTCACAAACTGATGACCAAATATTCTCCTTCAGGCTTTTCTAGTAAAGAGCAGACATACTGGTTCTAGCAGATGCAGCAAATCCTCCAGGTCCTGAAACCTCAAAGAAGCCACAGATCATGACACCTCCAGTACTGTCTGAGACTTAAAGTCTGAGATTTAGGTTTTCTGAAAAGCAATCTGTTTACCAGTAGATTTAAGAATGCAAAATGAACAAAAGTCCATAGAAGATCTTCCCAAAGGTCTTGGGGGTAAAGATCTGTTTTGGTTGATGTGAAATCGACCTTTTCATTCTGTTTCCCAAGAAAGTAATTTTTTATCCCCACCTCTAATTGTTAATCCATGAGCTCTGATACTTTCACTTTGGGAGCATTTTAAATCACAGGCAGAAGCAGATGTATTCACACTTCATATTCTGCACAAATACAAAAAAAAAAAACTTCTGTGGTGGTTATTGGAATTGTGCAGATTTTTAAATAATTTAGAATTTTAATTTCTGTAAAAAAAGGTTTTTAGTAGAATTAAAACCAAAGATTGATTGTATTTTCAACATACAGAAAACCTTGCACCGTAGATCAGCAATGCATTCTTGTGTGAAACAAGTGTTTATAGGGGTGTGGTGGTCTAGTTAGTAGTTTGCTGGTGCTCTGGGAAGGCTGCATGTACCCAGTTTGAACCTCGCAGACTGCCACTATGGGTCCCGGAGTGAGACCCTTAGCCCCAGATTGCTCCCCTGGTGCTCCAAGCTGACTACTGCTCCCTAAGAGATGGATTAAATGCAGAAGAATTTCATTGGAATGTACATTTGCAAAGACAAATAAAGATTCCTTTCTGGACTATTTCATCTTCAGGTTTCCCACACAGCCTAGGAAGTCTGGAAAGGTATTAGTGGAAAAGGATAAGTATAGATAAATCAACTATTGGAATGAATATTTTGATTTACGGGCTTTACTCTCAGTTCTGTAGCTAACTAGAATATTGGTCCATCCATCAATCCCTCCGCTCATCACTCCAACTGCACGTCCATTAGTCCAACTGTCAATCCATCCATTCATCCATGTGTCCGTTCCAATCACGTTCAGGACAGTTTGAGTGTCGTTTACAATTTTGCTTTACAAAGACTGACCTGTTAAAATATTGGAAATTCCTAATTCATTCAAATCAAAGAGAAAGGATCATTTCACGTCATTCCTTTGAAAGTGTTAATAAGCAAAGCAGGAGTGGATAGTCAGCTTCACGGTTTAGAGTTGAGTGTTTTTTTTTTTTTTTTTTTAAACCCATCCTCAGAAGACAAAACTAACGCCAGGAGAAAATGGTTCCAGGAGCTGAGATGGCATTTCCCAGCATATTTCCAAGTTTTCCTATTTATGGCACGAAAAAGCTGGGAGGGGAATCACAGAGGACTTCTTTAATGACACTTGAAATGAGGCGTAATTAAGACCGTATTTCCATAACGTTCCTCCAAAACTTTAAGGACAGAAAATTTAATTATGCTATCATACTGGGGGCACCATGACCTTGTCACAGCTGAAAAAATAAAAGCTTTTCTTTTTTTTTTGCACTTTCAAAGGTATGCTAATAATACCGTTTGGAAAAAAAAAATTAACAGCCATAACAACCATAATTTATTTCAGAGCAGAGCCTATATCTCCCCCGTGGTCTCCTTAAAATCTCAGCATGATTCTACGAGTTTGAACTAGTAAAATCAGGACAATTAAAGAACCTCTCTGCGGTAAACATTAAGCGGATGGTGTGCATTTTGAGCTGAAATTGGGGATTAACTTCTTAAAATGTTCTGCCTGATCCCTTGACTGGACTTCAAAGTAAAAGTTATGTAGGAAGAAGGGGTATTCGAGGGCCATTGTCAGCGGGTCTGTCGTGCCCCTGACACTGAGAAGTCACAGAGTGCTTCCGAGGAAGTTTGGGGCCCTACGAAGCAGCTCAGAGATCACAATGGATGAATACTGCATGTTAGATGTAGGCTGCTTGCAAGCTGTTTTAAGATTCTTTAAAAAAAAAAAAAACTGTTTCTGGTGTGAAAATTTATGTATTTCCAACACGGAATCACCTAATATGGTTTTAAGGTATTCTGTGGGTGTTGTGGTGGTATATTGTATGTGTAAATAAAGGAAGACCATTAACATGAAGGACATTATTTTCAGGCTCTTCTCGATTTTTCATTATAGTTTATTTACAGCCTGGGAATACGCTATGCATGCAAATCACCGTACATTAAAATTTATGTTGGCACAGATTCAGAGGGCAGCGTGGGTTTGCTGCTGTGTTTCTGATCAATTATTCTCTATGCAATCAGAAATCAATCTGTGGTCATACCTTGCTTTACTTTTCTAATTATCTTACACTTTTCATTCACTCTACCGCAAGATCCTTTGGGTGTTTGCTGTAAAATCCAATATTTTGACCAGTTTTCTGCTTATCTGGCACATTCTTTCAGATGGGAGCCTCGTGTGAAGTAAGCGATCAGAACTTGTTTCACACCTGGTCCAGAGTCCAGGGTCCTCTCTCCAGCTTAAATCTGGAAACATGGATGGTGATATATGAAAAACATGAAATTGGTGTTAATTTTGGTCATATGTTTTGGATCATTATGCTGCTAAAAGATAAAGTGACAACCCACGTTTGGATTTCTGACCAAGGCCCCCAGATTTTTCTCTAAAATGTCCTAGTATTTCAAAAGAGTTCTTGATGCCATGAACTTCCCAGAGTCTTTGGAAGTGAGAGACCCACAACATTGAATCTCCACACCCCAACTCTACATTCAGCATGATTTTTTTAGTTTCTTGTTTTTTTGTTGTTTTTTACACATTCTCATCACGTCTATTGAATAGAATTTTAAATGAGGAATTGGCCTTAGTCATACAATGGATTTGATCCAACACACTAGTTATCAATACTGAAAAAAAAAAAAAAATGGATGGTAGTTGGTTCGAAACATGTCCTACAAATGAAACCTACCTTAAACCTGACTTTAAGAAATACTGCAATTGAACAAGCAAAGTTGTTAGGAGTAATAATGGACTCTAAATTATGGTGGGTCAGTAAATTTAATTATGTACTGCAGAAAACTGGAAGGAGTATGGGCAATATTAAACGGTGTAGGAAATCCATTCCTCAGCAGTTGACCAAGCAACATTTAGATTTTGCATCAGTTGTTTGGTCAAACACAAGTGAGACTAATCTATGCAAGTCACACATTATTTTGGTTTGTTCATATCACTAATATGACAATGCATGATAGATTGGCCTGGTTAACATTCAAATATAAACAGATTAAAAAAAACATTTCTTAGGATACTATTGTTACAAAAAGACCTAAAACTAAGCTTTTAAACTTTTTTTTCTCAGATACTCACAATTATGGTACAGTGAAACAAGGTGCATGTTCCCCCATCACAAAACTGATCAAATACAGAGAGCTGTTTTTTTTTTTTTTTTTTCCAGAGCCATGGTTGCATGGAATGCGTTACCTGGATTGTTGATATCAGAGATAATGAAAGATTTATCCAAAAGAAATGAAAACTTTTACATGAGAATGAATTCTGAACATTGTCACCTACTGGTGAGCCGCAACTATAATGTAAATGTTGGTGTGATGTGTATTATTACAATAATGTCTGAAGTGCTGTTGTGGGTAACAGCGTTTTGTAAAGTAGGTTTTAGGACTGTGGCTCCCAGTCATCTTAGTGGATCAGTTGTAAAGTTGTGAATAATTGGGTTTGAGTTGGAGCCTTAAAACTTAATTACTTGAATCAAGAATGATAGTTATTTTGTATTATAGTTTTTGAATATATCTGATTTATTATTAATATAATTTAGTTTTACACTGTGCTTTCACAGTTTGTGTATTTAGGTCTGTGTGTGTGACTGTTTGTCATTTTGTAACAGAATATTTGCAATGAAAATGAAAGGACCCCAAGCAGAATAGCGCATGTATCCTTGTGAGCAAATAACTGCTGGAGAGACAGCAATAAGAGACTGTACTGAAATGATTTGTTGGACCCTGCCTTCTGTACGTACTGAAAGGTTCCACAACCTTGAATTTTTCCTTAAAGCATTGTTTGTGTTTGAAGGCATCTGCCTTAGCTATAGCTTTTACCAAAGGATTATTAGTAGAAATGGCAACGCTGAGTTTAATAATTCTGAGCTGTTCAACCTGAAGGTGATGCTTATTGAAAGTGTCAAGACCTACACCGTGTTATATATGCAGTGCTGCAAAGGTGATATTAAAATGTAATTCCTCAAGCAGGCCATCAGCTGCTGAACATGGTACATTTGAAAATACCTCTGATGACAAAAGAACAGTTGTCGAATTCTGACCATCTTAAGTCTGAAGCAGTTGCTCAATAATCACCTGGATGGTCTACAGATAGATGATGGCCACTTTCCGCTCCTTGAGCTTTAAAGTCTTTAACTGTGCAATGTGGATGACTCCTACTCTTGTGTGATTTATAAGTAGAATATAAAATAGCTTGAAACTTACAGTTCTGAAACACGCAACTTGATTCATAACGCTTCAGATAGTTATTGATCTGAGAAAGGTACTTTCTACCAGATAATTTTTCAATTCCAGGGCACAAAATGCTTGTACAATACGTGTGTTCATAGCAGTCTTGATTTAACATATGCTGTATATGCATGGGTGGGAGTGTCTCTGACCAAAAAGACCATGCTTTAATTTGTAACGTATCTCATAGAGAGAGAGAGACTTAAACTGTTAAAATTAGTGCAGTTTATATGTAAATAAAAAATATTATGTTATGCCTCAGAGTTCACGGCATCAGACCTGTAGAGATGTATCTAAACATCCCAATTATTGTATTTGGGTGAGCAGGTACACCGCTTGCCAAGGAACGTGAACTCCAGACAACTTTATGGCGATAAGCAAATTAACCTCTTTCATGGAAAGCAAGGCAAACATTTTAGAATTGACTGTATACTGCATACTACTACTAATAGTACCACTCTATGATAATTTGTTAGATTTTAACATCATCCATCCATCCATCCATCCATTTTCTGACCCGCTTATTCCCTCATGGGGTCGCGGGGTTGCTGGTGCCTATCTCCAGATATTAACATGTGGAATGAAATTTTAAATGTTAGCTTCAGCTGCTCCGTGTGAGCTGACACAAAAGAAAGTCAAGATATTTAATAAATGGTCATGATGCCATTAATTCTGACAAGCTTCCCAGGGTCTTTACAGAGAAAGACCAACAATATTGAGCTTCCTCAACTCATCTCTACTGAAGAGTCAGCATGATTTTTTTTTTCTTTTACACAGTCTCATCCTTTTTTTTAAATGCAAGACCAATCTGGGGTGTTTGTTGCTTGAAAGGTTTTATCTCAGTCTCATGTGATCAACGCACCGTGCTCATATACATATGAACCAGGCTTGCAACTTTTGCTCCTTTTGTTCTCAAATGTAACAATGGTCTTTGTGGCCAAATGCTTCAATTTTAAGTTCAACACAGAGACTCCATAAAATGTAGCTGTGCCTCTCTGTGTGCATTGACTTTTTCTAAGTGGGAAACTCTAGTCTCTCTTGTTTGATGCCTTTAAGGTAATGGCTTCTTTCTTACTGAGTGGCCTGTCAGCCCAGGTTGGTACAGGACTTGTTTAACTCACGACACTTGTCTAAGCAGCTTCAGCCATACAATGTTCCTTCATGAGGTCTTTTTGCTTCTGTTCAGAGGTATATTTTGCACAAAAGTATCCATATCTTTGAGGCACAGAACCCATCTACTGGAGGGCTGGTGTCCTGCAACATTTATGTGTCTCTGCTTCAACACACTTGAGTCAAATAATCTGGGGTCTCTTTAATAAAGCATGTGTACGCACAAAATGGGGCCTGAAATGTGCATCCGAAATTTTCCACGCAAAAGTTGGGTAAAAAAAAAAAAATAATAATCTTGATGGGAAAATAGCCGGTCGTCAAAGCAACTGCAGCCAAACGGCATGATGATTCCTCTCAGGCGTTCTATTTCACTCCATATTAATTATAGATCAACTTCATCGTAAGCATTCAAAACTCGTGTCATTCATGCTTGAGCTGATGACACTTGACTATGCATAAGGACCTTTCAAATAAATAAACATGTCCATAAGCCATCTTAAATACTAAATAAAAGAAAGTTTTATTGGGGTATTCAACCACCACATTCCTCTCTCCGATGATCACCAGCCTGTCGTGTTCCACAGATTAACGGATTATTGTGACAATGTGTGAGGCAAACACTTTAATTGCTGTAAACCATCATATACCTTCATGCATAAAGCTGTGTGGTGGAAGCATTGGCACTGCTGGAGGACCTTGCAGATGGGAGAATTAGGAGGAAACACAATTTCAGGGATCAAATAATTCCTGGCAAATATGCCGCTTTGAACTTCAAACGTTGCATTTTGCTATAACCTATAGGGGAAAGTGGCTACACCTCCCTCCTAAATGCTGAAAGGCCGCTCTCCGACCCCAGAGCATAGTCCGCTTACTGCCCACACCATGCAGCACAACATTCAGCGGCTTCCTGAAATGCTTTTTGCAGCGTTTTTATTTATTTTATTTTATTTATTTTTTTGGGGGGGGGTCTTTAACATCTTGGAGGAAACTTCTTATTCCACCTGGTCTCCTCCCCTCCTGTGAATGTCGATCTGGGCGCACAGCCTCAGAGGAATACAGCCACTATCTGCTCTCCTCCCATGTTGAATGTAAACGGTTTCGTCTCGGCTGCAGTCATTCACACCACGTCACAACCACGTCCAGTTCCTGACTGGTTGTCGCGACAAGACACAAAAGTTCAGATTTTTCAACTCCAATAACTGTAGCTTTCGCATCCATCGCGGGTTTCGTGTCGCTCTGGCTTCGCTTTAATCGTGCATTTTGCGTCGCTAGAATTGCCTCTGTGACCTCGCTTTGCATCACATCGCTCCTGTGTTGCACCTGTGCGTAGGGATACCGTGTAAATCTGTCGCTCGGCCTGACACATTCGCCTTAAATGTGAACACACCTGTACATTTTTGTTGGGGCAAGCAACTTGGTGCAGTACTGCCTCAGACCACAGTGAAAATCACTCTGTTCGGGTAGCGCTAATTATCTGAATTGTTTTATTCACTTTTTCTTTTTTTGTATTGACAAGCCAGAATGAAAACAAGCTGAAATTAAAAAAGAAGAAGTAATGCAACTATTTTTAAAATGTAAAGAGTAAAAAGTTGCATGAAAAAGTAAGGAGTATAAGTAAGAAGTAGGCTGAAAAATAATTACGCCACTAAAGTATAAATAACCAAAATGTCTACTTAAGTAAGGTAACAAGGTTTGTGTACTTGACACCTCTGCACTGGAGAACTTGACTGCTTACTGAGAAGATGATTCAGCCATTTGATTCAGGTTGGTTGGACCATGGACACATCAAAAAGTTGCAGGACAATATCTCAGCTGAACATTAAATTTCAATTAAATTTTAATTATACAGCGCCAATTCATGATACATGTCATCTCAAGGCACTTTCCAAAGTTAAAATAAATAAGATTACACAGATTGGATCAGATGACACATGGCACATTTGGATATTTGGACTTGTGAGCAGGGAGGAATTGGTTTTGTGGAGGTCCACAATGTTGTTCCTGGTTTCTGAGTTAATTGTTATATTCACATGATGCCATATGAGGAAAAAGTGTTTTTGCCTTAAGATAGTTCCACAGGTGTGTTATGAGTTAAACAAAGCTTACAAAGCCGTAGCATTTTCGTTGGGGGCTTTCCCAAAAATGTTTAAAGGGATATTTTGTAACGTAAAAGAAACTGGACCCAGAATTCAAACCAGACAGGTCAGTGACGTTTCGAATAAGTTTATTAAAGGTACGCCGACGCAGGCACTCGGGCTAGGGCTAGCTGCTCGCTCTGAGACCGGAAATCTCCCTGCAGCAGAGACAACAGGTTAGTGATCAGCCGGTGGGAACGGGCATGAGTAAGGGAGGCTGGATCACTAACCTGGTAGCGGGACTCCGAAGCTTGGGATTTAACTTCGGGCCAGGGTTCCAGGGCTGAAGCCGTTGAGCGACTACAGGCGGGCAGACAATCCGTTCAGGGGTATCCAGGGGCATTATCCAGAGGGGTCCGGGTCCGATCACAGAGACGCAGTTATCCAGCGGCAGTACAGAGAGGGAAATCCAAAACGAGAGGTACAGGTCCGGTCCAGGTCCGATAACAGGCAGGCTCAGAAGAATCACAGGGGTAAGGCAGAATCCGGTACTCACAGGCGGGGGTCAAGGCTTCAGGCAGACAGGCAGAATCAGAACAGGAAACAGACAGGCTCGGACAGGATGCAAATCCTGTACGTTTGGCTGAATCCACATCTATTTTTTGGATCTGTCGTTCACCAGCGTAATCTAGCCTATGTGAATCAGAATAATAAAGTAGAAAAGGTTGCATATGAAGGAGACTTGAGAAAATCTTTCAGTGATGCATGAAAACAGAGGGACGAAGCTTTTTATATCCACATGCGTCATTGCATGCACCTCTGATTTCTTTTATACTACTAAGTACTATTAAGTACTGAACATGGTCTTTGTTGTAAACAAAGACTACTGTTACACTGCTGGAGAGCGTTGCAAATGGCACAGCACGCAGAAAGCCTGCATTCAAAGAACACTCAAATTCATTGGTCGAAGATGACTGTGCCTCACCCCCTGATTTACTTCTACTTTTATGTCGGATCACTTTTTTCCCCCCATTATAGTTTTGTTTGCTAGTTTCCGAAGCCATTAGATGAACCTCGCAATAATGCTTTCTGTCTGGCTTCCATTTCTGTGACAAGCACTTTAGCCGCTCTGTCTAAGGAGGCAGGATTTGCCGTTTTTAATTGTACATTCAGTGGAAGGAAGAACAATAGACAGAGCTTGTTTTTTACAGCGTGAACAAAGACTACTGTCAGATTATTTTGCTGTTATGAAATGTTTTTTGTTTTTTTTCTGAGCAGTTCATTGTGACAAGCTGTTATTAGCAGTATATATATTTTTATGTTGATCGTACTTAGTCATTCTTGCATTGTGGGATTCTTACACCGCTCTTGTGAAAGCATGAATTTCCTTCTGTGAGTAGAATTCGCAGTGATTATTTTTTCATCTGAGCCAAGGTGCTCAGTGTTAAGTGCAGGTTCATGCTTATAAATCCTGGGCTCTGGCTATAAGAAACAAACTGTGCAGCTGATGAATCACAGCCTCCTGGTTATTAACAGGTCTATTTGTTTGCAACTCTATGCTAATTTGTGCTGCTCCTGGTGACTGCTTTGGTCATTATTGAAATGAGTCTGTGTCTGTAAATCACCACACCTGCCTGCGGTACTTATGATTTGCAGCCACGCAGTAAATCTGCCTATTTTATTCCCTGATTAGTGTACCAAAGCAGATGACTCTAATTTGTTATATCCTGCCCTGCCCTTGATGTCCTTTTGAATCCCTGGATCCTGTTATTGCAATCACATTCATGGGTAGTTTTTTTTGTTATTTAAGTTGAATTAAAGTGCATATGAAACATGGCATACTCATTAGTTACAAAGCCTCTTCCTGAGGGGAAAAAAAGAGACGGTTAATGCAAATATCAAGCTTTATCTGGAATAATGATTGTAACACAGGCCCGGATGAAGATGGTATTCAGCTGGAACCGGCCGGTTTGATATCTTCAGGTTGAGAAGGAGTAACTCCTGAATAGGAGGCAAGTTCAAGAAAGGGGACCCTTCTCAAGTGGAGGTAAAACACGATGGAAGATGAGGCATTTTGTGGCTTTCGAGGACTTTTACAACAGATATGTGTCCAGTATGGATCTAATCATACGGTACCCAATTTGGTCAAATTCCATTCCATGCTTACACAAACTCAATGATTATCATAGTACAACACAGTTAAATTCAGGTGCCTCTAAACAGCTCATCTATGGAAGCCTAGATGACATCAAGTTGTTGGTTGGCCCTCCTTTGAGCAACCATGAAGCACAAGTGGAGCTGTTCCTTTTTAGCAAAGAGCACCTTCCGGGAGAATCAGTAATCACCGGCTCTCGCCATCTGGGGTTGACAGGAAGGCTTTATAGATGAGCGGAGAAGCAATAGGCCAGGATGACTTCCTTTTTTATTTCTTAGAAAAGTAAAATAAAGAAAGTTAAACAACATTGATTGTAGCAATAGATTTATTTTATCCATCCTGAAAAGCAATGCAACTGATTACGGAATCCCTGAGAGAGGGTGCTTTATGTGACAGAGAAAAAGGAGAGTGTGCAAAGTGTAGCGATAGCTCAGTTATTTGGTATTGCCCAAGAAAGAGAGACAACTGAACTCTAAACCACTGGACCAGTAATACTTCTTATGGAAAAGAGAGGTAAAGAGAATAAAGTTTATGGCAGCAGTAGCTATATCAATGGATCATTCTAGGAAAGAAACACAGTTGAGGAAAAACCACTGAGCCAGCTAGGATTACTTTCTATCACAAAGAAAAACAAGTGACTATAAAAAGTTAAAGGAGCAATAATAAGATATTTACTGTAAAATCAGTCTCACCCAGGATGGAAGTAACATTGCCTATAAGCAATCAGTCCAATCCATTAACAATGTCTTAGGCTCCACCCAAATACCCTTAATAACAGCTCCTGCTCCTAGCTCCTGTTCCTTGAACTTTCATGGAGTCAACAGTAAGAACTCTATTGAAGGGACGAAAGGAGCTTTTGACTGTTGTGCCGATTTCGGACAGCCTTTAACTCCAACGTCATTACGTGATGCAAAACGCATATGGATGATTCTAGTTAAATCTGGGACTACAGCCTTCCGAAAATAAACTACAAAGTGCGCAATCTCTTCTCTCCGGACATCGTCGTTGAGTTCCATGAGAGTCCTGTGCTTATACGTCATGTCATGCAAAGCATTGTGGGATACCTAAAGGATTTTTAGCGCCGGTAAGGGATCCTTGGCTAAACTAGCCACGGGAGATGGCATAGAGGCATACTTTTCCTACCTCTTTCCTTACTATCTGCTCTATTTGGACAGCCCTGAATCTGGTGACCGCTGACGCACTTCCTCTTTGGCTAAAGAGTCCTTGCACTATAAGGGTATTCAGATTGAGCCCAGTCAAGTTTTTCTTCTTTCAAACCTAGAGGTATGGTCCCGAGCTACTTCGATTAAGTGTGTATACTGTGTTTACTTCTTGGTTCCTGAGCTAATCGTATGAGAGTTCCCAGGGTTCCTAAAACAGAGCACAGTATTTGGTATTTTAATTTGGCAAGAGAGCAGCAGCCTGCAAACATGGAACCCAGTAAGAGAAGAGGACCAGAAATAAAACAGAATACAACAGCGTATACCTGTCCTGTATAACTAAAAATCCAGTATAATTTCACAGCAACAATGGACCACTGAGCAAATGGTCAGTCTCCGTGAAAGGTGTTGTGTACGTGTTGTTCCGATTTTAACCACTAGGGGTCATTAATACTTATTGTTCCTTTAATCACAACAGCGGTTCAGAGGTTTAACAGAAAACAGAAACAACTAAATGCTGATCCAGCTAACTATTAATGAAAAAACAAAAACAACTCAGAACACAAAATTCCTGGCAGTAGTCGCTCCATCGCTAGTTACCTCCTACCACAGAGATCGAGAATATGGAACATTAATTTTAGGTATCATTAAAAATGTTGCATAAAATGAGAGTAAATAATATTGTGGTGAAGAATAATTGAAAGTGAAATTTACTGGTCGATATATGTTGCAAACTTACCCTAAACTCCTGAATTTATTTCATCTTTGCAAATATCCAACAAACTAAACTCACATTACTGTGTTTTCTAAAGCAATTTATAATAAAATAATGCTGCACAAACAACATTTTCTCTTTCTCAAACTAAGAAAAAAAAGTGAATTGTTAACTTAGGCAAAAGTGGCAGCCATCAAAGTGTCTTTTTTTATATGTCAACACTTTTAGTGCCTCCCTGCTGGTAGTTCTGCCATTTTCTCTTTTTTTCTAGGCTGAAGTTCTCCACATGAGTCCTTTCTGCCATGGCAGTTTTCAGTGTGCTCCAAATATGGTAAATTTGATCCATACCAAGGCTGGATAAAGACTATAGTTAAACACTTTGCATATTTGATCAAGCCAATATTTCTTTTCTGTGTTTCTATCTTGTTCTACTGCTGGTATCTTTAGGACTCGTAACATACTTGGCTCAAACATCTAGGTATGTTGTGTGACACACTGTTCTAAAAGAGCTTGCTGATCATCTTATTCCTCTTACAAATTACCTCTGGAGACCTTGAGACCCTTTTCACACTGGATAAAGACCCCGCTTAATTCTCCATGACCTAAATAACCTATTTGAACGTGGTTTGGAGGAGAAACTTCTTTAATGTGAAAGCAATCATGCTGTAACATTTCTTCTCCAACCAGAAGCTCAATGCTTAGCCATTGCCTTGCAACAGCTGTCTTGTGTATGCACAAACAACTGAATGATGATCTGTCAAATGTAATGAAAAACCAGTTACGTTCCTAATAAGGCCATTAAAATCTCAAAAAGACCCTGCAAACACAGTCAAAGTTTAGACTCACTGTGACATTGCAACTCTCTTAGTACTCACCCAATGTGCGTTTCTTTTTTCTGCGACTGGATCTGATGCCTTTCACAACCATACAAAACCAGAACCAAAAACCAAAAGAAAAAAAACATTGCAGTAACTTATCTGGAGGGCTGCCAGTGTAGATTGAGGTCAAAGCCGAGGCATGGGTCAGGAAGCTCAGTTCAGTTTTAATTTTCAATGACCAGGCCATGGTTGTGCTTGCAGACCCAACATCATAGATACCATGCCACCGATGTTTTCAAGCTCCAACCAGGACCCCGATACACAGACCACACCCAATACCCGAAATCAGCACATTATCATGTTTAATACAAAGTCCACGGGATTCGTAATACGTCCCTTAAAACCATGCCAGTATCCTGCAAAGGCTATAAAAGTACTGGCTGACTTTACATCATAGCAGAGTTTTTCTCCAATGTTAAGGGAATGTAAAGGGCAACCCATAGTGACAGCATTTGGTCAGTGGTCGGTGCTCCAAGTTGTGGCAACCAGTCATCCAATTTAAACTTCCAGATAAATTGAAAGTCCAGGATCCAGTTTTTCTCTTGCCATATTTCAAAAATATGCGTCCAGTAGGGCCAATTCAATGTCTCATGTATGTCAATCGGTGTCCAAGGCTCCTATTGATGAACATCAATGGACACATGGCATTGAGGCAAGCCTGATGCGTGTTTACCTGAAGGTCAGTGACCGTGACACCGCTCCACTGCATGACTGAACCTCACACTATTCCTTTTGTTGTTGACTTTTTTTTTTTTTTGGTTTATAAATAATGTACTGAGGCACTGCATTTGCGGAGAACCACATCCTACAGATAATGTGGCACATTTACTGAAATGCGTTTTCGTCCAAGATTGTTTTGGCACTTTTTTTTAAAGCTGATACAGTATGCAAGACTGATAAAGGCTGAAATCAAAACAACTAATTCAGAGACTTTAGTTATACCCAGGATTGTACTTTTTTTTTTCCTAACCAAATAAAGGCAGTCATATTACAATTTATTGGATGTTAAAAAGTGGAAATCTGGAACCAGAAAAGTAAATAAGTTGTTAGGATAAAAATATTCTGCCATTCTTCCACAGAAGTCAGCAGGGACTAAGCCCATGTTTAGCCCCACAAGAAGCTTATTGAAACATTACTTATCCAAGGACAAGCTGATTCTGAAGTTGGGAAATTTAAGGTTTTAATTAAACAAGAGCTAAATAACGAGACTCTGCAAGCTGATGGCAAGGTTTCCTTCCAGCAGGTCAAGGACTGGTCTAACGGTGTACGGCTAATTGCTTATTCCCCCCCATTATTTCTTCCTTGAAACACAGCCCAAAGTTGTACCGCCGAAAAGCAAACCTCAGAAAGACCAAAGAAAAAATATATAAATTTAAAACCAATATCCCTCTTATGACAAAGACTAGCTCTATCTTGGGTAAAAAAAAAAACCTGTATGTTCTATAGAAATGAAAGCTTTCTCTTTGGAGAATAAGACACTTTGTTATAGAGATAAAAGCGCTGGTTATACTCCTAGTTCTTCAGAACAGACTCTTCTACTGGAGGCCTCATTTCAGTAATAAGAACTACAAAAGCAATGAAATGTTATAATAATTAGAATACCTTATTGGCCATATGTAAGGCTTCTTTAGATGTTCTACTTCTTTTTTTAGACAAAGAAAGCTTGGCTTATTAAGTCTAGGTCCTCAGAGAGTGGATTTGGAGCCACCAGTTCAGCTTGGAAAAAAGACAACGCCTTAAATACCTCTGGTTTGATTATTTACACACACTATTAGAGTATACATTTCTGTTCCTGTTAAATCTACAACTTTAAACAGCGTAAGTGTTTTTTAAAGGTCCCTTAGTCATGAGCCAAAATATGGTTTGATTTCATTATTTGGTTCACCAAAAAGTCATTTCCGCACGCTAATAAAAGCTTGAGTTTTTTTCTGGCCTTCCGAGCACAACTCCTTCTCTCATCCCCTGGAAATGTATTACTGCAGCACATTCAAGTTTTCAGGCATTCATAATTGAGTAGCATATGATGAATAGCACAAGGGTGTTCCATTTTAGGCAGGCTTGAAAACAGAGGCAGGATCAGCAGTGATTCAGTGTTTTTTTTTTTTTTTATGTCACAGCAGTGCAACCCTCATGTGTCTCAATACAGAATTCAATTTACCACAGTTAGAGGAAATAAATATTTCAAATAAATGTGACACATTTCCTATTTGTATTGCTGTGTAAAATAAATATTTTTTGTAGCCATTTGTTTTTAGCATTTATCACACAGTGTCAAATGAGTGAAATTTAAATGGGTCATAGATGATTCAATTTAAACTGATGATACAGGCAGTAGAAGGTATGGCCTTTATTTTTTTTTACAGACACCTCTGATGTAATCTGGTAAAACAGTGCATGCCAGCAATGTGGGTGCATAACAACGGTAAAGCAATTAAACCAAATTTTAAATGTTTTAAGCCTGTGTACATCTCATTTTAATTGGTTTTCTGCAGTAGTTTGGCTATATAGTCCAGCTAGCTAGTGTTGACAGCCGCCGGCAAAATCACAGATATGGCTGTCAAGGGCCCCGGGAACACACTTTGGCCACTCCTTCTATACATAAACAGACCAAAGCAATCAAGTAAGCAACTACAGAAACCAGGAGGGACCATCATTGTCCTTATTCAATATTTAAGTCATTATATCTTAATTTCTTTAGATGATGGTTATTTAAAATAATTACAGAAGAATGACCACCTAAGCCTTCATATGCAAATTCACATTTTTATTAAGATCCACTGATCAGGTTTTTTATTTTTTTTATTTTGTATTTGAGGCCATGTTATCCAATGCTTACTTTGACCAGTTCTGTCTTTATTTGAAATTTATAAGCCTGAATATGCATCATGGGGAAAAACAAGGTGCTGCAAGTTCTCAGAGAGAGGTAGTACCTTTGACTCCAACAGAACATTAGAGGATGAACTTATAACCGGTTTTGGTGAGTTTTTCTCCTCCTGATCTCAGTCCATCAGTGTGAACCCGGTTCTCGTCACAAACTGGGAGAGAGGGGCTTCTGTATCAGAAAGAAAAGCTGTGATTTTCAGCATCAAAACTATAACCCATGATTCCGTTGCAGAACTTTGTCTTTCAAACTTTGATTGGGTCACTAACCAATGCCAAAGAAACGTTTGTCTCTTACATTTTGGAGGAATTTCCTGTTGCAGACTGCTGTCTTCTCTTGCTTCTGAGGAAAGAGCCTCTGGAAGTTTCAGTTTAAAGTGATGAGAAATCACGTTTCGTATCAGTGATTACCTCAGTATACAAAAGAGCAAAAGTGTTCTATCCCAATAAAATACTTCAGTTTCACAAAAGCCATTAAAACATTTAGTTTCATTTTTACCAATGCATTATGTGTGTAACCATTTTCTGGAGCTCAAGTACAAAAACGGAAGCTGTTTTTACGTCTAGTTTCATTGATTTTTCTGACACTGATCTGCCAAAAGTGTCCAGTTTTCCCTGGATGTGTTCCTGTCTGTAATAGTCAATGAAATATTGAAAAATCTAAACTGCAACAAAGCCAAGAACTCCCTGCAACTTCAGTCTATAAACAGATGTGCCAAGATCATGTTATTTGATGCTCTCTGAGTTTACTATACCACTCCAGCTTTATTTATAAATACCGTGAAATAAACAGTCATATGATGCCATTAAACCAATATTAAAATCAATAAGACCTGAATAAATGAAACAGCCCAATACTAACATAATAGATAAATCATAGAATCTCTAAAAAAAGTAAACCGGAAGGATGTATTATATATAATTAGTAATAATACAAAGGAACAAATGTAAAAGCCTAATAAGAGTGAGGCAAAACTAAAGTTGAAACTTGCCTTTACAAAAAGACTCAAACCGCTGGGTCACCAGGTACGGAAAAGGGGTGAAGTGAGATTCTGCTTTTCTTTGCTTATCATTTTATTTTTCTGTCTCTCATGGCTTGCCATACACTTCAATTAAACAATTTCTTCAGCATAATCTGTGATGTCAAACTTTTAGTAACTGGAAAGATGATGACTTGGGAATGTGAAGACAAACATCTTGTAAGGGTTTTTTAAAAAATCTGTACGTTTTCACAATCTAAGATTGATATTTACTAATGTCTAATTTTGCTCAGCTCCATGAATTTTTCAGTCCATGACCTTTTGCATCTTTCACACCCCTTGGCTCTGACCTTTTGAACAGAAAGAAAACATCAAATTGATTAGTCCACATGGAAACTCACTACACTGTTTGTAATGATTTTTATTTTCTATGACCAGTCTTGCATAAAAGTATTTGCTTTTTTCTTTGAAATATTTATTCTTACTTTTTCTAAAATGCAATCACATTAAAGTTGCTCCACGTCAAATATCCAGGACTTTTACACAGCCTGGAAAGTCTGGAATTTGATTTAAGTATTTTCCAGGTGTGGATATTTATGGGAAAAGAAAAAGGTTTAGAAAACAACCAACATGTTTTTAAAATAATGAACTCTTTCTTTCTTTTCTTCCTTCCATGTCTCCTATCTCCTTTGTTCCATTCCTTCCATGTCTCCTACCTCCTTTGTTTCCTTCCTTCCATGTCTCCTACCTCCTTTGTTTCCTTCATTCCATGTCTCCTACCTCCTTCTTTTCCTTCCTTCCATGTCTCCTATCTCCTTTGTTCCATTCCATCCATGTCTCCTACCTCCTTTGTTTCCTTTCTTCCATGTCTCCTACCTCCTTCTTTTCCTTCCTTCCATGTCTCCTTCGATTCCGCCTGTCTTTTATTTTTAGTCCTTCCTTGTGTTGTTATTGTGTCCTTCTCCCCTATATCATTCTTTCCTTCCTTTCATTTGTCTTTCCTCATTTTCTTCAGTCTGTCTTTACTTCCTTACATCCCTTCTCAGTTTTTTTCAAGGTTCCATATTTGTGGAAACGTGTGCCATAAATCCATATTAACCTTAGTTTAGTCATGTTTTAAAATGAACGTTAAAGGACTCAGAACTGTGGAAGTATGGAAAAGTTGAGACCAAATGTAAAAAAAAATAAAAACCAAAAAAAAAGCAAAAGAAACTCTTTACGTTAGTAAGGTAAGGTTTCCATTTGTATTTCCTTGTATTGAAACACCAATGTCATGCTCTAAAAATCCCAGAATAAATAGAATTATCTCTGTTTTATGCAATATAAATCTATTCTGTTTGCTCAGCTGGTCCCGTCTTATCTCTTTTCTTCTTCTTAAGCACCAGCTGTTGGGCACGGTTCCCTCCCACAAATATTTGGACTGGCCGGTTTGTTTACGCCCCATTCTTGCGGCTCCTGTACTGGAATCGGTACTCCTCTGACGCACATCACTCACTCATCACTTGTGAAAAGCTATTTTGTGTGGTTTTGTCCTCCTGCTCGTAAAGTCATCCCATCCCTTGTCAGGTGGCGGCTTCGTCTTTTCAGCACAAGTGCCTTTAAAGTTTAAGGGAGGATTTATTGACACTCGCTCATACGGATAGGTGTATAAATAAAAGCAATGACGGATACATCACCGGCCAAGGTCACACTCCCTCTGCCACTCCTCAACGTAAGTGTATATTAGAAAGGGCACTCAGTTGATTAAAATATGATTTAGAACGGGATCTGAGATGGTGGATATTGTGCTTGGTTCATTATCGCTAAACGGCTTAATGGGAGGCATTAAAACGAGAAAGTCCTTTCTGAGGCTCAAGCTTTTATTATGAGTCACCATACTTGCTGGGGCAGCTTAAAGTATCCAAAGCAGCTCTAAAGAAGCTCCGCTTTCTTTCTTTTCAGGGTGGAATATTTGTTTGGTCATTGTTAGAGTTGAAATCCTCGAGTCAAAGGAAGTGGTGTATCAAAAAATTATGCCTTCTTACATTTTTTTTGTGACATTACAGCCACAGACCTCCACAAAGGATGATTAGGAAGTGAAAAGAAAAGACAACATCCCTTTGAATAATCCAAAACATTCCGTACAAAATAAAATCTGGAAAGTGTGGCATGGTCAGATGTTTAACACCCCTGAGTCAGTGCTTTCTATGCCTACCCTTCACTGCAATTTCAGTTGGGTGTCTTTTGGGGGGTTTTCTCTACTGCTTTGAACATCTAAAGACTTTTTTTGTGCTAAATCTCAACTTGGATGGAGAGCATCTGTGAACAATACGAACACTTGCTGCAGATTATAAGTGGGGTTGTGACCTGGACTTTGACTAGGCTATTTTAACAGATGGATATGATTTGTTTTAAACCACAGGTGTCAAACTCCAAGCCCCGAGCGACGGTGTCCTTCAACGTTGAAATGAATCTCTGAATAATATAATTAGTTGATCAGCAGGATCTTAAGAACTTTACTCCATGCTTAGAAGGTAACTTAAGCATTTGTTTCAGATGTGTTGAACCCGGATCAAATAACGATTCCATTTCTGTCAAACAACGCTGACAAGCTTAGCTGCCCTTGCTAAAGAAAAGCATCCCCATATCATGATGCTGCCACCACCATGCTACATAGTGGGGATGTTTTTACCATGTAATGTTAGTTTGCCTCTCACATGTTGGCCAAAACCTTAATTTCCTCATTTAAAACCTGTTCTACAGGTTTGTTGTGCCACTTGTATGACTTGTGGTAATTGAAAAAAAAGAAAAAAAAAAAGAGGTTTTCTTTACGACTTTCTCTTAACGAAGGTGTTCTCCTTACAACTCTACTATATCAGATGTCTCCATTTCTTGGTAAATGTTGCAGTTTTGCTGCGCTCTTTCCAGACGATGGATTAAACAGAGCTCTGTGAGACAGTCAAAGCTGGAGATTTGGTTTTAGAACCTAACCCGGGTTTAAACTTGTCCAAAGCTGACCTTTCAACTGTCTTCCTTGGTCTTCATGATGCCATTTGTTCTCTGATCTTCTCTAACAAACCTCAGTGGCCTTCGCAGAAAGGCTGCATTTAAACGGAGAATGAATTTCACACTGGTGGATCTGATGTACCACTTTTGTGACTTTTGTTGACGGTTAGCTGCAGTACAGTTCATCAAGGGGTATCTGAGTAAAGGGGGCTGAAAATATTAAATGGTGTGGATACATTGTTTTATGTTCTTTCACATTTAAAGGCATTTTTTTCATATTAAATCTGTACTGCCGCTCGTCTGAAGCTTGCAACAGAAGACAAACTGGAGCCCAGTTGGATTTGACTAAGTGGTTTGTTAAACAGAGGCAGCTTTAGAGCAGAAAGGTCACATTAAAAAAAATGAAATTAGATTTCTCAGAGTTCTTTGATAGGTGATTCAAAATCATTTATTTTTGCCTCAGCAGAAACAAAGGATTGAGAGGTATTTCTGGCATCAAACGCGGGGACGTCTCATCTCATGCCAAAAGGAAGAAAAGCTAACAATTTATGCACCAGCTTGTTAAACTATTGCACCACGTTTGAGAACATTGCTGGGGGCCAGCAGTGAAATTAGCAAAAAAAAGAAAAGAAACTTCTACGTTGAGCCCAAATTTTAGAATTAAATGTGACATTTCTATGATTTTTTAAATGGTATAAAGAGAAGGCAGCTCTTACCTCAATGGTCATTTGTGAGGAGATAAAGGAGAAGCCTGAGTCTGAGGGATGTGGGGTATTTGGGGGCTCATACGGCAGTGGAATGTCGTTGCCATGGGGTTTTATCCTAAGTATTTGAGTGGATGGATCATTTTTTAGTTGGCTAGGGCTCCAACCAGAAGCACGGAAGACATTTTTTATGGGATGATTGAAAACCTGATTTAATTACATGCCAAACGTTATTTAGTATACTCACAAGGTAGCAAGAATAATCCTGTCTTACCGAGCAGAAATCCTTTGTGGGTTTTCCAGCACAGACTGAATGTCCAGCAAGAAATTCCTCCTGACGGGGCTCTTGTCTTCTGCCCAGCAACGTGGGCTTTGTAGTTTTGTCAAGGTGTAGGAACACATTTGACCTGCACACTACACCAATGTGTTCCTCAAAAAACTTTACCAAAGTTGACAAAAGCACCAATATGTGGTCATTTGGCATGACTAAATTAATTCTAAGATTTAGTGTGGATCCCTCCACGGGACCCAGCCCTGGGGGTTGAGCCATTTCACCAATTCCAATTACTCGCCGCTGGTCTTGAAATAAAACCAAAGTGACATTTAAGATATTGCTCATAATGGCAAACTAGTTTTGCCGGTTCATAGAAAAGGGATAAGGCATTTACAAAGTAGATTGGTTGTAATAGCATATTACCTTGCCTATGGTCCAGTACTATAGAAAATGATGTTACTTCTTATAGACAAGGTTGCATTGTATGGTGTATTTATAACAAAATGTTATGTCATAAAGCAGGCTATTAAATGGTCATAAACTAAGACTTTAGTTTGTCTTAGTTTAAGATGTTTGGATCATTTTGTTTCTTCAGAAAAAGATACATTTAAATTGTTCCCATTAAAGTATTTATTTAATTGCAGGACTTTTCATTTTGATGCTGGGTAACGGGTGCTTTGTCTTTCCATTTTAGTTTGGATTGAAGGACGGGTTGCAGACAGTAAAAGGCCTTGATTCCCCATTGAACGTTTTCCCTTCAACTTCCTTTTTAACAAACAGACAGATAAATAAGTCTATGAATGAAACATTTTTTTTTTAGTCATAAACGTAAATTAATGACAAAGGATTTCTTTTCAGGCATTGTCAAGGCATCGCCCTCACGGTTATAAAAAAAGGCAAATATTTTAAGTCTGTGTTTTGTGAGTAATGCCTTCAGTTCAGAGCAAATAATTTTCAAGATAAACCTGTTTTTCATTTGACGAGTAACTAATCCAGCTTGGCTGATTCTCTATTTTTTCTCGTGCATTCATCCTTTCAGTGCAGCCTCGTTCATCTAATAAAGACATATGAACAGCAGAGTCCTTGGAAGTCTTGGCTTAATAAATGTGACGACGAATAAATTTCCCCTAAGACAAGACCTTTAATTAACTGTCTGCTGTCATTAACAGGAGCGGCCAAAAAAATAGCTCGGGCTGATGAGAACAACCAAAAAACGACGGACTTCATTAGGTGGTACAATACCATACATTTAGGATGATGAATTTGAAATCAAACAGGAAACCAAGTGATGTCTCACATTTTAAACTATTCAGCGCAGCAGTCCCTGTTTCACCCAGAACTAATGAGCTACCCTTGGAAATAATGGTCACATCGGTCTCATTAACACTGAGGCTAATTCTTTCAAGTGCCTTTGCCCTCTAAACTGTTGTGGAGTTCTGTTTCTGCTGTTAATGGGAATGTCATCTACACTTACTGACACCAACCGAGTTAGAAACCCAGAACGAATGATAACGTAGGCTAGTTTACATGCAGACCAGTGACTGGTGTAGGTGACGAGACTTGGAAAGAGGTCAGACATAAATAACAGACATCAGAAGGCCGTAGGGTTATCAGGCAGGTCCCTGGGTGTCTGACAGTCAGACAAAACAGCATTACAAACTACGGATTTCAGGTTTGTCAACATGAAAATCTGAATAAAAATGTGACGGGATTTTTAAACAGGTTTGCAAATGAAGATCTGAAAAGTGTGGCTTGCCGTTTTGATGCAGCCCCGTTTTCTCACACCTAATGCCTAAAATAAAATCTCCAATGCTACCAATTACCTTTAGCTTTACCCTTAACCGTAGATGGAGTCCACCTGTATGGAAATTTAATGTTAGAACAGACTTTTGTGAAGTCCTCAATCAGCTTTAGGAACAACAATGAGCACACCAAATAGGTCGCAGATAAAGTCGTGGTGAACTTTAAAGCAGGGACAGGTTATCAACCAATATCCAAAGCTTTGAACATTTCATGCCCCAGCATGGAACCTATTTCAATTTGCATCGTGCTAGGATATTATTGCATGTTTACTTTAGCCTTGTGTTTTCTACTCTATAAATTTATATCTAAGACTTTTGCTGCTCATTGTGGCAAGGACTTCCTGGCAGAAGAAATATTTTTCTCAATGAGATGGCACGGGGACAAAAGCGTGTGTATGTGTATATATATATATATATATATATATATATATATATATATATATATATATATATATATATATATATATATAAGATGTTTACAAGAATCAATTGAAAAAAAAATATTTTTATCTAGAAATTGTACAATAGGAAATTAGTTCAAAAAGGTCAATAGACAAACATAGCTGAGGACAACAAACACCTTCCAACAATAAACACAGGGGAATAAATACACAAAGGCTAACCTGTAAACATCTACAGGTCAGGTGGGAGAATAACGGTTGTTAGTCATGCATTCCACAGATCTGGCCTCTATGAAAGAGTAGCAGAAAAAAGCCATTGGTGAAGACAGCAATAAGAAGGACTTCCTTTACCATTTGCCGCAGGAACCATGTGACTGGGGGTTCATCTTCTAACAGGACAATAACCTTAAACATACAGCAAGAGCTACAGTGTGGTGATTCTTTTTCATATGCATTATTTAAAATGGGCCAGTGGTCAAAATTGGGAATCGGTTGCAAGACTTAAACTTTGATGTTAACAGACTCTTTCTATCCAATCATAGTGCGCTTGAGTCATTTTGCAAAGAACGGACAATTCCAGAGTCTAAATGTGCAAAGGTTGCAGTGAAAGTTTGTTCAATAAAGATTTCAGATTTTTGTTTCCCCCAAATTTTTAGAAATAATAATTTTTCACCAATGTTCAAAGCACTGTGCGGCATTGATGTATTACAAAAGATTCCAATAGAATACACTGACTTTTTTGGCCGTAAAATAAAATGTTGAACAATTTCAGGGTGTGAAGACATTTTTAAGGACAACATGCAGTGGTCATCATTACATTCAAATCACATATTCATAAGTTCCTGAGTAATGTAAAAATATATATTTAATTTAATTGCATTTTTTTAATTTTGTGTTAACATTGTTTGCACTTTGGTGAAGCCATTTATTTAGCTTGCTCTGAAATATATTAAAGCTCTTGTGGTGTTAAAGCATTTCCCACGAGTACTGCTGCCCGACTCTGCAGCGGGGTTGAAACTCTCATCGCTCAGCACCTATTCACCGCAGCACACCTTAGCTACTGTCGCCACCACCCCCAGCCACCAAATCAACCCCTCAAAATGCTAATGAGCACAAACAGGAGAGAGGCGGGGTGTCGGCACAAAGGGTGAAATCATGTTCCGGTTGTTCCATGTCAGCGGGAGCATCTTTCCGGCTCTGACAGATCGCCCAATTAACCTTATTTACTGCATTTCCACCCGTCCTCTAACGAGCTCCACTGGGCTTCTTTCTAATAACGAGCTGCCCAGATCGGGGACCGTTGCTGTGTTGGTTCCAGTCGCATTTGTCCTGCAGTTATTAAGGTGACGAGACAGCAGCTCGTGTTCTCTTGTGCTTCCTGAGCCAGAACAATCAAGTTATTTGGGGGAGTTTTTCACTGATTTTTTTTTTTTTTCACATATGTTCTATGTGGACATTTTTAATTTGTGTTTATCAGTTGTCAGATGCAAAATCCTGCCTCACTTTCTTGCTGTTTGTAGTTTAAATGCAGAGAGCCCCTGTTGGCTAAGCGGATTATTTTACTTATGACGAACTGCCAGCCCCTTTCACCAAACTTACTGATATACATTTTTATCTGTGTAAACAACTTAAAACAAATAAATCAGTGCTTTATTCTAATAATGCAGTGACAATCTCTTCTTTTGCCTTAAATTGAAATGCAATTGACAGTTTTGTTTTTAACTTTTGTTTTGCATTTCACTGTTACTGATAGAATTTAAAGGGGCCAAGTCATGTCCTATGACTTTACAAATTCTTATGCCAATAGCTCTCTCTGGTCATGTGCAAAGGATTTCCGATTAAATCATTGCACTCTATTGGCCTATTATATTTTATTTCAGTGTTTTACATTTTGTTTTTGCTCTATTTGTTGGTAGACAAAGCACTTTTGTGTACATTCGAAGACCATGTGATTTGGGTTAGGCACACAATGAGAATCAATGGACCCAGGGGAGGTGAAAAAACAAAGAGGGAAAGTTTTATTTATTTATATATATAATACATATTGATTTTGTCGGATCTGAACTAAAACTCCCTCCTACCCCCTTTTCTATTTTGGGTTAAAGCTCAGACTAGCTGGGGTTCTAAAGACCTCTGAATCTAACGAGTATTACCCTGTTTAGAATTCCTGCGTGACCTTTTTAGCTAGATAAGTAGGAGGGCCACACCCTTCTTCAGTGGACAGGTCAGGCAACCTAGTAGCCTGAGGCCACCTATTTCCCGACCACCGCCCTAGTTAACGGTGGCTCCTACTTTTCTAAAACGGCACTTGTTACACAATCAGTATTTTTTAGAAACTCCCTAAGGGTGTTGTTTTAGAGTTTGGGCTACAGGCAACCTTTCAAGACCTCCTAAATATTTCTGGAACCATACACCATGTCTGTTTTACAACCATAGAAGAACTCAGAAAAATGTTGACTCAATAAGTGAATGTCCACAACTTCTAACAAAATTTTATATGCTTCTTTAATTAGTATGCTTTAGCAGGGGATTAGCAATAGCATTAAGCAATTTAACAAATTACAAATTAAAATTTATTCAAATTCCTATCTCTTATCTAAGGCTGCTTAATAATGCGTTCAGGAGAGGCTTTTAAATTTGGAGGAACAAACTGACCCGAATCTCAGATGGAATCTCAAAGTGTCTTTGATTTCTGGGTAAAGTAGTTGTTCAGCCGAACAACTTCCCTTCTCTCGATGGCAACCCCGATGTCCCGTTAATGCCCCGTTCACAAAGACTCACGCTTTGAGTCCCTGCTTTGATGTCCGTGTCTGAGGTCCGCCTCTTCGGCTCGACAAGTGGGTTCAGCTTCAGAACTGACATCTCACGGGTGCAACTCACATCTTCGGAACATCTAGGCTCTTCTCATCAACCAGGTCAAAACCAGCAGTTCTTCTTGACTGGATTTGCAGATCGTCGGCCCTGAATTGTGGAAAAACACAAAAAATAGATAATCTGACTCAGTCTCGGCGGTTCTCAGAGACAGGGGCGCCGTGTTCTTCCTTTGGCTCAACGATCGCCCTTCCGTCTTGGGTCTTCTTTTCTTCTGCTCCGCGCTGCGTGTCTTCTGAGATGAGAACTGAGCAACGAGCACACAAATTACCTTTCTTTTATGTGTTGAGAGAGCCGTTGGGAGGTTGCAAACCCCCCCCCCCCCCCCCCCCCCGAACGCTTGCACCCAGTCCCTTATCACCTCATAACCTTTTCACCCTACGCAGCTCTCCGGCCGAGTCAAAAGGTCTCGCTCCTCATTCTCCGACCCCAGGCAGCAGGTCATTGTACCAAACCGTCCGGTTCCACTTCCTCTTCTCTTCCTCTTCTCTTCTCTGCAGATTTCCTGTAGCCAGCAGCTGCAGTCTCCTTCCAAGCGCTACTTCCTCTTTCCACAAACCTGTTTTCTCCTTAGCCTGTCTGACACTTGGACTGCACAAAAATAATCATCATTTCACTCATTTAATACATGAATGCTTGATCTTTTTAAGAAAGAAAAACAATCAGTCAAAACGTGCAATTCAATAAAGAGAAAACAATCAATTTAAACACACAATTAAAGAGCTCTTTATGTTATCTTTTTTACGTAATACCTTTAATTTCCAAATTATCTCTTAATTTGTGAATGACAGAGAATATGGTTGAGCTCACCACAACATCGATTTTAGAGGTATTTTGACAATAAATAAATATATATAAATAATAAAAAATATTTTGGCAGGCTAAATGCAACCTTAATATTCAGGGAGAGCAAAAATAATCCTCTGAGTTTACCATTTGAGATTTTTTTTTGTTTTCTGCTACTACGCGATTTTTAGGTAGTTTCCACCATTTCTATTAATTGGTCTAAAGAGGACATATGTAGGGTTTGAACCTCTTGGGGAAAACTTCACTCACCCCTTAAGACATGGCTGTCCTGGTTATCTGAAGAACAATCTTGTCATATTGCCAATCCATGTCGTTTAAAGACACTTCACGAGAAAAACAGGTCCACCTCTTAATTTTATCACAACTATGCAGACTTCAACTTGGTCAAAAATGAGCTCCAATCAGTCCAACACAATCCAATCATATAGTTGGATTCAGATCTAATTACATATAGTCCAGTTCATCCAAGTGCATTATAAGACAATGAAATGTGTTTGGTTGGGAAAACTTGTTTAAAGAATTGTTCCATCTAAAGATGCCTAGCTGATCGCATTGAGCCATTGACTTTAAAGCAATCTTTCATCCTGAGCGATCATGCGGCAGCAGTGTAGGGGAACCACACTCCTTTAACAGGAATCACAGCAGCGGGCTCAGTGTGAGCATCCATTTGTTGTAACCATCTGGGCCTTGAGTGGACAAGAAAGGGATGTGTAACAAAGCATGATCACTTAGTATGAAAGTTTATGAATTGTCTGCATCTTTGTATAATCATCATCATCATCATCATGTCAGTCTTCTCTCCTATCATTTGACTTCATTTGCTTCGGGGCCTAACCTTTTGATATACAAAAATAAAACTATAAAGTAATACTAGCCTTAAAAAAACTCTTGAGATTTCACTTTTAGGCATAGTAACAGATTCTTCCATGTTAATTTACAAGGCAGATGAAACTAAAACTGGTTTGTTGTACTTTGGCTGAGGTATCTCAATGAATCATTGCAATCACTGTACCAGTTGTACTTTCCCAGTGGGAAACATAAACAAGGGATATATATTAAGTTAATGGCAAGCACAGGCATATCAATTGCCCTATGCAGTAAAAACAATGGGTTTCACACTGATGCACTGAGCCACTTGTACTTTCTATGATAAAGAATACTAAAAAAAAAAAAAATAATTATAGAAATATTTTTATTATTTGCTAGTTCTTGGACAGATACATAAATAAACAGAGGAGACTGAGCCAGGTTTACTTTCAAAGTAAAACAGAAAAAGCCAAAGTGAGTACACATGGTTAGTGCCAGTAGTTGCTATGTCAGTCACCTTGTCCAGTTAGGAAATGGCTAAACATTTGTTCAAGGATACCTTTTACAGAAAGAAAAAATTGGGAATACCAGAGGTGGGACCAAGTCGTTATATTGGAAGTCACAAGTAAGTCTGGGGTTGTTCCTACCACATCTCGAGTACAGTCCCAAGTAAAGACATTGAAAGTTCCAAGTCAAGTTCAAAGTCAAGGCAAGAGAGCCTCGAGTCAAGTCAAGTTTTAATTCTCTTAAAGAAGCATAGCGTAAGTTTCATAATTTTGCCCACATCTGCCCCCTCTGGTGACAATTTGAAATAACACCAGTGTCGCGCATGGGAGAATAGGAAAAGCATACGCCGCTGTGACTGCAGAGGTCTTTTGTTTAGAGGCGTAATGTCTGAGGCAAGGGAGCTATAAATATTGAAGTTTGCTCGTTTTCTCTCACTGATGCATCAATTACAGCGCAGACTCAACAAAGTAGCCAGGTGAATGAGAGCGCGTCAACACCAAGTGTTGGGTGTAGGTCGGGAGTCAAACCTGTAACAAAAGCATTGAGGACTGAAGCCTCTGTGCATGGGTTGCATTTTCCTAACCGTGCATTACTACTGGGCCCTTAAACAAGTCATTTGAACCAATATGTAATTTAATCAGAGTAATGTTTTAGATTATTCAATAATTTTAAAATAGTCTCAAAGTGATTGCTCATGTTGGGTTTTAACCAAAACAAACAAAACGACCAGTAAATGACTGTATTTGTGTAAATACAAAAAAAATATTTCCATGTTAATCAACTGTAATACTACAAACCCGATTTTACAATATTATATGAGCAACAAAAATTTTCTATACAACTGTAAAGAAATTAATTTTGAAACCAAGGTAATTCCATAAAACATGATTTTTGGTGTTGTAACTGGGATCTTGGTTGTGCTAACTTTGTTCATGATTCAGACTTAAAGCTATAGTTGGTAATCCTGTTCAGAAACACTTTTTGTTATACTGGGTGAAATGGTCCTTCCATCCTGACAGTAGTCAGTACATTATGTATTCAGAAAAACAGAGGTTTAAAAATTGGATCTCTCTGAAAGCCCTGACAAATCACTGGCGTTCAGTCCGAATGGCAGTGATTTGTCAGAGTTTTGGTTCTGCCCTCACATCCTCTGTCCCTCAAGTTCTGGGGGTATCACCGTATCCCCTGGTTGTCCCAAATGACAGTCATTCTGACGCGCTCACGTAACGACAATGGGGTGCACATTCCTTGTTTGTTCCTGCTTGCTGGCTGCGCATGCGCTCTTCTAGTGTTTATGTATCCGGTTAGCTTCGGTGTTAGCCTTGCATTGTAGCTCCGCTGCTCTCACCGTATACTTTGAAAATGGCTGAGAGTCGCAAGAAGCAAACCACGTACAACTTAATGAGATGAAGAGGAAGACCTCAGTAGAAAGAAAGAAGACCAGAGTGGATTTAGGAGTTTTTTTTCATGCAGTATCCTTGAGGAGCAGGAGAGCAGGTAAGATCCGCATGAGCAGGTATTCAAAAAGGGAGTTGGGCGTTTCTTACTTACATTTCCGGAAAAGTCGCTGACTCTACCTTTAAAGCGGACTTGCCATGTGTTCATTGGAACACATGAATTTGTATGCTCCATTAATTTGGTAAGCACGAAAAACCTAATTGTTAAGTTAATATTAAGTATGTATTACTTCTTTACTGTGATTCATCATCCTTTGTGTTAGTTTGACGGACGCAGTTGTTGTTTCCTCTCTACTTCAGTTTTCAGCCTTCATGTTGTCCTAAATCATATTTCTTTTCGATCATATTGTAGTGTGTGCAACCAAATTCAATTGTATAATATTCTTCTCTGTTGATTAGATCTGGGGACTCTGGGAATTTAATAAAAACTGACAGGAAATTGATGAATCTAACTTTAACTGGTTCTAGGAATGCATTTAGTGATACTTTGTAAATTACAAAGGATCCGCTGAATAAAGTTATTTTCTTTTCAAAAATTTGTATTTGGAAATGTAATAATATGACAAAGAAATAAAACTATGTTTTGGTAAAATATTTTCATGAAATCTAACTATAACACTGAAAAATTGCAAGTGTTGTGTTTGTGACATATTAAATAAAGCTAAGTAATAATGGTAATGAAGACAGTTTCTGTCGGTGAACCACTTACATGACATGGTGGTGATACTGAAACATCACCTTTCCTTTTTGTTTTATTAAAAAGCACTTCCATTATGACTTCAGGAGAGACAACACTGCTGCATTTAGCGTTGAGTCAACAAAATATTAAAACATAAGATTTCTGCATACTGAGGATGAATGAATTGGATCTTCCTTTAAATCTGTAAGTTTGCACCAAACGTTTTTTTTTTTTTTCGTTTTTGTCTTTTGCAATTTATCAAATTTTGAAAAGCAATCGAACCAATAATAATTTCATGGGAATTCATGTTAGGGTGAATGTGGGAAATGTAAATGAGGACTTTTTTATTCTTAATTTCTTTAATTTGCATCAATTTCTAGATGGGAAGAGAATAGTAATAGAGAGAGCAAACACATCTTTATCTCATTGTTGCAGTTTTCAGTTTACAATATGCTCACATTTGTTTGTCACATTCAAAATTTAGTGAGATTTTTTTTCATTCATTTTTCATTTAATTCAGTTTTTATTTTGATTCACATGACTGAAGATATCACACAACTCCTTAGGAAATATATATGGGTTGTACATTAAGCTCTATTAACAAATGTAAAATACATGTCAGTGTAAAAGACTTAAATTCTATTCTTTCAGTTACAGAGCAAGTTAGCTCAGCTCTTTGTTGTTGTCCTCGCAAAAGTCACATTACTTTGAATGTGACATTGTTCTATATCAGAAAAATTCCACGTCGTCAAGCAGAAGGCACAAAGAAGCAACTTTTTGACGCTGCAGCCACTTGTGATTCATCTATTCAAGCAGTTCTGCCTTTGGAGCAGATACACTCTCCGCTCCGTGACCTTCAGTGGACAAGCGCTGGTTTCAGGGCTGTGATTTTCAGGTCCCCACTGTGTTTGCTCTGGATGCCTGTGGAGACACTAATACAACCCATAGCACAGTGCATTAATATGGTACCTAGGGCAGGTGCTGTGAATCCTTTCCCATTCAACCTTTACCCTTCTGGAGTCGCTCGGGCAATCTTTAAGTTGCTGTTTTTGTGAAGCAAAACCGCCCGAGATAAACAACAAAGGCCCCAAACAATGAAACCCTTTAACTAAAAGAGGATTTCTGTGTGTTTGAGTCTAAGTGCATTATGTGTGTTAATACACTTTGAGTGGATTACTGCTTCAAGTGCCCCTCAGGCATTTTTACCCCTGTATAGAACGTTGCTAATCAAACAATATCCACCAAGTTTTTAGAAAGTTACAACCGCCGTTGTTAGTGATCCATACTAAGTAATGTGCTTAACAATCTTGTAACAATCTCAAGTTAATGCTGTTTGCTGAAGGTCCTGTCAGGGTAATAAGGCAGATGTGCTGCTGCAGCAAGATACCCATAAGGGTCGATGCTACTTCAAACCAAACGAAGCAGCTTTGGGGAAAATGAAAGTGCACAAAAATAGTAGAACATTGCTTTACATCAAACCAGCTTTTCTTTTTGTATTTACTCAATGTTCATGAGACTTTCTCTTGTCAGGGTGCAAATTAGACGGGGAGAATTGGGAGTTGATTTTTTTGTTTATTGTAGTCTTGTAATGTATGTTTCAATGTATGTTTCAATGACAATAAAGATGATATTACTATTATTATTACTACTATATTACTTACTTGTTCAGTTTTGGTTTTAAGAACTCTGAATAAACTGCACTGCAAAAACGGATCTAAAAATAAGTAAAATGTTCTTAAAATGTGTGTTTTTGTCCTAGATTTGAGCAGGTAAATAATATGATCTGCCAATGGAACGAGTATTTTGACCCCTAAAAAAAGATAATTAGACATCCTGCACTTGAAATAAGACGATGGAGATGAGTTGTTCCTATTTTAAGTGCGAAAATACTATTCCATTGGCAGATCATCTTAATTACCTGCTCAAATCAAGGGCAGATACACTCATTTTAACATTTATTTTGCTTATTTTTAGTTCCGTATTTGCAGTGTGGTCTCTGATGACCTGAGTGATTTAGATGGTTCATACCAAATTAGCATCTCTTGCATGTACTCCGATTCATGACCAAGGGTGACCAGACTAGATCTGATCAAGTTGGCGGATTTATTGTTAGACTTTATGTGGATGTTAAAAAAATAGACTATAAAGCCACTTAGCTCTGCAACATGCTCTGTGGTTTTTACCCTTATACGTGGTTGAGTGTGTTAACTTTGCATTTTTGGGTAAAAAGGCCCAGTGATTTCTGTGTTTTCGGCATAATTAGCAGCAAAGGTGAGGATATAGATCTTGGATAAAAGTTGTTTGAGGTGCATGACTGAGTTAGATTTGAGCTCAATACAAGACTAGGCAGTTGACTTTTCCACACAATCTGTATCAAACTGTAATGTCATTATTGGGGAAGTTGCAGCTCTGAGATATAGTAACGGCAAAACAGAAGCATCAGTTTTGAGACGTGTATAATTTAAACCTTTTACAAGTCCAATCTAGGTAGAGTTGAAAATTTGACAAAATCTTATGGCATTAAAAGTTAGTACATTTGTTCATAAACTGCTATTTGATGGTCCCTCTCAAATTTATTAGACTAAATATGTGCCTATCCTGTAGTCATTTATAATTTGTGTTGACAGGATTGGAGATCTTTACACGTCTCCAGGCAAAAGGGAGCAACACCAGGGAGCAATCACACATAGAGCGAAGTTCAGAGGGCAGTGCTCTCTGAGCAGCCTTTTCATCTATCTGGTTTCAGAAAGTTCTTCTCAACTTAAACCATCTTTCACATTCCTCTTCCTGCTGTACGGCCGGGGTGCAGTCACTCTACTGAATAGCAATAGAGTAAAAAATAAACCAATATTTACCTAACTTTGCATCTTTGTTAGGTTGTAGTCTTTTAAATTAACCTTGGTTTAGAAGTTTATGATTTGATATGATACAGAAGTCCTTGTGAAAAATGACACTAAAATCGTTTACAGATTAGCAGATTTAATGCTAAACCTATCACCTAAACCAGGGGTCCACAACCTTTGCCACCCAAAGAAACATTTTTGCCCTCAGTCAGCTAAATAAAATGGGTTTAGAGCCATAAATGATCTTTTGAAAAAAAAGGCAACATACTTTTTTTTATAAATATCTAGTAGTCATATTTACATAATTGGAATACGCGTTCCAATGCGGCTTGTTTGTCAGATTAAGTAGGTAATTAATATACTTTTCATTAAAGCTACATTGGGTATTCTTTAAATGTAACATTTTACTCATTTGTTAAACCTGTCACTGTCTCCTGACAGTAAAATATGAGACAAATAATCTAAAAAATCATCTAACTCCTCCTGCTCCTCCCAGTGGTCCTACTGTAGGACCACTCACAACAACCCTCCCGGTCAGAAACAACCAATCAGAGCCAGGAGGAATGCCTGACTCTGACTGGTTATCAGAGTCAATAAATTGTCTGTGTACCGCTCACACTCCCTGGCCTTCACAGCGCTGCCGTCAGGTAAATTCAAAATTGCTGGTGGGCTACAGCTGTGTGGAGAAATGGCAAAGAAACAACTTGCTTTACAGGAAAACTGCCAATTTCTGCCAAGACAGGTAAACATTGGAGCAGCACGGCAGGCTCTGCTGTGAGGGAGGAGCTGTACCATACCAGAGAGCAAGGGGGGGGGGACCTGGAAGGTATGCTTGTTCAAATTTTCAGGCTAAGTTCACGGTTCTCTCAAAACTCCCTACTACAGTTTTAATCCCACATTTCTATATTCAAAATGGTTTTTTATCGGTCTGATATAATCTAATCTTAAATGCCATGTTTTCATTAGCTGTAGGTGGAAAATAATCATAAATGGAAACACAGGCTTGAAAACATCAATCTGTTTGTAAGGAATCTATATATTGTAATTCACTCAGTTGATGATTACTGAAATATATTAACTTTTCAAGAATAATCTAATTTATTGAATATAAACAAATAAGGGATCTGCTTTTTTAACAACTACCATTTTATTTTTATTTTAAGGTTTTAGAGAAAAATAGAGAAAAAAAATGAAACTTGCAAAACAAGGATGGATACATTTGTTTCTTTGGGATCTTGATGACTGTGGAATGTGAAATAAAAACAGTTTCCAATGTAGTGACAAAAAAATGCGTCAAAAACCATAAAACTGGCACTTTTAGTGTCATTCTGTTGTGGAAATTCCATGAAAAACTGCACCTGCTATATCTATATTAAAAAACATTTCTTGGTTCTTTATCATTTTTAGACAATGTTATTAAGAGCTGTTGTGGGAAGTCCACATGGGCTGCAAGTAACAGACCCCTGACCTACACAGTTAATCAAATAATGAAGGTTAATTGATGTAATTCAGTTTCAAGGCCTTTTGGCAATAGCAGCATGAGTGAAATAATGTACATACCCGAAACAAAAAAAAAACGTGCTTAATAACTAATATGCTCAGTTATGTCGAGTGCCACTTATCTGTATCATACATAAATCTATATTAGCTGTATACGCACTATATAAGTTAAAACGTTTCTACCTTATTTAGCGTCTACTTCAAAGCAAAAAGCACAATGTTCCAGTTTAATGTAATCTGGGATGTATCTGTGTGTCACATAAGGAGATGGTTGATGTTGCCAAGTATTGCTCTTCACTCTCTGGACAGTAGTAAATATTTGCAAACCTGATTGCTGGCCAACCTTTAAAATAACCCACAAATCTAAGGCAGTGCAGTAACATCAGAGACAATGTAGCGTGTCTTCTCCTGTAATGCAGCCGGGCCCATCTGATTATCATGCTGGCATGCGGCACTCACTTTTATTTGAAGTGTAAAAGTTGATGAATCAGACTTGGCTGCGCACTTACAGGACCCTCTGGTCTTCTCCCCTTTTTGTCTGTTGCCTGGCCAAGATTCTTTCGCCTGGTCCATCCTATTAGGGCGTGCTGCCCTCCAATATGCTACCCATCACCATGTGCATGGTGGGGAATGAGTCCAGTCCATTTGAATCACAAAGGACTCAAATTGCACAACCTTTCTTCCAGCACCTTTGAAACATTCTACAGGTTGCTTGGAATGGCTAAAACCCATTTTTGTTACATTAAAACTCATTTTCCAAAACTTTTGTAGCATCGCAATGAAATAATACTTGCATAACAATTTACTGTCATTACAACTAACTGAACCACAGAATGGATTCCATCACTGAATCCCTTTTCAAGATGCATAGCCACATTATTTGACAATTGTTATTAGAATTTATAGGTCAGTAACTCACTCTGGTTGCATACAAAGTTTTGTGCAGCAGGGGATAAAAACCAGAAAGCAGCTAACGGTTATTAGCATCTTCCAGTGAACTGTGAGTAAATACTGTCATAAAAGTGATAGCAGAGCTCTTCTTAGCCTCTACAACTTAAGTATAAACAACATTATAAATAGATTGATTAGTTCTTACCTTGATGCTGTGTCCCTGTTTCCGTTTATGAACGGGAATTTTCTTCTTGATGTTCTGTTATGAGGCTCTTAGAGTTGCTGTAGATCGGTTTATTTAATTATTAACAATACGTCTTTGATTATGCCGAGCTGCTGCTTCACCGCGAGGCATTTCAGAGGGCTCAGGCTCAGTTGGGCATCATTTTCTAGTGGTTTATGAGTCAACATGTGGCTTTCTGATAGTTCTGCGGTACTGCCAGTAGATGGCATCACATCTGTTTATATCAGCTCATCGCGCCCGATGAGGTGGTCATTTTTTAGGCTCAAAAATAACTATCAGAACACTATATGGACAGATGATTGGAGTATATAGCCTTATTTTATCATAATCACCGGAATTTGGTATTTTTGGTATAGGCATATAACGTGGCTTTATACCTTTAGGAATCTCATTTTGAAATCTTTGCCACTGAGTTAATCTGCGGCCACCTGTATTTATAAATTACATATAAGGTGGTACACTACATAACACCGCCACCAAACTCTGAGTCAGTCACATGTAACATTCGCTCTGACCAACTTCTTTGTCCCTGCTGAATAAATGCACAGGGGAGATGGGCAAAGTCAGTTTTCCACCTTATTCAGAGACCACAAAAGGCACCATTTACTAATTAAATGGCAATTTGTTGTGCGGAATTTCATTTAGAGATATTATAGCATAAGGTTTGAAGACAAATTCATGCCGCAATGTTTCTCTTCTTTTATTTTGAATCCTAAAAAAATCAGCTTTCAAGTTACCTTCCACTTAAAGCAGCAACATGTAACTTTTAGCCACCAGGGGAGCTAGACCTGTAACTTCCAGGTTCATTAATGACAAATACTAAAGCAGGTGTTTTGGGTTAGCATATGTAACTTCTCGCATTAAAAGCTTTTTAAAAGTTACTTTTATGTTGCGGAAGGTGAAATATATCCAACTTTTTTCACATCTTTTTACTCCCCTCCATCATTGCCATTACCGGTTAAAAACTTCTCTTCAACCCGCAGTGAATCATGTTATAGGATTGGCCATGAAGGATACACTGGAACCATCCTTCAAATGGGGGAAAAGAAGGAAATTTTTGTCAGACACATTTGAAGGATTCGTGACTTGGAACAGTCTCCGTTGCCGCACTGTGACGTAATCGGCCTACAAATGGCATACCATACCCCCTTTATTTAGAAAGCACTTTAAAATAACAAAGGTCATCAAAGTGCTGTACATGCAACTGACAATAACAGTAAAATTAAAATAGACAAGTAAAACCCGCACAAGCTAAAATAGACAAATAATATATTAAAATCAACTAAAAGTAATTAAAAATAATAAATAATTAATTGATGACAAATACCATTGTCATATGTCTTTTGAAGGATGCAGCCCTTGAATTGAGACACACCCAAAGACTTTTAAAGCCAAGGCCACATTCACCCCTCTAGATTAGATCCTATATCAGCAAGTTTTTGAGTGCAGCCCGCACGGAGCATCGATACACACCAAGAGCTGTATATTGGCTTGAAAAATCATTTAATATATATCAAATTAAGCTAATATTTTGGTCAAAACTTACACGGTGCTGCTTTACCAAAAACACAGCACAGATGCATTAAATATTCAATCTGTATTCATTATTCCGGGTAATTGCAAGATATGACAACCTGCCCTTTTGATTACTCAACATACGGCCTCTTTTGAACACCATTGGGGGTTGGTAATGCTGTGTAATGTGTCCAGATGCTAGCCTCTGTGTCTGTTGACCTTCACTCGCTATTTGGAACAACTTTCGGATGCTTGGCGAACTGTCATACATTGCTCACTGTGGATGGTACTGCTTGTGTCCTCCGGTGCCTGTTTTAGGTGTGCACTTAATTATACTGAAATTGGTCCGTTCTCGCTGGACGCTTAACCTACTGCTTCACCTCTTGGTGTCTGACTATAAAAATCGGATGTCATTTTTGTCTACATTTGCCGTTTTCGGGCTTTTTGTCTTTTTAAACATCAAAAAAAGAATCTTCTCTAAGGAAGCAGCAGCTCTGCCACTGTTTGAGCCTCAGGAGTGAGGGTCAGTCTGCGTGACGGCAAAAAACTAAACTCTAATTGAGATTTTTCAACTTGTTGAACTGTCTGATCATTCTTGCGGTGGCAGCGGCACCTACATGCAGCTACATCAGACGGAAAAAGAGTGGTTGCTGTTTCAGTAACCTCGCGTGCACAATGAATCAGAGGGTAATTTCTATGACAGCATGCATCCCTAACAGTCCTGACTTATGGGCGCCACCTTAGACAGCCCGTTGTGTTTTGCCTTCATCTCCTCTGTTTCTAATTTCGATTTCTATCCCCTGGAGATGGTGCTCGCTGTCAGTTGTCGGCCTCGGAGATTGAATAGCCCAGCCAAGCCTCCCAGGAGTCCCCCCTGCTCCACTGCAGTCTTGGCAGGGGAGGAGATGGTTGATGTTGCCTCGTTCTGCGACTCTCTGTGAGAGGTACTGATACTCATGTCATTTGAATCTGCCTTTCCCAGTAGACGGAACTGAGATCCGTGCTGTTTCAACAGATGTGACCGTCCACAGAATTAGGCCTCCTGCTGTACTTCTCGCAAAATTAAAGGGTGCATTTATTGTAATATTTGCATATTTTTGAGTTGGGGTTGTTTAGCATTGTACGTCACACTACACATATATGTTGCAAAAGAGTTGCAAGAGGTGTCTGGTGTCTTTCAGCTTCTTCTTCACAATACCCCACAAATTCTCCATGGGGTTCAGGTCAGGGGAATTGGCAGGCCAATCAAGGACAGTAATGCCATGGTCAGTACACCAGTTACTGGTGGTTTTGGCACTGTGGGCAGGTGCCAGATCTTGGTTGTGCAGCGTTTCCTGCCACATTTCCCCCTTCCAACACACTTTTTGTGAATGTGCTTTGAAACTGCACTCTGTGAACAGCCTGCTCTTTGAGAAATTTCTTTTTGTGTCTTACCCTCCTGATGGAGGGTGTCAATGATGGTCTTCTGGACAGCAGTCAGATCAGCAGTCTTCCCCATACTTGTGATTTAGTTTACTGAACCAAGCTGAGTGTTTTTCAAAGCTCAGGAAACCCTTGCAGGTGTTTCCAGTTAATTAGACGATTCAAGTGATTAGTTGAATAGCCTACTAGTATACTTTTTCACGATATTCTAATTTTCTGAGACAGTCCTGTAGAACCTATGCGCATATGGGGTTATTGTTTGATAAAATTGTTGCCATTGCACATTTTACAAAAAAGGAACATCAGAACAGAACATAGAGAAAATTATCAGTCTGGAACTGCTGTTATTTAATCCGTTCAGGAAAGGAGGGACATTCAGCATGACTTTCTGAGATGATTGGGTGAAGTAACACCTAGTGCCCGCCTACCAAAGGTTGGTTTAGCCATTAACCGTATCAAATAAAAATGTAAATAGCAGACACCATGAGAAACCACAACAAGTTACACTGGTCAAGGCACTTCTTGGTATTTTTTCAAAGAAGAAATTGTGGATTTGTGCGCCATCCTGCATTGCCATGTTTTTTTTTTTTTTGTTTTTTTTTTTTTGGTTTGGCTGTGGGCTCGGCAGCTCTTGCTTTCGTCACAGCTGGTATGTCCCGCCTTTAAGCCTAAAACTGCAATGTGATTGGTTTGGGCCAGAACCGTTTTTGGTTCAGGCCCAAGCGGCTGAGATGGGGGCGGGACAATACTGATTCTCGCGTGTTTGTGAACACACAAACACCGTAAGAATTCAGCTTGCAGGCAAGGTTAAGAGAAAATAACAAAATAAATCTTTCTTTTCACAGGACAGAATGGTCTGATTATGAACAAATGTACGGTTTGTAAATTTTTTTACAGGCTGAAAATTGTGAAAGACCCCTTGCTACTATGATAAATGATTTTTATGATGGAGTGCACCAACTCTGTCCTTTTTCTGTCTCCAGTAAGTGCCCACCAAGCCATTTCACATATTCCCACCAACAAATTATTTTTGTAAAGAGTGTAGCAAATACTCTTCCATGTTACCAAATCAGATGATACATCATCCATGCCTGTTACTCACATCAGTTTCTAAGAAGGGACTGGCTGAAAATGTATTTTTTTTTTTTTTGTAAAATAGCACTTTTAAATTGACTTACCTGGTGTGGAAAACAACAGCTCTGTTTGTGTTTTACTAGGCTTTCCCACTTCCAGTGTTTGTTCTAGTGCTTAAATAATATTTGGCCTTTAAAAATGGCTTTAAGCCTCGTTTAATAATTTGAATGGTCTATTATGTGAAATTGGTTTAGAAAGGCGAGAATTAAAATATGACAGTATCTGCCTTCTATTGAATTAGTGACTTGTTTGAGATCAAAGTCTTTCGAGGACAATCTCAGTAGTACCACTATCCCCTCAGGCTTGCCATTGTTTCTTTTTTATCAAGAAAAGACTTTCCATGTTTCCCTCTAAGGCACTCATTTTCTCACTGAATATTCCTCTGGCATACTTACTTCCAAAGGACACGATACCAAATCCCCCCTCCACTTTTAGGTATCTATCATTTCCTCATTTCCTTTTTTTTATATATATTATTCAACACCCTTATTATAACAGTTCTGTTTGTGAGGGGAGTAAGACATCAGGCGTTGCATTGGTCAGATGTTTGCATGTAGCACCAGCGTATTTCTCGGGTATCTCAGCACTCTAGAAGAACATGAACTCCCTTCGCCTGTCAGTGTTGTCGGCTTGTGTAAGTGCAGAGGTGGACAGATTGTGCCTGGCCTTGCGTGCCCATGGCCTTTTGTTTTGAGTCCCCATGGACCTCCCTCTCGTGACAGGCCCCCGTGTTTGGGTGGAAGCCCCGCCGAGCGCCCTGCTGGCAGGTTAAGTGCTCCTGCACATCACCATGGGGACTAAGGACAGACAGGCAAAGACAGCGTTTCACTGTTCTCTCTTTAATGGTGTCTTTGTTCGTCTAAATGGGTCTTGGTGTACGACTATAATAAAATTGCTCTCTATCTTTTTACGCTGCTCCCTGACCAAACTGAGTTTCATCCTAAATAGAAATCTGTTTCTTTCAGTTGACGTTCTATAATGTGACATTAACCTTTTTTCACATGCTGCACGAGCCATATACCGAGCTACTCTTGTCCTGCAAAAATTGGAAAAGCTGAAACATTTCGGCCAGCATCTTTGGATCTTGCTTGTTTTCACACAGTCAGTCACAGCTTCCAGGTGTTACATCTCGCACCCGTTTGAGTAAGCCAGCAGTGCAATCAGCTCGTTGCTGCTGAACACCTGAACTCCAGTTTGAGTAACAGCTACAGTCACATGAATATGTCCTCCATAAAAGAGATGGTGGCCAAAATCCTCCATATGCACAAATTGAAAAAAAAAAAAAGCTGAGATGCCAAGTTTTGTTTGTGGGGCCCCACATTGATTTTACTCCCAGTCAGTTGTGGCCGTTCACACTGATGCTTGGTGTGAAGGATTACGTCAACAAACTCTATCTGATGAACACTTAACAGTCAGAGTACAGCCGGGCATACACTGTACGATATTTTCAATCGTGGTACTCATATACAGCTCAAACTGTACGACGAAACCGCAGGGTTTAAAAGTTCACTGCTCACCATATCTGTTCTTACACTGTGCGGCCCGACGCTCTGATGCGACCTGACTGCTCACACTGTACGTCCAAAAACCACATGTCGGACTCAGCCCCGTAGAGAGATGGCGCTACTCAAACTCGTCTATCCAGAAGCCAGATGTCAACAGTAGAAGAAGAAAAAGGTGGAAGTGTCGATGCTCACTGTTAAAAATGAGGCTCACTAGAACGAAACGCGCTGCCTTGGGAATTCTACGAGTTGCTCCTCCGTAGTTTGACTCCATGTCACACGTACCGCCGTCATGCTTCTCTCCACTCCTATGTTTTCGTTTGAGAAGACGAAGAAGAATTCCCTCGTTTGCGCAAGGTCGGGGGAAATTGGCTCGTAGCTCTGCTTCAACAGCAGGAGGCACCCACGATCGCTCACGATCACCTCACGAGGGTCTGTTGAATTTCAAACATGTTTGATTTTCAACCGAACGTCCGATTCCTGATCGGGAGGTGGTCGTGAGAGGCTAATCGCCCCTCGTTGCCCCCTGTATGCTACATGACGCAGGACGCATGATCAAGCTGAAACTCGGCCCGATCCAAAAAAATCTCACACAACTGAAGAATCGGCCCGAAAAGGGCAAAAACTCGTACAGTGTATGCCCGGCTTACCCAGACAAATATCAAGCTTACCAATCCAAACATGTTTCTGGTGTTGAAACTATATTCACATTTTCAAGACAAATATTACCTTTTTCGTATATTGTGCTTAAAATGTCTTCATTGACAGCAAAGTGGAACTGAATTCAAGTTCCTTGTATGAAGCAACTTTGTGATTAAACTTGATTCTGAGTGTGGTCTCTGACAGTTGTACCTTCATGTTTCAGATGTTTCCTTGGAGCGACACACCTGATTTGTATAAAATGGGTCACGATCTCGGCTTTGCAGAATTTCATCATACATTGAGGAGGAAATTCAGCAACTTAAATCTGGGGTATCGGAAAGGCAACACATCAAAAACATGTAGGGCTCCAGCACCTCGAACACTGGAATCAGAAACCACTCGCTTAAATTTTTACATCCAAGGCAAAAAAAAAACAAATTATCTCAGTATAGCGCTCGCAAAACAACCCCAGGAGCTTTTAATGACTATAATGAAATCATCTAGTTTAAGTCTGTACGCGCAGGTCTAAAAATTTACCCACTCCCACTGCTCAACTAAACCACACCGCAGCCTCATATTGAAAACAAGTGCATGTCTAAAAGTATGGTAATTATGTTGGGAAAACATCATAACCTCAGCCACTTCATAAACACTGTGCTCTTTTTCTAATGGAACCGAAGGCAGCTACATTATTCCCAATGACTATTGATGAAGAGCTCCTGTCATTAAGAGGAATAAATCATTCATAAGAAAGCAATTCAGTAATAGTTCTTCATTAAATCCTTTTGGGGATTTAGTTTGGGATGTATAAAACTAAAACACTTCTCTTCCATGTCCTGCGAGTGAGACGCACCATTTCAATTAAGGAAGCAAACATAATGCCTCACTCAAATAACTGTAATGCAGATAACCCAGAGGAAGAGCAAACCAAGAGGTACTCTGTGTGATTCTGAGAATCTATTCATTTTGTTTCAAAGCCAAACTATTTTGCTTCTTCTCAATGATGTGATTAAATTACACATAACCAAAACCTTTCAAAGGTGGTCTTTGTCATTGTAAGCCCCTTCGCCCAATCCTTTCCATTCTGAGAAAGATTTGTAAAAAGCCTTGAACAGACTACATTTTATTGCCATTATATCAAGCGCTGAAGCATTTATTGCAGCCCTCTAGCAGTTTGATTTGTATATTTCTCAACGTCTCTTACCATCGTTCACACTGTGCATGGTGGAAAGTTAAACCTCACGGTTTTAGCTCTGACTGTTTTTACGGGTGTTTGGGCATGTTTATGTGAATAGATATTGTCTTGAAGCCATTAGCTCATTTGGCTAAAAACACTAAAAAATGAATATTCCTTGTATGGTTGACATGTTTAATCATCTTTCCCAGCTTGAAGGGTGGGTAAGGTCAGCAGAATACCTTTTAGTCACTAAATAAATGCCAATTGGCTGCAAACTAAAATGCAGTGGCTTGAACTAATTCTCAATGTTTAGTTTCTAGGGTGCTATTAAGGTTCTAAGAAGGTGGGTTAAGTTCTCTGTCAGAAAAAAAACTGCCTGGAAAACATAAAGAGCAAAATATCTGGATTCTTTCCTAACCAACATGACTGAAATATAAATCAAGCACGGCTGAAGAGCCTTGTGCTCAACATTTAAGCTCGTTGTCATGTTTTAACCTCACACTTAAACTTATTGAAGTTTTATGTGACCGAGCAACGCTAGGTAATGCATAACCATGATGTGGACGGAGAAAGATGCATGGTTTAATGATTTTTTTGCTATTTATTTAAGTGCAGTGAGCATTGGTATTTAGTCCCTTACTGAGATACTGCTAAATAAAATAAAGTGGAAGCAGTTGCCTTAAGAAGTCACCTAACTAATTAACAGAGCCCACCAGTATAATTTTAATCTAAGCAGGAATCCAGCCATTCTCTGAAGGCCCCAAACGTTTGTCTGAAAATATTAGTGAACAAACGGCATCATGAAGACTAAGAGACAGACAAAGGACAGGTCTGGGAGAAAGGGGATCGGTTTAAAGCGGACTTGGTTTACAAACAATTTCCTAAGAGTATGGCACAACTGTAGCCCATATGTGCATCTAAACCCACAGTCTGGACAAGGAGCAGCTAGGAGAGCCATGGTAACTCCAGGCATGATCCACAACTCGAGTATGAGAACCGATCAGCATAACAACCTTCAGTGATGCAATCCATAAATCTGGATTTTTGAGAAATCAATTTTTAAGCAAAGTTCTGTCTGCAAGTTTACCAGCAGAAACGCGTTGAAGTAGGTTTAGTTAGATGAAATGTAGCTTTTTCAACCACATGAACATGTTATGTGCAGCTAAAAGCTAACAATGCACATGAACATGTTATCCCTAGGGTGTGAAACATGGTGGTGACAGAATCAGGTTGTTTGGGTGCTTTTTATTTTTCGCCTTAACATACAGCCGGAGCAACAGTGAACCGGCTTTGGTAAAAATCTTATTCCAGTGTCAGAAAGTCCCAAAGTGCAGACCTAAGTTCAGCTTTGAATCAGTGGCGAGACTTGAAAAGTGAACTTCTGATGCTCTATATCCAATCTGAGTGCCTTAAATCACAGAATTAGGTGAATGAAATGCAAGATTCAACACAATCATATAAGAATAAATAATTAGTTAATACAGTTGAATGGGAGGAGACCCAGGGGAAGACCCAGGACACGCTGGAGGGACTATGTTTCTCGGCTGGCCTGGGAACGCCTTGGGATTCCCCCGGAGGAGCTGACCCAAGTAGTTGGGGAGAGGGACGTCTGGGCCTCCCTACTGAAGCTGCTACCCCCACGACCCGACCCCGGATAAGAGGAAGAGGATGGATGGATGGATGGATGGATGGATGGATGGATGGATGGATGGATAGAGTTGGTAGCTTGGAATAAGAAGAGGCAAATAAGAACATTATAAGACAGGTTTGAATCACAGGTAATTAGAAATAGGGTTAATTGACAAAAATGATTAAGACAAACTGATATAAAAAGACACAGGTGGATAATGTTAGGTTGTGGTAGGTGGTGAAACTTGAACAGGAAGTGGAGTTGTCTGAAACTAGACAAGAGAGCAGCGAATAAAAACAAGAAGGAATGCAAATATCTAATTGTGTAAAACTAATTACCCGCAGAGCTTCACCTGGTACTGAGTGTCTCAATGAGCAGACCTGGTAAAAACATACCCCAGAAGACTGCAGTGAAAGTTGATTTTAAGTTTCTAAGTATGGAATCTTCGAGTAAGAAGAGGAACGGACACCACATTTTTCTGTGTCCTTTTTAAATTTGAAAATGATGTATCCTTTTTCCTGCACTTCACAGTTGCACGGTACTTTGTGATGGTCTATGACATAAACTCTTGGTAAGAGAATTTGACATTTTGTCTGGCTACAACTACATACGTCAGAGTTAAAGGTGTATGAACCTTTTTTACAAGGCATAATGACTCCATTTGGTTGGTCTTTTGGTGAAACAAAAGCTTTATGTGAATAACTTTTGCTCTTTCAGTGGTGGAAAACACTTTTTTTTTGTCTTTCAGGTTCCCAACTCTATTCGTGTTGACGTTATTTAAAGAGAGATCATTGAGCAGCTGCAATCCCCCCAAATTCATTTTAGACATCAGGAGATTAATGGATCACTTTAGCACATATTCTAAAAATCTGTTTTTAATAGTTTCATTTTCTTTTAATGTGCAGCATCTTTCACGCAACGGACATAAACATGTCCCTGGAAATGATGTAAAAAAAAGTGGCTTTGAGTTTCCGCTAAATTTAAGAGCAGTTTGAATAAATGAAGCCTCTGGATAATGTTGCAAAACTTTTGAGTAGCAGAGTGAATTTCGACGTCGGCGTGCAGTAAATCATGTGCTCACTTCGCCGTGGGGTCTCCTTCCACCTCCACTCATCTGTTTTGCTGCCGGAGGCATTTGCTGAACAAGCAGTTTTCCGTCTGCCAATTTCTGTTCTGTTGAAAGTCTAAACGCTTCAAAGCAAATGCTTTTGTGAGATAATTCCCTCAGCAAAGATTTAATTAAGTGCACTCAGTTTGTTTGCTGTATAATCTGTTCATCGGCATTGTTGCTGTGCTGGAAGCGTTCGGCCCAATCAATCTGAACAGGCCCGGTTTCTTGTTGGTGGCTCTTCTGGCTGTCGATGTCAAGGCCTAATGACTTTATGAGAACGGAGGATAGAAAAGCTTCTTTCATATGGATGAAGTTTGAAATGCTGCTTTTTTTTAGGAACATGTTTAGGTAAAATGGCCTAGATGTTTCATTAAAGGTGAAAATATTTCATGGGAAGTAAACATTTCTTTGGAGAGTTGTACCTCACCGGCTAGTAAGTAACTGCACTTTTTGCTCGCCGTCATTTGGAAGACATATGACACTTTTATCCTGTTTGTTAATGTATGAATCATTCAAACACTTGTTTTCTACATATACAGTCATCCGACCTCGTCTCCCCAAGTGGGTTAATACACAGAGCGGGTGAAACGTTCACATACAAATACCATCAAGGGCTGCAGAGGACTGTTGATTTGTTAATCCTTAGCTTTGGACTGGAAATGATAGATTAAAGCTGTTCTTTTTCAGGGTGCAAAGGTCCTAAAACAAATAACTTCAGCTACCTGTTAGATGTTTGAGACATCAAACACGTTCAAGCCTTTTTTAAGGCACTCCAATCTGACTGCCATAAATCACAGAATTAGGTGAATGAAATGCAAGATACAACACAATTATTTAATACAGTTGAACAGGAGAAGACCCAGGGGAAGACCCAGAACACGCTGGAGGGACTATGTTTCTCAGCTGGCCGTGGAACACCTTGGGATTCCCCCGGAGGAGCTGGCACAAGTGGCTGGGGAGAGGGAATACTGGGCCTCCCTAAGGCTGCTACCCCCACGACCCGACCCCAGATAAATGCAAGAAGAAGAGAAATATCAGTGTTTCACAAAATGAAAAACAGTTATAAGTTTAATTTTTTGAGATCTTTACTTGGTTTTTGAGCTTTTAATCCCTGAATCAATTTCCCACTCATTAATTAATTCGTCCATCATCCATCCATCCATCCATCCATCCATCCATCCATCCATCCACTGGTTTGCATGGCCATCTGTCCAGCTGTCCATCCATTCATTCAACTGTCCAGCCATCTCACAATCCCTATTCTGTCTGTCCATCTCTCCATATATCAATTTATCCATCAGTTTCATTCATCCCTTTGCCTTGCTTCCATCCATCCATCCATCCATCCATCCATCCATCCATCCATCCATCCATCCATCCATCCATCCATCCATCCATCCATCCATCCATCCATCCATCTGTATTGTTGTTTCGTCCATCCTGCTTACATTCTGTGGTTTTTCAACTTCTATATTTAAAGCCAGACTATACTGTATCATTTATACTTCAAGAAATTCAATAAAAAAAAGGACAGCAAACTGTTTAATTTTGCGTGGTACACCATGTAATTTTGACATGAAAATGTGTTAAAAACATTAAAACACTTGTTATAGAATTGATAAAAATAACGTGGTTATCCAAGAAAATTTTTTATCATTCTTATTGCATCTTAACGAGTGACCAGATTTAGATCTGGGACCTTTAAAACATTGCAATAAAAGAAAAAAAGTCTACAAATGTTCCAGAATGCACCTTTTATTATGTTCACTTGAATCCAGCATACAGCCACTGTGTTCTATCTCTCTTTCATTGCAAGACAGTCATTTTTCATCAATGCTAAAAATAAATAAATAAATAAATAAAAAATAACAGTTAGGCATTACTTACACTAACATAAGGCCACCCTCTAATATGGAGAGCTTTTTTCTCTTCATACTAAAAGGAAATATAACTACAAGATACACATCCCATATTTACAAAATATTACAATAAGAAGCCACAGCAGACACAAAAGGCATGAAGGAGGAATGGGAGTTAGAAATGGATGTAATAATCACAGATGAGGAATGGCAGGAGCTGTTTCTGAAGGGACATAAACTATCAAATAGTCCACCTTTAAGAGCATTTGAATGGAAATTCAAAGTGAGATTCTTTAGGACTCCTCACATCTAGATCTGGCCGTTCCTCAGATAAATGCTGGAGGGGATGTGAACTTATTAGAGATCTCACCCATATATTTTGGGATTGCCCAAAATTATCAGCCTATTGAAAAGGGATGCAAAGTGAAATTACTGCATGTTTGGTCATTACAACCCCCTTAGAACCATTTTCAATAGTGTTATAATTTGAGCTCATTGTAAGTTTTATCTCCTAAAGATTTGACTTATTCTTGCAAAGAAAGTGATTTTTTTGGCTGAATCTACAGTTTATGAATGGGAGAAGAGGGTGAGGGAAGTATATTATATGGAACAAATCACAGCAAAACTACAGAAGAAAAGTCACATGTTCATAGAAAATGGTCCCCAATTCAAACATTTAATTCAAACCCAAACTGATGGTGACTGTGAGTATGCTGGAGGACCTAAGTCTGTATTCTACATCTACATAGTTCTCTTTTTTATCTTCCCCTCTATGGGACAAACAAAGTCCCCTATGGAGCACAACACAAGTGGTTGTAAGTATACAGTTTGTATTATGTTGTATGTGTATGATATATGTGATGTGATTTGCACTGGCGCTTCTGAATAAACAAGTAAAAAAAACTAAACACCAGTAGCTACGTCGATCTGCTGCCACTGTTATAGCTGCAGCAGATCGACGTAGAGTCACACAAATGATCCGTGATGTTGCACAAAATGCAGCCAAACGCATCTGGTTTGGCAGTGAGAAAATTAAAGGCACGCCGTCGCTGAATTTCGGCCCACACTGACGCACTCCTTCAATGCTAGCGCATGCTGGAAATTTCAGAAAAAAATCTAATAAAAATAGTTGACGGAGGACTGTGAATCTCCTTCTTACCAAGGTAAACAGCTTTTATGAGTGCGCTGAGAACAGACAGCAATAAACACCCTCCCACCTTTCTCACTCTGAAACTCATGCAACGGCGGAGATCCGAGGGAGTTTTGGTTTGCCTGCGACGCAAACGGACGCCGTCTCTGCTCTGAGCGAACGTTGCCGTGAATGCTTCCCAGCTGACCTTATTACAAAGGGTGAGAGTCACGGCGAACAGTCGAAGGCGGAGGGGGTAAGGGAAAGAAATGGGTCGACTGCCTGCCTCACTGCAGGTCCTCCGTCAGGCAGACACAAGAGCAGTGATGTGACTAATGCTGTAAATGTGCTGCCGTGCTTTCAATACGGGCTGCCGCAGAAAGCCAAAGCAAAGGGAGCGCTGCTGCCTGTCTGCTCACCTACACATCTAAAAGACTCTTTGTGGGAGGCAATTTGCCTTTGTTCTCTTGTTTTCATGTCAGCAAAAGTCTGAACCACTCCTACAAGGTATAGAGATTTTTACAGACTGGATATGCATCTGGCAATTACTTTTGATTTTGTTTATATGTATTTGTAATCGGGGACAATTCACAGAAAAACAAAACAACAAAAAAACTACATTAAACTGTATTGTAAAGATGCACGGCTCCAGATTCTTGCTTCTCAGCTAATTTCCATTTGCAGTCACTGTGGCGGGTAAGAAGGAAAATCAATGTGCACAGGTTGTTAATACAGGAACAATTTTAAAGTTAATTAAGATTTAATAGATGAAATATAATGTTATCCGGTTGCAAAACATGCAAACTGTAAATCCTAACGTACATAAAAGTTTATGCAAGTTAAAATACTTTAATAAGTTAAGATTTATCAATCACGTAACTGCTGTCTTCAAACCCATGTTTTTGTGAAAGGTTGTATGGTCTGTGCAAATTTTTCACGGGGTGAGAAGTCTGTTCCCTTCTTTTATAGACTTGTAAGAGAAAGCAGATTTTCCAAAGGGAGTTTTGTGTTGAGAGATGCTACAATCCCATCTGGTGGTCGACCTCGTTACTCTTCTCATCTGGTCTGAAGTCCATGAAATGGTTCCACAGCTAAGCTGTTAAATCCAAACTGTAAAACTGGATCACAGGAGGCAATGTCAATGTATTGAGATGTCAAGATGAGATTCTACCACCAGTGGCAATCTGGTATCTTAAGTAAGTTGTGGTTGTAACATCACTCACAAGTTTTATAGCACTAGCGTTGCCCCTGGTTTGCAACAAATAGTTGATAAAACAGCTAAACTGCAAAGTCTACTGGTATTTCTATTCAGCACAATTATCTCCAATTAAAAAAAAAACTAAACATTTTCTCTTTTAGGCATTTGTTAAACTCACTTTGATCAGGTCGTTATGCAAATCAGACCAGGTCAAAAGTCACCAATTTTACAATTGTCATGCAGAACTATTTGAATATTTCAAAACTTGTGGGAAGCACTGGGGTCTATAACAGTGTAGCACAACCGCTACAGCAAAACCAGCCCATAGATAAAGTGTCTCACTCCCCTGATAAAATTCCTCATCCTCTCCATTGAGCAAATTAGTACATTTTCTGTATTTATTTTCTATTTAGATGTGTTCCTTCATTGCTGTTTTGTCTGAAGCTTTTAGTCAAACATCTAAGTCATTGATTGCAGTTTAATCTGTAACTCCTTTTAAATTGAGCCCGTATGTTTAGCTGTTCCATATCAGTTTAATTATCTTAGTGGTTAGATATTCATAATCAGCACATGTCAGAGCCAGAAAACCTAAAGATATCAAAGTATGAGATGTGATTTAATCCCAATTGGCCTATAAATACTGCTTTTTGTGTCAAAAGGCAACTTTGGATAAACGTTTTGAGATGTGTAGGTACATTTCAAATATTATAATCTCCTAAACATCTTTCAGTCATTTCAGAAAGTGAAACTTGTACATTATATAGATTCATAACATGTGTTATATAAATGAAAGATTTCAGGCCTTTATTTCTTATGATTTTGATGATGATAATGATGATTACAATTTTGATTATGATAATTTTGACAATTATAATGGCTACCAGATGATAAACAAATTCAGTGTCTCAGAATTAGAATATAACATATGATCAATTAACTACAAACAATAAAATGCTTGACAATCTTCCAAAGGATTTGTTTCTCCCTGTTGCTGGCACATCTTTTTGTACCACACTTTTTTCCTTCCACTGAACTTTCTTCAAGCATTGAACTTTTCCACAATGTCAAACACTGAATGCTTCTAAGTGTAGTTGCCCACATCCATATATGCATGGAGGCATGATGACATAGCATAGGCTATCATCATGGTGCTCAAAGGAGTTTTCCTTACAAAAAGAAACCTTTTTACCATAAACATGGCGAGTTGATGTGTGGCGGCTCAAAGGTAACTGAAAAAGAGCAGAGGTGGCACTTTTGACAACGTCGGTGAGCTCCGTGGACATGGACACAAGCACTGTTGACCTATTTCTCCTCACCTAATGTGTGCTGTCATTCGCTTTAACTGGCTTCGGCATTCAAAAATTGGATGTAGAATATCCTCGGTGGGGAGAACTCGAAAAGGCGGACCACAGGAAGAAAAATAAACTGGTTAATTTCTTTAACAAAAACCTACTGTAGCGCAAAATAAAACACGGGAACTCTGATTACAGTGGTATACAGTGGAATTAGCGATGTAATGTTCTTAGGTTTGCTTAAGCTCTTCTCTTAAACCCATTAAGGCCCTGACAATGTACTGCTGGTAAATACAGACTGGACAAACAAACTCTCCTAAAATGCACCTCTGCGGTGTAATAGCGGCTTCAAACACATGCCTCTGGTTTGGTTTGTTCCTACTGTCAGATTAACTTAAGTCAAGCTGACCAAGCATGGAGACACCATCCTATCTAGAAAGCATTTGCGCCTTGTCGTGCAGTGCGGGTGCTCTATTTCAGGAATAACAATCTGTACAGCAAACAAGCCGCCTTTCTATTTCAAGAATTGAAATTGAAATGTTATGAAACAGTTGTACCAGAAGAATAATTTCTGCCCCATTCATACAATCTGCTTTTAAGGTTTGGGTTATAATAGAGCCCTAATTATATGATTTTTTTTTAACAGCACTCTATACCCCATCCATATCTTAAACAGTGGCACATTTAAAAGGTAATTCTTCATTTCTAGTTTTTTTTCATATTTCACACCTTTATTTTGAAAAGAACCATTAAAGATAGTCTAACTAAATCTGGTGTGTGTATTTAATTCTGGGAAGAATTAAATCTGATTCCACATCAGACAACATTCAGTAGAATTTATTATTCATTCTTCTTTGAAAGCACAAAAATGTTTTTTGGTGGCAGCAGGAGGGCAATAACTAAATGGGTCCTTTAAGTGTGTCTAGCCCCCATTTTCCCCTTTGCACCCTTCGTTGCATCCTGTCACTCTGGATTGGCTTAAAGAGGCATGTGCAACCTTTTGTCATCCAATTAAGTTTTGGTCCCTAACAAATCTGGGTAGTAATCTTCTTCCATTGTTGTCTAAATGTCCTAGTCGATGAATATCTTTTAAAGACAAATAGCATGATTGTATTTTTTTTCCACTAACACATTTAGTGATTATAAAAAAAAATATGTCTGGATGATGAAAAATGGATTTTCACTTCAATATAAGCTTTCAAAAGCATATTGAAGAAAAAATCAATGCTAATTCTACTGTTTTATTATTTAGATTGATCATGAAAAGCACAATACATATGATTTACATTAGTAACTAAATCACTTTGTTTTCAAAAGATCCATACCAAAAGGATGAGCCACCAATATCTGTACATTTCCTGTATTTCAATCAGTTTTCACAACTGTATATATCATGAGCTTCACTGAAAGACTGAAATAAATTCCCTTTTTGGTGATATTCCAGTTGACTGCGATGTGCCTGTATCGTTGCCACATCCTGAAATCCATGCAGCATTCACATCAAACGTTATGCTTTAATCCAGATGGGGAGAAAAAAACAACAAAACAGCCTCATATGATGTCTTCGTCCGCGTGTAGGTGTTGGAGCTTGTGTTTCGCAGCTTGATTCATATTTGGATTAAATACAGGTTTACAACAAAATGGTTTGACAAAAAGAAAAAAAGAATTGTTTTATAGGTGAAAAACTCAACAAAAAAAGTGAAGTTGACAGATTTTTACAGAAAAAAGATCTGAAGAGCAGCTTTAAAATTAAAAATAGATCTCAAATGACACAGAAGGAGACAGATCCATACATTAATACGTTATGGTGTGTGCAGATACTAGTCCCCTAACAATATGAGGCTAGGTTTTAGCCTCTCAGAGGAAACATTAAAGCTCTGCTAATGAACAGCATATCCCAAAGCCTATCCGCAATAAGAACTGTGTAACATCTTTTACCACGCGGCTGTTTTTTTTTTTTTTTTATCAGGATGATGGATAAATTAATTATTAGCTAAATAACCTTTAGATAAACCTACTGGACTGTTCCTTTCATGATCAGACAGCAGAAAAAGACAAAGACGGAAGTTTTTAGCGGCTGGAGAACATGAATTATCTCTCTGAAGATGCTGTCCTTTCAGAAGTTGAAGCTGACTTAATATCTGAGCTGTGCTCACCAGGGAACCACGGACTCAGAGTGAATATTAACGTGTCAGCAGAATGCGTAAATGGGTGGCTTATCTGGCTGAGACGGCTTTGTGAGTTATGTTTGGTCAACGTTAAGTTTAAACCAAAAACAAGATCAAAATAAATTTAGAATCAGGTTTCACTCACGAAGAAATCATTAAACCTGCTTCTATCCTTCTGATTAGGCTTAGAGTATATTATTTAGTTTTTTTTGCAGCTTGCATGCGTTCAGGTACATGTCCACAGGTTTATATATCTCTGAGTGACAAATTGTAGCAATTTACTCTGATGAAGTTCAAGGATGACACCATTATGATGATGTAATAATGAGTCCAGCCCACCTGACAGCTTCTAATGGGAAAGTGCCGAAGGACATTTTGGTGATGAATGAGCAATTCGTTGTGCTCTTTTTGTCAAACCGGAGTGTAACCTGTATCTGCTGAAGGCTTCACTTTGGGCCCCGAAATGCGTAAAACTCCCACCAGGGATTAAAGTGTTTGCTCCAAGTGAAATGCAATATCCTGTCCAGAGTTTCTTCCAGATTTTTTGATTAGATTGGTACAATCTGACTGGTATATTAGTTTTGAACTCTTTATATTAGGCTGGCGTGAGATTGCATGATATTCTTAAGGTAAAATGCACAGTGTTTTTACAGAATTAATAGAAACCTTTTAAATATGTAAAATCTTTTGCATGATTTAACAGCTTTACCATAAAACGATATACAACACTTTGCAAACTATCCACAGCAGTTGAGCTTTTCAAATGTTTTCCATGTTAGGACCTGGAATTTTCATAAGTTTTATGGGATTCCATGACAAGTTTGCCCAATCTTCATTGTGAAGATTGTGACTGGAGGTACAGAATATTAGGAACACCAATTTTCAAGTCTTGCAATGGGCTTTAAATTGGTATTATGTCTGCACTTTGACTAGGCCAATATAACACGACTGTTCTGTGTACACACAGAAGTGTGGCTTGAACAGTACCAAATTTTCTGCAAAAGCAAATTGGAGCTTAAAGTTGACAGTTCTTTCTATCAACGCAACACTGAGTTCCTCTAAATGTAGACTGAAGACCCACCTGTTTTAAAGTTGCTTTCAGCCCATAATAACAGGAACAATGGCCAACATATTTGATGTATATTGACCTGATATAATTTAAAGCTAGAGTTGGCGATTTTCCCCGCAGATCCCCCAAGTCCTTATTTGAATAACTGCACATGCACAAGACTGTCTTACCCTGCTCTTCTGCTCTTCAGGGGGTTCGCGTTAAAAAAATGTCCCAAATCCACTCTGGTCTTATTCATTTCTAGTGGGGCCTTCATCTTCTTCTCATAAACATGAACATGGTTTACTTCTTGTGACTCTCAACCATGTTCAAAGTCTATGGCCAGAGCAGCGGAGCTACAATGAACGGCTAACTGCTAAGCTTACCGCTAACCTAGCCGCTAAGCTAACCGGATACATAAGCACTAGTAGTGTGCATGAGCAGTCAGCAAGCGGAAACTCGGTTGGAAAGAGCACGAACACTGGCGTTACATGAGCGCATCAGGGAAAACCAATAGATGAGGTGATTCCTCCGGAACTAGAAAGACAGAGGGGGGTGAGTATATAACGTCTACGGGTGAGAGTAGGAACAAAACTCTGACAAATCCATGCCCTTCAGACCAAACCACAGAGTTTGGTTAGTTTTTACTGGCCTGCAGCTCCCACAGAGAACAATTTTTTAAACCTCCTTTTGTGAATAATGTATTTACTACTTTCGGGATGGAAGGACAATTTTACCTGGTATAGCAAAAAGTCTTTCTGATCAGGATTACCAACTATAGCTTTAATGTTTGCTGCCGGTCTCACAACCAGAGACCCTTTCGATGTGTTTATGACGTTTATATGTTTTCATGATGTAAAGCACTTTGAACTGCCTTGCTGCTGAAATGTGCTATACAAATAAACTTGACTTGACGCCCTCATCTCCACAACTAAGCCTCAAGATACTGTCCAGAAAAACCACAAAAAGAATCAGAGAGCAGCGGCAGCTGTAGCAAGGTCCACCCCACATTGGGAACCAGCTTTTCTGTGTGCCAAGTATGCCAATGTAGCTTTTACTTTGACTACAAGAACCAGAGAGCCGTTGGAAGCATCTCCTAGACCCTGTTCCATAGATCCACAAAAAACATCAAGAATGGACCCCAAACGATCATGACTTCTTCAATAATTCCATAAAGGTAAGGCTCTGATAATCAACACATGTAGTTACGTATATTGTTTTCTTTTTCCTATAGTTAAGTGATAATGATTTTGTGAGAATGAAATTCTATGGGATAATGTAATGGTGGAAATTAGGTTGTTCTTTTAGCTCGTCGTTAATTCTTTTATTGTTAGATGCAGCAGCCATTCCCATGAAAGTCCAGTTGTGTGTGTGTGTGTTTTAAATCAACATGGTCTTGACAAAAGTTTTACTTTCTTCTTCAGCCAAAATACACAGCTGACCAAAAGCTCTAGGGCAACATGTACAGCTGACACAATGCTAGCATTGTCACATCAAAGGCTGCAACGCAAAGCTGTTGGCTCAAAACTGAAGACTGCCTGATGCCTAATTTATATTGTCTATAGTTTGGTCTGAATAAATCAAATCAGGAATGAGCAAAATTAGCATCTCGGATAAATGCCAATACATTTGTTTAATGGTGATTAAAAATGTCTCATGATTAAAAACTGGTTTCAGAAAATGCCATATAAAGTCCAACCGTAAAACTGATATTGAAGTTTAGGGGGGAACCAGTGAAAACTGCCTGCTTTAATTTCACCTTCTAATGAGATCATCTTTTTTATAACCTTTATTTCAGTTTTTTTTAGCAAAGCATTTGGATTATTTCAATAAACCTCTTAAACCGTTTAACTTGACAGAGCTACTGTCCCGACGCCTATGATTTTTCAAGTACATTAATCTTGCAAGTATACTTCAATTAAATAAGAGACACTTGAGACCCCCTGTGGGTTGAGGGGCCTTAAGGACTCGCTGACTGTGTGGGTGAGGCAGCTGCTGGCCAACACCCAGGCCCCTCGCCGCTCCACTAATGGCCCTGCCGGCCACTTTGCAGCCACCGTCCCGTTAAACAATCTCCCAGGGGGAATAGCGGTAACATTAACAATAAGCCCGAATTGAGTAAAGATTCACCGAAAGCAGAAGCCCAGTGACAGCACATCAAATATAAATGGCCTCTCTTCTGCTGGACTAATGTGTTTGTTCATAAGTGAGCACATTAGGTTGGAGGATGGTGAATGGAGGGGGCTGCGAAACGCCTGGGGATTTGCCTCTCTCTGTGTAATGATTGTCCATCAAAGAAATTATGACGCTGTGTTGCATTTGTGGCCAAACATAATTCTCAAGTCATCTCTGAAAACTTTTATGAATGTAATAAACATGTTGAATACAATTTCGAGGCCTCTGGCAGACATCTTATCTTCCTCGAGTTCATCAGTTTTGTGTATTGACTTCATTTATGATCTTATGATAAAGGAATTGTCCATATTTATTTATTGTCACGGTACATTTCTTTGCCTCGTGCATAAACAGATTTTTGTTTGTGACTGTGACTGCTGTTTGTGTGAGGAACCTTCAGCCATTTGCAAATAATCTACTTGAGCCAGTTAAGTCTCTGTCCAGAACCTGGGATTAATGTGGGTCCTGTCTTATCCGATTGCAAGCAAAGCACTCTAACAAGGACAGTTCATACCTAGCATTAAAATCAGTTCTGAGTGATCAGATACCAACGACCTGCCTTATACAGACAGTCCCTTCACAGAGTGGGCTGGCAGCTGAATAATTAACAGGCATGCGGATGTTTCTGTAACATCAGATGCTTTAAATCTCTCGAACCACGTTATGTAGACATCGACACCACAGCGCTTCCCTTGAGTTGTATTTTTGAGGAGTTATTCTGGCTACAATTTCTTCACTAGCTCGTCTCTATTGTTTTAACGTACACAGCATGAGAGCAGATGCAGACAGTATATTTGGCTCTTTAATTCATAAAGTAGCACTGCACTGAAGTAGCTGTTATAAAAGATCTTGCACAGCTTTATTAGGTTAGTTCGGTAGCGTTTTCTAAATTCAGTTACATGGATAAGGTGGGTGGGTTATTGTTGAACAAGAAGGACCTGTTTAAATCCTCCTGAGATGCCATGGGATTGGTTGGTACAGTCTTTGACGGGGCCACTCCAAACCCTGTGATTTTTCCATGGCCATTAACAGGTGGACTCTCTGTTGGGCTCTGGATCATTGTGCTGCCACATAAACTAATTAGGATATGACTTGAGCTCAAGGTCATGACCTGTTGGCCAATCGTCCTGCTTCAGAATTTCTCGGTGCAGAGCAGAATTCATGCTTCTATTTACAGTCAATCATAAAGAACTTGAAGCAGCCAAGCAGTGCCAAACCATCACACTACCACCACAGTGTTTGTTGGTCATTTTCCCACATGGTGTGAAAGATTCCCTTCAGATGCTATGCATCAAGCTGCTTTTTTGTGTTCTTTTTGGCCAACAGTGGTTTTAACGGAAGAACTCTCCCATAGAGGTCATTTTTGCCCTGTCTCGTTTTCTTATTGTTGAATCATGACCTCTGCCACCCCCCCCTCCCCTCCCCTCCCCCAGAAGCAGTGCCTTACAGATGTTGCTCTGTGTTCTTAAGAACCTCCAAACTACCTCTGTCACATGCTTTCTAAATGAGAGGAATTGCTATTATGGCTCTCTCTCTCTGTCTTGGAAATTGCGATGCAGATGTCACTAACATTGTTTTAATTCTGTTATTGGGTTACGTTTGTGGCACTGATGTCCTGCTATATAGATTTGCTCCTGATTGACATTCCTAGCAGGTGTGCCCTAACTGCTGCTGGAGGCCAGTGGCCATGAACGAAATGAAGATGCTGCTGTAGAAACCCAACCGCTAAAATTTCTCTCCATGGCATCTAAACATGTCATGCAAGCAAAAGCCTAAAACAGGCACAATGTTGGCAGCAGTAGTACGGAAACCCAAAAGGGCCACAATTGAAAAAAAACGTGTAAGTCTCTGTTTTTTATACCTGTGTAAATTTAAATAAAACATGAAATGCGGACAACAAATTAACTTATTCTTTATTTTAAATGATATAATAAATATATTTTTCTTTAAATTATTTGAACTTTTTCAGAAATATTTTTGCCATCGCTATGTGTCGAAAACATGAATTTATTTTATCTCTTTTCTTTACAAATGAAAATCTTTATTGCTCCAAATTTTTGATTTGTAAGGCGGTCTGCAGCCGAGTTGCTGTGCAGGTTAACAAGTCCGATGTTTGTGTTTCTTTTATGACACAGCAGGGATGAGCAATTATTTCATGATGGACATAGGTACAGGAAACAAAAATAAAGTGATTAAAGAAAATTGACTTCTTCACATATGGTTTATGAATACAGATTCTCTAGTTTATTTACAGCATATACAAAAAATTCAACACCTTAAAAATATTGGAAAAAGAAATATATATTACATTTAATTAATTATATATGATGGAATAATGTAACAATTTAAAAACTCGCAGATTTTAGAGATTTGTGTCACTGTTACTTCTCTGCCGCAGGAAAAATCAATCTTGTAATTACAGAATGTCATGTGTGGGGGCCGAGCCAAGAATATCTTGTCCCTGGTCAAGACAAGGATGTCAGTTGGCCTGTTTGTTACTAACCGGGCCTGGGTGTGACTGTCACAATTTGTTTATGGATGAACCCAGAACCACAACACACGGGACTAAAATTGAGAGTTTTTATTGAAGGGTTGATGGATGATGTAACCGGAGAGGCAGGACTGCACAGGAACAGGGGTGTAGATGAAGGCAGGAGCTGACGGCCCGGAGAGAGAGTTCTTGGAGCCCAGAGAAAGGCAGCAGAGTCCACAGCTTGGCAGAGAGCTAGCCAGAGCACAGCAGCAGGCCCTTCAATACAGCAGAGGGGAACCAGAGCAAGGCAGCAGGATCCACAGCTCGGCAGAGAGCTAGCCAGAGCTCAGCAGCAGGCTTCCCAGCACGGCAGAGAGTGAGCCAGAGCAGAGCCACAACGGAATTAGTAGCTTGACAGGTGAATACTTGCAGGCAGTGTCCGAAATTAACTTCCTGATTCACCGGCCAAGTTGGCCGGTAGATGTAAAAATCAACCGGCCAGGCATATTTTTTACCGGCCAAAATATTAATCCTGACCAGACCTCAATTCTTATCAAAAATTAAGAGTGAGATGATGTTAATTTTCGGGAGCCGGGGTTGGGGGCGTGGCTGTCTTGTCCCTGGAAGAGAAATCTTTGTTTCCTGACTTTATTAAGAAAATATTGTACTTGATTATAAAAGGCACAATATGAATGATCAGATTCACATCCAGGCAATAAAAACACTACAGATTATCATTATTCTATCCATGTTGGTCTTATTTGTGAAGAGGCAGAGTTTCATCAAGCCTATAAACCAAGATGGCGGAGTAGAGTCATAGTCGCTCACAGCTCTCCCTGCGCTAATTGCTAAAACATCTAAACCAAGATCTCCAAGTGTAGAATCTGTCTCATGGCCTTTTGAATCTCTGCTATATGACTTTGATCATGCCCGGGAAAAGGGGAAACACAAAAGAATCGGCGAATCTACAGACTGAAAACGCTATCACTACCTCGTGTGTCGAACTGACTATGGCGTCTCTGGAGGAAACTTTGCAAAAGTTTTTTGCCGAAGCCGACGTGAATGCCAGAGGTCGCTTTGAACGTCTGGAAAATCAGCTGGATTCTATCAAAATGACACTTGATCGACATTCCAAAGATTTGGATTCCCAGCGCAAGATTACAACCTCTCTACAAATTCGAATGAAGCGAGTAGAGGAAGCTACTACTGTACAAAATGATACTATGGAGAAACTTGAACAGAAACTTGTTTCGATGGAAGACAGGAGTAGGAGGAACAATCTCCGTATAATAAATCTGAAAGAGGGAGTGGAAGAAGATCAGGCCTTGGCTTACCTGGTGCGCAGCCTTCTCAAGTGGTTCCCCGAATTGCACAGCAACCCTCCGGAGCTAACGCGAGTTCATCGTATTGGTCCCCTGCGCAAGGCTCCTGCTCCTCCGCGGACTATGATCCTGAACTGTCTTCGTTTCACAGATAGAGATCGGATCTTAGGATTCGCAAGAAAATCACCGGTGACAGTAGAAGGACAGACAATTCGCTTTGCTGCAGACTATAGCGATGCTACCGCTCGGCGCAGACGTCCGTGCTTCCCTATAATGAATAGGGCTCGCACCTTGGGATTTCAAGCTTTCCTGTTATATCCTGCCACCATCAAGTTGACAAGAGCACTCGACCAAAATCTGTTTAATGAGCCTAGTGAGGCGTCTAAGTTTCTCGATTCCTTCGATCCACTCAACTCGGAAAATGAGTCTACTATTTTGCCTTGACTGTTGTCATGTTAGCTTTGTTTACTTCCGATTGCATTGTATGACGCGCTGCTTAGCGCTTGACGTCATTCCATTCAAAATTGAGAGGCCTCTATAGGTGCGATCTGATTTTGTTTTCTTGACTATGATTAATTATTGGCCTTTTATGGCCTTGAGGCTTGTTGATTCTTATTTGGTAATAGCATTCTGTTTGGTTGTTCTATCGCACTAAGGGTCAGATTGTAAAAATTATTGCGATCTTCTTTTGTTTATCTTGCCAGATATAATAAATTAATATGTTTGTTTAAGCTCAGTAGTGTTACTCGTGGGGGAGCGAGTGAAGGACAAATTTTTGAGTTGTTATTTTTGCCTTGTTTCTATGCAAGAATGCAAGCATTTTTATTTTTATTTCGTGTGTGTATGTGTGTGTGTGTGTGTGTGTGTATGTGTGTGTGTGTGTGTGTGTGTGTGTGTGTGTGTGTGTGTGTGTGTGTGTGAGTGTGTGTGTGGTTTGCATGATGGATGCTCTCACATTCTCCTTACCCCTGTGCACTACCTTTATTGTAAAACAGACATGTCCGGCTGGTTCTATTTTAGCATTCGCTTCTTAAGCTGTGATCAATGGGCAAAGGTCTTAATATAATTCATTTAAACATTCGCAGTTTAGTTCCTAAAATTGAACAATTAAGGTCATGGCTTGTTTACAATAAACCTAATATCATAACTCTATCTGAAACCTGGCTAAATGAAAGCATAGCAGACTCCAATGTTAAACTGGACAACTACATCTTATATAGGCTTGATAGAGGATCTAGGGGTGGTGGAGTTGCCACTTACATTTCATCGCATTTGAAATCACAGTTAATTATTCCGAAAGCGAAACCTGAGCTTTTTGAAGCTGTCTTTGTTAAGGTTACTCTTCATGAAAATAAACAATTAGTTATTGGCAATATATATCGGCCACCAACATCTCCCAAGCTAGAGTCTGTTCGAAACATCCTAGCCACTGCCTCTTCGTTTGGTGACAAATCAGAAATCATGCTGCTGGGGGATTTCAATTTAGACTGGTCTGATCCTGGTACTCTCACGGAACGTAACATGTTCAATGGTTCAAATTTTACACAAATTATTAAAGAGCCTACTAGAGTCAGTCCCAGTTGCAAATCTCTTCTTGACTGGATATTAGTTACACATCCTAATAGAATAAACAAATCTGGTGTTCTCTCGGATTGTTTTAGTGATCATTGTATCATATATTGCATTTGGAAAATTTCAACTCCCCATCTTTCTCCAAAATTTATTCGGATCCGTGACATGAAATTATTCAACAGTGATTTATTTATTAATGATGTGAGAAGGATAAATTGGAATAGATTTAGCCTAATTCCTGACGCAGAAGCTGCCTGGAATTTCTTTTATACAGAATTTGTGCAAGTTATTGATAAACATGCCCCATGGACAACTATTAAGGTTAAAGGTTATCACCTACCTTGGGTAAATGGAGAACTTATCAGTCTGTTTAAGCAGAGGGACAGAGCGTGGAACAAACATAAAAAAACAAAACTTCTTAATGATTGGGAGGAATACAAACGGCTAAGAAACACGTGCACAACCCAAACAAGAAATGCTAAAGCCAATTACTATAGAAATAGTTTGTCACATGATTTCAATAATCCTAAACAATTTTGGAAAAAAATGAATACCTTAATTGACAACTCGAACAGTACCAGCAGTAACATGATAATCAATAATGCAACTGTTAATGATCCAGCTGTTATTTCAAATGCGTTTAGTTTGCATTTTGCTCAAACACCTCAGGTACAGTCATCACTTTTTCACCCTGTGTCGAATGTTAATTCTCAGCCCTACGACAGCTCTTTTACATTTCGACAGGTTAGCTCAGCTGATGTCCAGTTGGCCATTAGCAAGCTATCCTCTAGCAGTGGATCGGGCCCTGACGGTATTGAGGGTAAGTTTATTAAAATTTCTTCATATGTCCTCTCCTCTCCATTGGCTGAGCTTTTTAATTTGTCATTTATAACCAATGAAGTGCCTCTGGCATGGAAGTGTACCAAAGTCATTCCATTGCATAAAGGAGGGGACACCCAAAATATGAACAATTATAGACCTATCTCAATAATTAATAGTATTGTAAAAATTTTTGAGAAAATTATCTTCGATCAAATATCTAATCATCTTTCTGATAATAATTTACTATCTCAATGCCAGTCAGGTTTCAGGAAATACTACTCAACTACTACTGCTCTTTTGAAACTTACGAACGATATTTTTTCTAGTTTTGATAACAACATCAGTACTGGTGCCATCTTCTTAGATCTTACTAAAGCATTTGATCTAGTTGATCATTATCTACTCCTGGATAAATTGTACTCTATTGGCTTTTCCCGTTCATCTCTTCTGTGGTTTAATTCATATCTTCATCACCGCCGCCAGAGTGTGTCCTTTAGGGGTAGTCAGTCGAATTTTATAGGCGTAGATAAAGGCATTCCACAGGGTTCTTCACTTGGGCCTTTGTTATTTTCCATTTTTATTAATGACTTGCCACTCTGCTGTTCAGGATGTGACATTCATCTTTATGCAGATGATACAATCATATATTGCTCCAAATTGAATATTTCTGACATAAATTATTCCCTACAATGTGACTTCGATTCTGTACAGCACTGGCTGTCATTTAATAAACTTCTTTTGAATAAATCAAAATCTTACTGTATGCTTTTCCAGAAGAAAGATAGAAATAATCTTAATCTGCATTTTCTGGATTCTTCTCCTTTAGAATCAACTGAAAAATATAAATATCTCGGTGTTTGGCTAGAAAGTGATCTTTCATTCAAAGCTCATATACACACACTTAACAATAAACTTAACTTTCGTCTTAAAACATTATATCAATCGATAGACTGCTTTAATTTTCAGGTTAGGAAAAAAATAGTCTCCCAGTTGCTGTTACCTATATTGGACTATGCAGATATTATATATGCTAACACTACTGCCACTTACCTACACTCTCTTGATGTGGTTTACAACAGCCTGTGCCGATTCGTCCTTCGCTGCCCCTATAGGACACATCACTGTATTTTGTATGACCAGCTGTCCTGGCTTGCACCTTCAGCCAGAATACAATATCATTGGTTTCAACTTATATTTAAATGCATTTACTTTCAATATCCATTTTACTTATCCCAATATTTAGTGCCTTACAGCTCACAATATAATCTTCGTCACAACGAACAGATCTTCTTTACTGTCCCCAGAGTTAAGAGAGAATTTGGGAAACATGCTTTCTGTGTTAAAGCCCCTCGTGATTGGAACAGCCTTCCTGCATCTATCCGTTCGCTTACGTCTTTTCCTCTGTTCCGAACTGCTTTGTTAACACATCTTCAGACCACTTGTCTATGTTTTTAGTATTCTAGATTTAGTAGTAATATGTGTCATGTTAGTTATGGTTGTATGAATGTGTTTATCTGTAGAAATATACGTATCTAGTAATGTCAACTCTGTCAGTTATATTTGGGAGTATTATGCCCTACTTATTATCATTTCTGAAATGCTTGACTTTCAGATCACCATCATGCTGAGTCTAAGATTATATAAGGTTTTATTGTCTAGTGGTATAATTACTGCGGTTTGGGAATTACTGTGATTTACTTTACTCTTTCTGTGTTGAGGGGTTAGTGAGAGCTTGTGTGTGAGTGTGTGTGTGCGTGTGAGTGCGGTGTGGTCTTTTTCTTGTATCTTGTATATTGTATCTACTTTGTTGTTTTCCTTTCTACATTGTTTGGATATGTTACTGAGGACCCCCATGAAAACGAGATGCTTCATCTCATGGGGCTGATCCTCTAATAAATGTTTATAAATAAATAAATAAATACATCCCAACATTTTCCCTCAGCTGCAACACTTAAAGCACGCATGGGTTCGCGCTGCGTCTTTACGCTGATCCAGCTGCTGGATTTTACCCTTGTGCGCTGCGCGCGAAGGATAAACAGTGGGGAAAATGCATAAATGAAGACTGTAAAGGGCTCCTTTAGAGGGGAGGGAAGGAATAATGGGTCTGAGCTGAAGCCCCTGATCTGTTTTCTGATCCAGCGTGCAGCCATGACTTGTTCTAAATGAATGCTTTATCTGGGAGCCGCTCTCCCCCTTGCCTCCTGCTTCGCACTTTCACCGGTGGTTAAGACGAAAAAATCATGACTCTGATCGCTCTTCCTGCTGCTCTGTTAATTGCAGCAGAAATAAGCTGTGAAAGAAGCTGAGCCAGCTCCACAGAAGGCGGGTCTAGACTGAGCTCTGTGAACTGATCATCCGCAGCCCAGATGGGCTTTGTTATTTTTATTTTATTTTTAATTTATTTGGTACCAAGATTTACTCGCCATGTGGCAGCTAGCCCTCTGAAATTCACTCGCCAAACGGGAAATTTACTCGCATTTGGCGAGTGTTAATTTCGGACCCTGCTTGCAGGTCTGAGTCACACAGGATTGTTAGCTTGGCTGGGTGAATACTTGCAGGTCAGAGTCTCAACAGGATTTGCAGCTGGGCTGGGTGAATACTTGTAGGCCAGAATCACAGCAGGATAAGCAGCAAGGCAGGGTGAATACTTGCAGGTTAGAGTCACAACAGGATAGTTGCACCGACAATACTGGAATAATCCATGGCAAGCTGAGGTAAAAGAGAAACAGAGGTGGCAGGATTCCAGCAGCAAGCAGAGAACACTCAGGTAGACAGGCAAGGAGTAGGTGTTGCATGATGACAAACCGGCAGAAGAGTGGAAGCAGAGTGAGGATTAAGTAGGGAGGCTGGCAGGTGAAATGAGTCTGGCTGATTAATGACTAACAGGTGTGACTGACTGCAGAGGGAGTGAAGGGAAAGCTAAGTGAAGGGAAGGAGGAGCTGAAAACTAACAGAAAATAAAGTCAAATCATAACTGGAACCCAAACAAGGAGGAAAAACTGAAAACTAATAGTAAACAAAAAGCTAAGTCAAAACTCAACCCTGACAGTGACTAGTCAAACAGAACTCATCTTTTAAAACACGTGGTTAATTCCACTTAATTAAGGAATTAACCAGGCGACCAACTACATTTATGCACAGAACAAGGTTGGCATGGTCAACTGTTTTCCCTTAATTTTTTATTTGTTTGATACTATAAAAAATATTTGATGAGAAACATTTAAATGGCACAAAAAACCTGAAAAAAATGATTGCAATGAACACTTTTTCATTGCACTTTAGAAAATTCCATTAGTCCTCACCAAACTTTGTTTTCATGGTGTTTGCTTTTGTAGAGTAATATTGAAAACTCTGTTATAGTGGTGTGGTCTATTTTCAAAAGTATGTAGAGTTTATATACAATATACTTTCAATCACAATCTTGGAAGTTTTCATCACTGACCTTTCAATGTTATGTATTTTAGAGGTTTTCTTGTGTTGCATTGTACCTCAGACCTCCACTGCCTTCAGAAAACAATTGTGCTGTCAGCAGAATTTCTTCTCACACCTCATTGCTTCCATCTGTATAGAAATTCTGGCAGTTTGCTTAACATACAGATGCCAGATGCAAGCATTATCGCTGCACTGCTGCTCCACCTGTTAGAAAATGGTTTGGAAATGTCTTTCTTTACATTACTGATGTGTAAAAGAAAAAAAAAAACAGGATCTGTGTCCAAGTCATGGATGAAAGGTAAAGTGACAGTCTAATCTTTTCACATAGACATGTTTTTTTATCTATTGTACAATGTAATTTGAAATATTATTCCTTGTCAGGCTGTCTTCCTAATTTTAGAGTTAATACAAAATACAAAGCTCAGTATCCTGTGAGTGTTCTTTCCCCAAAGTCTACCAGTTTGCACCTTTTTAGGAATAAGGAGAAATAAAGCTGCTTTTTGTGAACAATGCATCACAACAGTGGTTTTGCCTGATAACAGGGGAGACTGATAATGGTGTGATGATAATCATTTACCTGCACGTGGTAAACCATGCATATTTATAATGTGGCACTGGACCCTGTTTTGTCTTTGTCATGACATGTTGTATAAAGTACATATCATGCTGTGTAAAATTATGCAGCTGTAGATCGATGGAGTCTGCAGCTCTTGTATCACACACACATATATAAAGAAAAAAAAACAATAGAGATTAAAGCTTTTGTTGCAGTTTTACCACATTTTTCAATAAACTGACCATAAAGCCCAATTCCCATTTTTTTCAGCTATTGCCGCATACTGGATGATGACTGGTGGATTCTCAATTGTAGTAATCAGTAAGCTAATTGATTAGATTTATGTATTAAATATCCTATAGCTTTCATAAATAAAATGCAAAAATGTTATCATTCAAAAAATCTTTTGGAAAAAAAAAAGAGTATCTGAAGTGGAAATTCTTTTCCAACAAGCATAAATCGCATTCTTCATACAAAGCAAGTAGAAAAAAATATGAAAATGTATTTATTCTCAGAATTACTGAGTATAAATTAAACTCTCTAAAGAGCAGTATTTGACATCCATCTTAATAAGCAGTTTATCATTGCAATTTAGTATCATGAGAATTGCGCTTTGATCATTTTAGCAGCAGAATCTGTGCAATAAAAGCTATTACCTCTATTTGATGTCATGATCAAAGCCTTTTTGACCGTCCTGGTCAGAGTGGGACATGTATGCATGTGTGTGCATCTGTGTACATGTAACATAAGGTTATAAGTTTTACGCTACAAAGTATGAGCAGGCTGTCTGCAGCACATTTTTCAGTGTCACCGAATCCTTGTATGTGGAAAGCTGTAGACTCACTGAACACTTTGGTACCCTGTTGTCTTAGGGACATTCTTCTATGGCCCCTTTAAGTTTTTACTTAATGCAAAGAAAAGCCTGTGCCGGCTTACATCCTGTCCACAAGTTTATTTGAAATGCATTGGCATCTAAGTATAGGTAGCTGTTTGTCATGGTTTTAGTGTAACGCATCAGGTCAACGCTTACAATTAGGGGTCAGGGCATCACAACATATTTTTTGGTGTGTAATTTAGAAAAATGGCTGAGGATGGTGTCATGCACTTCATATCAGACATGAAGTCATAATGCTCATATTTTACTAAAAAAGTCATCAAGTGGGCACCAGAGGTCAGACTAATGTTTTTGCCATGCTTATTGAATATCAACCACTATGCAAAACATAATCCACTGAAACACATCAAACTAGAATGTATAATAGTGTGATAGAGGATACACCCCAGGCACAAGCTCTTAACTGTTTTGGGTGGAATCTTTAGTGCTTTGAGTGTGGTCAGGATCTTAGTCTTTTCTATTTACCGTATTTTTCGAACCATAAGGCGCACTGGATTATAAGGCAAACAATTAATTATTGCGTCTTTGTGCATCTTTGTCGACATATAAGGTGCACCGGATAATAAGGTGTACTAAATATTCTTCCAAAGTGTGTAATATCACTCTGGCCCTTCACATACAGTTTATCTATCCATTTATGTCGGGAGGACAGAGTAGTTTGACTACAGTGCCCTGTTTCTAACATAAAGCCAAAATAAACATAACTTTTGTATTGAATTAATTTACTAGGTTTATCGTTGCTAGCACGTACTCTGGAAACAGGCTGCCTAAAGGCTCCCACATACTCGGGCGTACTGTGTGCATACTGTGAGCTTGGAAGACTCCGCCCTGACTCTCTGCGGACGTTTTATCCTTCATAGTAAAGCGTATTAATCCCTACATATGGGAAATTCCTACAATTCCCACACTTTGTGCCAGTGGGATGAAGTGAGGGATGGTAAAATGTGTGATTAGCTAGCTGAGCACCTAGAGCCGTTTCTTTTCAAGCAGGCTCCTACCTGTCAGTGAGAACAGAGAGGGACTGTGATGGCGCGCGTCCTTGTGACCACCTGCTTGGTGCAGCTTAGTGTCACATATAAAACAGTTCAATGTAAAGACTTCTTGCCTCCGAAAAGTTTATAGTGTTGACACTGTGTACGCGGTCGTAAAAATTGTTTTGCAGGTAACGGTATGCACAGAGTCCACGCAGAGTCCACCTTGAGTATAACCTGACTCTCGCCAGATATGTTGCTCCGCCTAGCTTCACTCACATACATCTGGGACATCTCCCATAGAGAGTGATTTCTCCAACCAATTTTATGGTCTGGCCAATCAGGACGCAGGGTGGGAGTTTCATGGATGTGACGTAGTGGAGAAGCCGTGAGATTCCAACAACAATGGCGGCTCGGATCGAGGAAGCAAGCGTTAGCATTGATGCTGCTATTTCTTCCGTGTTGTCCAATCTACCTAGTATTGTTTCATTAAAAGAACATCAGAGAACGGCTCTGAAGGCTTTTGTTGGTGGAAACGATGTTTTCGCCCTTCTCCCGACCGGATTTGGCAAGTTTTGTTATCCGGGGCGCGCCCGCGGCGGGCGCGTCCGTCGCAGGCGCGTCCGCGGCGGGTTAGCGCGAACCATATTAGGAGGCCTTTAGTCCTCGACGTGGTCGGCCCGGGATCGACTCTGACCCGCGGCGCTTTGCCGCCTGTCTTCCCCCCTCTTCCACCCTCTTCCTTTCAGCTCACTGTCAATGAAACGCGTGCCACTAGAGCCGCAAACACATAAAAAAAAAAAAAAAAAACCTGCGTCGCTCTCACAGCGTCGCTCTCACACGTCGCTCTCACAGATGACAGACAAGTGGCTTATCCAATCATATGCAAGGATTTTTGATAAGGCCCAGCCTTCAATAAAGGCAATTCCTATGGAGGTGTCCCAGATGTATGTGAGTGAAGCTAGGCGGAGCGACATACATCTGGCGAGAGTCAGGTTACCTTGAGTATGCCTCGATTACGCGCGGCCCTTCGTGGAATAAAGTACGCCCGAGTATGTGGGGGTCTTTACATGAATGCACTTCTAATTTTTTAGTCTTGTAGACAGCTCAGGGGTCCTATCATGTAGTGACACAGTGTACCGTAATGCTCTGAATATCGTTGCTAACCAAAGTTGTACTTACACATTTTAACAGATTTTTGAGCACATTGTACCACGTAAAATCGGTCATTAAGCATAACGGTAATCATATATATAAGGAGCACCGGATTATAAATCGCACCATCAACTCTTGAGAAAATTTAAGGATTTTAAGTGTGCCTTATAGTCCAAAAAATACGGTAGGTATTATTGTTACCAGTATCAATCCATTCTTGACGGGCATAAGTATTTTTATAGGAATCCAACATACCATGTAAGAAGATTTTTCAAAACTGGAGCAAGAGATTGTGCTGGAAAAACATGTCTACCTCTTTGTTGATTATTTATCCCTTTATTGTGACAAACATTTCTGATCATCAAACAAACTTTAGTATTGGAGAAAAAAATGCTCAAACGTAGACTGAATGTATCAGTTGAATGTCGAAGATTGACCTGAATTGAGACAAGCGAGGCCGGCTGTTCTTAATTTCGATTCCTGCGCCCATATTTGTGGGTCTCCGAACTCCATTCTTACCCCGGTGGGTTGTCTCCCCAGTGTAGACCTGCTCCTCGTGAGGGCCCACGGACAAGAGAAAGATGAAGGGAAGAGCCTGGGTTCATAACGGTGGCCCCCTGCTGTGAGGGGCGGTCCCCTGGTTCCTGCAGTCTCTTACAGCATCAGAAACAGTCTGATTTTGTCTTTCCTGGCTGATATAACAACACCTGTGAATTAGAAAAAAGTCTGAAACACCCCCTCTGGGTAAATCTGCTATGGGATTCAGTCCTAAAAGTTGATTAACAACTACAGAAACTTTTATTTCTGCCACTTCAGATTAAACGCTTTGGAAAGTCCAACTCCATCTTGTGATTACAAGCAAGGCTGGACTTGATCCAGTGACTTTAAAATCTCCCATTTAGAGGGTAAGAGGATGCGTGTTTATCATCAGTCATCCCTGACTGTGATGTATGAGAGTTGCCTTCTCTTCACTTTCCCCCAAACTTTCCATGCAAACTACCTTCTAGCATGCAAGCACCCATCACACTGTGCCCCTCAAACCATTCCTTCCTCCAAGTATCTGTCGGTAATGTTTTCACCTTCATAAAGTATATCTTGTGTCGACATTGACACCTTCTTAGAGGAGCATCAAGGCTGTGTCCGGGTTAGCTGTCAGCAAAGTGTAAAGGATGTCATTGTAATCTCTTTATAGCTATAGTAGCCACATGGCTGTTACTGGAAATGGCTGAGCATACTGTACATTTTTCACTCCCGCACAAATTAGATGTCCTGATTTATTGAGACCCATAAGGAAAGCGTTTTATAAATCACCCCCGAGTTCACATCTTACTCCAACATATAGATGCCAAAAAATTTCAGCTTCTCAGCTAAATTCCAGCAGTAAATCAGCTTGTTGCGGTTTCCAGTCTGTTCTTCTGTGTCATCTTCACAAAGGACCCCCTGAGATAACCACTGAAATGTAATCATTTCTAATAATCTTTAATTAAACATTTCCTTCTATTTTCTTTACTATTTCTTGCCTCTATTTCATATCACTGTTTATTGAGCTTTGAGGTGGACCTTAGCACTGTGAAAAACCTATAAACCCGATTTTCTTTTAATCTCTTAAAGTGGCCTTGACCAGTAGTTCTCCAGGCTTCTTGGGGGTCTTTCAAAGTTCCTCTTTGAACTTATCTGCTTTTTAACCATCTTTACCTGGCCATGGCTGCATATTTTGTAGTGCGTGACAGAGAATTACGGAACGAGTGAACAGGACCAACCTTCAGCAGTTAGAGAATACCTTAAAGTAATTTATTGAAGTGTGGAAAAAATCCAGGGAAGCTCTGACACAGGCCATAGAGATGCATCACCTACCTCAGTGGTTCTCAACCTTTTTGAACAAATGCCCCCTTGACAATTCCATGATCCTCGTACTCCCCCCCAAAAAAATAAATAAAAAAAAAAAGACAAAAACAAACTAATGAAAACTACAGGGTGTTGGTGCTTTAAGTGTTCTTGTAGTAAACAGTGTGTTAAGACATGAGGATATCAACTGACATTGGGTTTTATCACGAGATAAGCAATTGTTTTGCTTTAAAATCCCTGTTTTTATTGGATTTGAGCTGTATGTATGTCCCCAACAACTTGATGTGCTGCTGAGAAAATCTGACCATTTTTCAGGAAATTAAAGCATTGATTTTAAACATTGCCTCCAAAATCTATGTTTTTCAGACATATAATAGGTTATGTTTGCACATTTTCTTAACTGGAGAACCTGGTGAAAAATAGGGGAATGTAATTTTATTTGTATTGTGACTGAGCCCTTGAGTTGTTACTAAGATTGTTCTGAAAAGAGCTGTGAAGTAGAATTTAAGTCAAAGTGTTGTTTCTACTGAGAGAAAGGCTACACAGCCTTTGAGGATGATTGAATTGCATAGTAAAGGTCCCATGAAAAACACACTTTTTCTGGTCTCTGATACAGTTTTCTTGGACTTCTGACAGGTGTGTGAAATTGCAGTATAATGTGGGAATAGAAGTTGTTCATATTTATATTACAGTTGCATCCACAGTATCACAACATTTAACCCAAGGAGTATTAAGCAACGTGGAACTTTGGGGGGGGGGATACCACTACAGAATTTATTAAAATTAGTTTTACTGATATATTCAGAAAAGCCGAACAACATGCACACTTAACGTGATCAAGCGTTAACCAATAAAAACAGAACTCGCTCAGGCGTCAACTAATGCGCTCTGGGCTTTTGAAAAGCAACTAAAGACCGAGAGGCTGAGGGAAAAAAATTAATGTGCTCTGGGATTATTAAAGTTTTGAAAAACAACCAAGGACTGAGACGTTGAGGGAAAGAGACTATTTTAGAGAAGAAGACAAATTTTATGGGACTGATAGCACTTTATTTAGTGAGAGCCCTGTGCTTTGAGGGCCGCTGCCAGCTGTTTCAGTTTTAGCCTGAGCTAACCAGGTTAAGCCGGTTCCAATATTTCGTCTGCATGTGGGGAGCTTGGCTGAATTCTTGCTCCACGAGATGTGACATGGGGAAAGCGAGGAGCAAGAGACGGACCCTCTCCCACGGCAGACATAGGCCATGTTGGTCTCATCCAGCTGAACTCCAGAAGGGACAGCCGCACAACTTGGCGCAGAGCTGTTCCTCCGTGCCAGTTGACATCTCCCATTTGCGCCGGGCCACACTGTCACTCCTGAGCGGGATGGCCTTGGTGACCGGTGCCGGGTCGCGCTGCATGACAGTGGAGATCGCCTCTTTTTTTGCTGGAATAACAAGAGACTCTCCTGCAGTGAAAACGGTAAGCCGGCCTTTGCAATCAGTAGTGCTATGTTCTAAGACGGCACTAACCAACTCTCTGTCCGGTAGACGCTCCAAGCGAATATGCTAGGGCGCCTTGAATGACGATCCCTCAGTGACTGCAAGTAGGCCGAGTCTTTTGATGCCTTGTCGGGATTTTTTTTTTTTTTTTGACAGGTGCTCCTGTCAAAAAAAAGCTTCGTTGCCTCGTTAGAGAAAACCTGCTCACATAGCAGGCACATCGGCAGATGTACATTCATAGGTGATGGAATAAACTCATAATTGATGTGCATTGTACTGCCTGCATTTGTTCTTGTTTTCCGCCATGTTTGATTGTAATGTTGTGTGTGATTAAATGTGGTTGCATTGTTATGCTTGTATACGTTTTCATTGGTTACTTAAGTATTAGCCCGCAAAGATGAGGTGACAGCTGTCAAAAATAGCGTTCGTGTTTCCCGAGTTTCGCTGCTGCTTTGGTGGATTTGTTTGGTCATCACTATGGAAACCGTTCCTGCTCGGTTTGGGGAGATCTCCAGGCGTGACGTCAGGGTTTTATTCGCTTTTGCAGCTGACTTGGGTTATTGGTCTCAGACAACAGCTTTATTTTTAGTTGGGAAATCATCCATGTTCTAACACGTCTATCCCCTGTGGGGTCGCGAGGGGTGCTGGTGCCTATCACCAGCTGTCAATGGGCGAGAGGCGGGGTACACCCTGGACAGGTCGCCAGTCTATCGCAGGGCAAGACAGAGACAGATAGGACAAACAACCATTCTCACACTAAGGAGAATTTAGAGAGACCAATTAACCTAACAGTCATGTTTTTGGACTGTGGGAGTCTTGTATAAAAAAACAAATATGTGAAGCAGTCATAGTTTTATTTAAGGTCAAATTCAGGTAAAATTCATTTTCAAACAGTGAAACTATTGTTTGAACTTAATTTTGTATTTGCTCTAGCTACTTGTGTTTGATATTTCCATTTATGTGGGGAACAGAAACATGTAAGTGAAGGAAAATGTTTTTCATTAGCACTGTTCACATCACTGTAGATGTAAACTCAAACATATCAAATTTATCAGATTGGTTCCATTCTTCACAGTGTAAGAAATATTAAATGTATTTTCTTTATTGTATTATCATCTCCAGGAGGAGTATTTCCACTTGTCCTCTGTGGCAAACGGATAACAGGGATTTGCGCATAAAAAGCTTTTATGCTATTTAAGTTACTTTTAAAAGGTTAACAGCATAATAAAAAGAATGATCACTTATGTGATTTTCATTACACAAATCGGAGGCATTATGGTGCTCTCACAATGATTCTCTAAAGGCCCTCATTCATTCCAAAGTGGATATATTCATGATTTGATTTGCTTTGATTTTTTAGAACATTACTTGAATGAAATATTTTATGACACACTGTCTTTATGCACTGAGATGAGAGTTGAACATGCTGGCCGACATCTCTGAATTATTTTTTTAAATATTATTATTTTCCCTAATTAAGTCTGCCGGACATGTGTTTGGTGAAGGTCGTTCTGACTGTGAATATTTTCCTTTTGAAGTCATGTTCAAATCTACTAAGGCCAACCCAGGGAGCTGGAGCTCTGCCTGATCTGTGGACCCCTTGAGAAGCCACAGCAGTCATCCTCCAGATCTCCGTGGGCATTTTTATAAACCCTTCCAAAACTAGCAGCAGTCACATACATGGATAACACTGAGCTGGGCAGAGGGAGAGCCATAGAACCAGCAAAAAAGGACTCGCTTCATGATTTAAACAACACACAACACAAGCGTTTCTAAGAGAATGGAGGTGCAGTGATGTACCTAAATAATGTCATTATAAAATAAAGTTCACCCTCTTTCAGTTCTATTGTTTTTCTGACAGGACATGATACATATCTTTTGAAAAATTACTGATTTAAAATGATCTATCTATCTATGTATCTATCTATGTATCTATGTATCTATGTATCTATCTATCTATCTATCTATCTATCTATCTATCTATCTATCTATCTATCTATCTATCTATCTATCTATCTATCTATCTATCTATCGACATATAATTTTTGAGACACTTCTTCTGAAGCAAAAAACCCTATTAAGTCATACATATCACAACAGCAAAGCACTACCATATAAGGATTGTGATATTGAATCCATAACGAGTCTCCTTTTGAAGCCTGTCCCTTCCTTTAACAGATAATTGTTTAATCTTATTAAAAAAATAACAGGATTCTTGGATTTTAGTTGAATGTTAAAGGAGCAATATGCAAAATGTCAATATTTTGGATATAAAGAACTAACAAATAATGATGTGAAGAACTAAAGGTAATATTACAGATGGGCTGGTGTATGACGTCACACCGCAGCTCTCAACGTTTTTCTCCAGTCTTTTGTTTATGTAGCCGGGCAGGACCATGCGTGTACAGCTGCCACTCAGGCATTAGTCCCTCCTTGCCCTAAATTACCACCGTCAGAGCAGTGCAATGTTGGAGCAACATAGCGGAGAGCACCCCCAGCAGATCAAAATCTTCTCTTGCTAACAGCATTATGCAGTTATGAGTTGCTTACTTCTTCACTTGAAATGTTCCTCCGAAAGGTGATGCTGTCTGGCTGTGTTTTTGTCCTTTACAAACAGTGGCGCCCCTAGAAATATTTCGTAGGGGTGGCCAGATGGAGCCACTTAAACTTTTGGGGTGGCACTGAAACTAAAGTTGTAATTTCAGGATTTTATTCTACTGTTGTAGTAAAGCTGCATGTAGAAAACTATCAGAAAGACTTAAGTAAACGCCTACTAATATATTTTGGTTTTTAATGGTTTTCTGAATTTTTAATGTTCCTAAGGATCTAATGTGTTATTCTGTAATTATATTTAGAATAAGATGTACATTTATTAATTTTTTGGAAAACAAAACAGTTACTAGGGGAAAGTAGATACTGGCAGATACAAATAAAAGCGCGATAGAAGGTCAAGAAGATCGGCTGCCATGCTGGCTGTGCATGATGGGATGAAACGCTAAACTGACGCTAGTACAATTTACCCTGGCCAGTGGGGTGGCCAGGACATGGCACGCGGGGCATGGCCACCCTTGGCCACCCCCTGGTGGAGCCCCTGTTTACAAATATGCGCATAGAAGGCGACACGTGAGAAGAAATGAGGGGCTAGGTTTTGATTTGGTCTACCGACAGGGCTCAAGCGACACCTAGTGCTGAAATATTGCTTATTTCTCCTTTAAAATTGACGAAAGAGAACACAAACAAGTTTATTCCTTGGCTAGGACTGATGGCTCAAAAAGGGAGTCAACAGCCAGACCACAAGCAGACTGTAATAGCGCTCCACGCTCGTGACATCACCATCTCATTAATATTCATGAGCAACGCCGCTAAGGTAGGACAAACAGTGTCAGAGCGCAAGTAGCAACCAGCCATTACACGTGCAACACATACAAGGATATGACCGATTTTCAGCTGTTAAACTATCACAAGAAGATGTCCCAGGCGCCCAGTTTACTGGTAGAACTGTTGAACAACATACCAACGTTCAGCTCAAACAATGGCTTGAGTGTCGAGGGCTTAGAAAGACTGGAAAACGGGCCGAGTTGATAGAACGGTAAGTCGATGTTTTTCTCCTGCTCGGCTGTCATGGCCTCATCGGTCGTTTTGTCTGTTTGTAAACACCGTCCAGGAATCGGTATATTTTGCCAATCGGTAGCTACAAAATAACTGTTACATCTCAGAACATTTCCCTTAATGGTTGAGGTTTATTTTGGTCAGCAAGTTTAGTAGCCTGGATCGTTTAGAATCGATTGAATGTTGCAGTTCAATCTCGGAGTAAATTTCAATTCAAAAATAAATTCATGGCATATGTACGTGAATTTGGTAACTTTTTCCGGGTTGAACTGTTGTGAAGGCCGACCGCACAAGTGTACCCATCGCACACATTTCTCCTTGGCAGTTCTGAGTTTCGGGAAATTAATGAAGAAAACATCCTTCATATGCGGCCTATCAGCGTACCTCGAGTCACTGTTGCACGTTCCATAGCAACAATGTTTAAAAACCATGGTTAGTAGACGTATTAAACTGGGAAATAGCAGTCGTTTTAGCGAGTAAAATCCAGTGTAATGTACAGTGAAATAGTGGAGGACACCTCAAGTTTGTCCTACCTCGTACCACGTGATATGACGTCACACTTCTAAAAATAGACCGCTCGCGGAGCGCTATTGATGTCTACGAGTAAAAATGTTTATCAGGACAGAAAACGTTTTCTTAATAGTTTGTTGTAACTAAATAACTTCTTTCCCTTCATTTCTGAGCTAATTGAAGAAGAGACCAATTGAATGCAGATGCCACCTTAGTATTTTACCTTCCCTTCCATATACCACATCACATTAGCTTAAAAAATTATTTCTTAGGGCCAAATGTCATGTTGCTGTGGGGGAACTATTGTCTTCACAGCTACTCAAGCTCATGAGTAAATGAGAAAAGTGAGAATTGGGTAAACTCTGCATGGCTTCCTAATATCCAGTATCCTGGTGACTCATTTGTTCAGAGAAATGGGAGGGCTGATGTCTATGGGCCAACAATGCTGGTCAGAATCGACGCAGAGATTGCATCCACCTGAATGCTGCCAGAATGAGTTTTGAATAACAGTTTTTGTCATTCACCACTCTGGCAACTTACAGGGAGGCTGAGTTAACCACAGGGTACTTTTTTAGGTTCTCATTTTAAGTGTCCAGGTTACTGCCCTAAGACCTTTTCTTTTTTTCCTCCTCCTCCTCACTGGATAATTATCCGTATAAATCTTCACATTATGATCATTCCAGCGGGAGACTTTGGCTCTAACCGGTTTTGTCTTGGAGGGACATTGTGTTTTGCACGGATGCCCGGGTTAGCTTTCTAAATGAAATGCAATCACTCTTTCACATCTTTTAGCTGCACACTAGTCTGCCTTTTGCACACTTGTATTTCACCTTTTTTTTATAGTTCAGACATGGAAACAAATACAACTATGTTGAGCTGCAAGCCCAAAGATAATTGAAAAGGAAAGGGGAAGAAAGACAAGCCCTTTGAACAAAGCGGAAGCCAAACTGGAGACTCTGTGTGAAAAAACTAAGTACAGACGCTCCTTCCATTTGAGCTGAGAGGGAAATGTCAGTTGCTGCTAACCAAAGCCACTTGATTAAATGATTATCAGTGTGCGGATGTGTAATAAAGCAGGAGTGTCTGCAGTGTTCTGCTCTGGGGCTCACAGGTGTGTGTTCACACAACGCCAAGATGAAAAGACAACAACAATAACCTTGAAGAAGCAACTGCTGAGGCTGATTAGTCTGAAAGTGGTCATGTAATAAGGCCAGAATCTGAAATTCTTTGGAAACAAGCTAATAACCACGACCTGAAGGTCCATTTTTTGAATATCTTTGCATTGAAAACAATTTTCACAGGAGGAAATTATTTAAGACAGTTACTTTTCTTCCCTGGATTGGATGCTGAGAGAAAATTCACAAAGGAAATAAGAGTTCCGTCTTAAACTCCACAGGCCTCAGTTTGCACAGTAGAGGCTAAAATTCACGAGAGGACATTTAGAAAACGGCTAAACAAATATTGTTTGTTTGAAAGGGTTTCAAGGAGAAAACCTCATCTCACTAAAAGGACGAAGCAGATGATTTAGGTGTGCAAAGATGCATCTGATCCAGCCAACCACAACATTTCAGTGAACCACAATGTCCTTTGGACAGGTGAGACCAAACGTAGATGTCTGGCTATCATGGCCTGTGCCATATTTGCAGAAATCTAAACGCAGCACATCAGCACAAACACCTCATACAACTGTCAGGCGCGGTAGGAGAGAAATGATGATTGGGGCTTGATTTTTGGACACGAGATGTGGCTACCTGGTTGTTATTGAGTTCACCGTGAACTCCTCTTAACACAAATTATTCTAAAGTCAGTGGGAGGAAAAAAATATTCTAAAAGTCCTACAGAAAATGACTTCATTGGGTTAAAGCTATTAGAGCTGGTTCCAATAGCAATTAAATCACAGGGTGTAATTAGTGTTTCATGCATATTCTTTAGTTTTTCTATTATAGCCTTTTATTACATTCTTTAATAAATTGTAACAGTAGTACTTCGGCTAAGAATGAAGTAAGTTTAGAACCTGGTAAGGACCTGATAGTCTCTATTAAGTCCTAATACATAAAACCTTAGAACTGGAAAGTTTTTCTTTTTGACTTGGCTGTATGTGCATTCAAAATAAAAATAGCTTAACTTATAGTGAGAATAGAAAGACTTTAATGTATTTGGGAAATATAATTGTTGTGTACAAAGTCTTACCATGGGAAAACTTCTGATTTGGAAATTGTTTTAAGATACACAACGTATACACAATGGCTTGGAAACAATAAAACTGCTGACATGCCTTATCCCTATCTAGGCTGGCGGGATGCAAGATCTGGCACCTTTATTCATATTTCAACCAATTTGATTTTTACATCAGATAAGGATAAACAAGGCTTATTAGCATCACCCTAATTAGATATCTGCCATGGCTGGGTAATTAGCTCAAAAACCATGTCTTAGATCTCCCAAGTTACATCAAAAGGATATCTTTCTCAATTAGAGTTCAGATTCGTGTTTTCATTTCTCTTTGTTTACCTTCTCTGAGTAGCATTCTCTCTGTATAGTGGGTGACAGCTGGTATCAATAAAATTAGCATATTTTGCCACCTACTGACTAAAGGTTTCTTTTCTTTATAGTAGAAGGACAGTTTGGAAACTCCTTCAGTAAATCTAAACACACAGTTAAAAAAAAATAAGTTTCAGTATTACGGAAAAATGTTTATTTTTGCCTAACACGAAAGTAAGATTATAACCTTGGAATTTAGTAATTTAAAAGTAATTAGAAACATTTGATTTGTTTTCTGCTGCTGTTTACTGGGTGTAATATTCCAGGCAATTTGATGGTTCTCTGTCATTAAATCTTTTATTTTTTTTCCTGAGGAAGCCATCATCATGGCAATCTGTGTTCAAGATTAAAGATAAATTGAGGTTTTAAATTGAATTGGGGTTGAGGAAAGATCAAAGCCCTGCTAAAGAGTGCTTGTGATACATTTTAAGTGTAATCATAGTGCAAAAACCTTAAAGGTGCCATGACATCACTGTATAAACCTTTTCATGTAGGTAATACTGCTGCATATGAAAATTCTCGCTGCAGCAGCACTTATGCAGCTGGTAGCCATTACCACCGCGGCACCATGGCGAGCGCCCTGCCGCAACACGGGAGCAGCTGGGATCTAGTTCTTCATGGCGGTACCACGGCGAATAACTTGCTGCCAGCATACTCATGACACAGAAATATTATGCAGCTCGGTGACTGAGGGGGAAGGCTGTTTGCTTGATGGTTAGCTTTTATTGGAGATTATGAAATATGTTGAAAGACAACCTGTTTACTGATCTGACCGCTTTTGAGCAAAGCAATACAGCTGACCGTTCCTGAGCAGGTCCTCTGGTATTCAGTTTTGACATTATCACAGCCTCATCAGCGCACAACAGACCATATTATACCCCCAAAATCTCAGAAAAATTTTATTTGTTGTCAGGCCCCTTCAAAGAAACTACCAACAGTGTGACAGTGGCACAGGTGTTAGGGGGTTTGTCCTGCAATTGCTGGGTTCGACCCCCCACTCCGACCGTCTCAGTTGTTGTGTCCTTGGGCAAGACACTTCACCCGAATGACCTGTTGGCGGTGGTTAGGGCCCAGCGGTGCCGATGTATGGCAGCCTTGCCTATGTCAGTCTGCCCCAGGGCAGCTGTGGCTACTAACATAGCTCACCACTGTCAGGGTGTGAATGTATGTGTGAATGGGTGAATGTCTGAAGTGTTGTGAAGCGCTTTGGGGTCGTCGGACTAATTAAAGTGCTATACACGTACAAGCCATTTACCAGTAAAAGCATATGCTACGTTTCTGTTCATTATGCTTGTTGACAAAAACTGACAGGTTGACCAAACAGAATACATCTATGTATATCAAACTGGACATATGTCATTTGGACAGAATATTTTCAACGAAAAATACAATTTTGTACACACAGTGTTGCATATACATATAAAATCAAGGTTTTGCTCCTTGTTAACTCTGCAACCCAGTCTTAAATTGAGAGATACTGGATAGATGATGTTTTTCTATGCTCTTTAAAATGAATGACGATGAAACCAAAAACAATACCATTGAGTTCTTCAAAGTAAACACAAGGGCTTTTTGTTTTAAATATATAGATTGAAAAATACTAAATCTACATTTTATTTGCTCAACTTATTTGTTAGAAGTTCCAGATAACCCTCCTCTAGATCACAAAAAGATTGGCATATCGACAACCTTAGACATTACCAAATACACCAAAGAGGGCCACAGAGTAGGGCAAAGGACTGACCTTGGGGTATTTTTGCAAGAACCAGAGATGGATCTTTTGGATCTTGAGGATTGGCAAGACCTCCTTCAGAATGAGAATCCTACTTTAAAGTATGCAGTTGGGAAAGTTTAAAGGTTGAGTCACTGCTTCCCAAGGGTTTATCTCTATAATTTTGATTAGACGTTACAGCTAACTCCCAAAGGTTTAGGACACCAATACTCCCAGCCATGAGCAATCATATAGAAAGAGGGTTATGAAGAAGAAGGGAGAGTTGAAAGGGGATCCGACCTTGCTTCTTGGGTATTTATATTGATTGGCTGTGGATTGTTTGGGTCTTGAGGGTTTGAAAGATGGAACCCTCAAAACAAAGACTGGAATATTAAGAATGCCAGTCATGAACAAGCAAAACACAGAAAAAAACATTGGGATGAGGTGAGAAAAAGGGACCTGACTTTGATATTTGGGTATTTTAACTGATTAGCAGTGGATCCTCAGGGTTGCGAGAGTTTGCAGGGTTGAACTTGATTAGAATAGATAATGTATGTTGAGAGTTTGAAATAAGGACTGTCTGATGTGTTTTGCACTTTTGTCATCTGGAGCTGCAATCTGACCTTAATGTTTACGTCATGCTTTCAGGGGGAGAAATCAAACGCAGCACTGCAGTCTTTCTAAAAGTTGAGGGTGTGCTGAATCATAACTCCTTTTCTGCTCCTGAGATACAAAGTTCTTACTGCCGCAGATCTTCTTGGTCAATATTTCCCTTTTCACTGTTATGAGCTTGTGTTTTATATCTCCTGTCTACAGTCAAGTGTGACGTGAAATTGAGGATCTTTGAGTGACCCGCTCTATTAACAGAGAATTATTCTGTCACTCAAGTCTTTGCCTCGCCGTAGACGTCTGAGTTTTCAGATGTAGCTCCCAAGGCATACACACCGAAGCTGTCAGAGGATGAATTGTTGAGGGAGGCTTTTTAAATATGAAGTGCCCAGCAATCTTTAGGAGGAGTGGAACACATCAATCAATGACACATTCACCAAAGTGAAGGGTTTCAAGGCTTGACATTTGTCAACAGGCCATTCTGATATTTATCTCCTGTTTTGTGAGAGCTGTTATGAAGGCAAGCTCTTGGACTTTCCAAGCCACAGCGAGTGGTCAGTGCATTCTTACAAATAACAGTGCTTATGTTCTCCACAGACGTTTACCTTGACAGAGCTCTAAGAGCTTTTTTTTCCATGTGCCTGTGGCACAACATCTTATGTCCTTACTGTAAAGCATGTTTGAAACACTTAGAAATGTCACAGCTGGTGTCGGCACCAAGCTAAGAATCAACTCACAGCTATAAAATACATTGCCTTTAAAAGTCTTCATGCCACTTGAACTTTGTGATATTTTGTTACTTTAGAACCACACATTAAATCAATGGTATTGGGATTTTGTGTTGTAAAAAAGAGACAAAGTATTTTAGAATTGTACATTACATTTATATTCACCTCCACCCAACCAGCCAACCTTAATCTAATCCGAGAATATATACACATGTTCTGTAAAGGCCTCAGACTGCAGGGGTGTCTTCAACCACCTTCAATGGATGTTTTAGATGTCCCAATGCCCCAACACAGCCCATAAAGTCCAGCCCAGCTGAGTAATCAAAAAAGCCCTCTAATGTCCCATACATTTGACTCAAGACTGAATTTGGATGCCGCTGTCTTAGTGGTTTGTTAGAGTACATTCCTGTACAAATAGAAAAGTGAAGACCAATAAAAATAACACACAGGTCATTGATCAAGATGTGGAGATATTTAGAGCAGGGTTAACTTATAAAACAATACCCCAAGCTTTGAGCATCTTACAAACTGCTGCAGATCAGACAAGTAGTGTTTTATCCAGTGAAGCAGCCTACCTGTCCCTGGTAACTTTGGATGAGTCCATGAGACCCACAGCTCAGGTGGTAGCATCTGTTAACAGTACAGCTGTTAGTCGTGCGCTTCACATATCTGGTGTTTATATCAAAGTGGCAAAGAGAAAAACATTAATCAAAGAATGCCATAATGAATTATATCTGTAGTTTGCCACAAGGCGATACAGTAAACATATGAAGGAAGTTGCTTTGGTCAGATGACACAAAATTGAACCTTTAAAATCATGGTGGAGGCAGTGTCATGCTGTGGAGATATGTTTTCTCGGGCAGGGAGAAAGACGTTGGTGAATGTTGGTTGGTACAGGGATGGAGGTACACAAAACCTGGAAGAGGCTCCAAAAGACTCCAAGTTAGGTCCTAGGTTCACCCTCCAGCCAAACAATGACCCTAAACATACAACAAGAGCGATAATGGAATGGTTTAGATCAAGCATATCAGTGTCAAAATAGCCCAGTAAAAGTCCAGACCTCTAATTGAGACCTAAAAAAAATTGTTTAAAGAGACTTTAAAATTGTATACTACTTTTCTTTGTCTTCACAAGCGTGCATTTTATGTTGGTCTGCAACAAAAGTTCCAGATAAACACATTAGTTGGCGGTTTTATGTGGAAAGTTCAAGGGGAGGGGATGCAAATCTCGACCATTCCTAGTACCTGAGTCATCCTAATCAGCTGGAGGTTATTTTCAGAAGTGAAGATTAAGGGTGAGGTGTGAAAGAAGGTTACGGGTTGTCATGAACTGAACTTCACTAGAGTTCAGGTGAAGTTCTGGGACCGAGTGACCAAAGTTCAGTACAATGTATTAATCGAGACAGAAGCAAAACTACATAGATGGAGTTCAGTAAACACTTAATACATTTTCCAATTGGTTGGTGCAACTACTGGAGCATTTTCCTAATGCACAGATAGGTAAAATTTATTTTTTTTCTAGCTAGAGGAGGGTCTGAGCTGTGAATTCAACAGTTTAACTTATCTTTGATTGGATTTGGTGAAATAATATCATGTGATTATGGTGTGTCAAGTCTTAGAGGCTTAGAAAAGTAAGGTATGGAGGAGAAAGATTTTATGAGGCCGTAACACTGTTGAAATTGCGACAGAATTCTTAATACTGAAGTCCACAGGGTCATATCTCTGTTTTCTAGGTCAGGAGCCCAGTAATAACAGTAATTGGTTTCCAAGCAAGGAAAATTACAAATCCACCCCTTTTCCATTTGCAGAGGATGTACTTCCAGATAGCCTTTGAGATCCCGGGATAGAGTGATAGACATCTTAGAACATTATATTACATACTATGATTGGTGTAATGGCAAGTCGTGATCCTAATACCCACACTTCATGGAAAATCCTTTGACCGAGTGCAAAAAAGGACAAAATCCAGCTAAAGAAAAGGTCTTCATAGGGTTCATTTTGAACTATAGAAAAAGTTTCATTTTGGGGATTTAGATTAATAAAATGATATAAATGCTTTAGCCACAAGGCTTACAGGTGAAACAGCTAAGCAGATAAACCCTGCCTACACAAAAAGCCTAAAAGCTGGTTACAACAAGTGATTTTTGCAGAAGCAGAATATGTAACTGGAACTAATTTGACACCAGTCTATTAATTAGTGCATTCTAACAGTACCAATACCCCCCGAAGATTTAAGATATTAATTTGTGGATCTTTCTTATTTGTTGGATCCAATTAAGAAGCCCCCCTTCTGAGCCGATATGCTAAATTAAGTCTTAATAGAGACAAAAACCAAATTCAGAGTAACAGGTTGTCATGAGGAAATTATGCACATTGACATGACATTAGATAATTAATGATCTTACAATTTAGGATTAGACACGTAAGTTAATAAAATCAGTAAAAACTGCACGTAAATCACAAACTTTGAGAAGAGGAATTAAACATGACTTTTTCTTAGAACATTTTAAAACATTTTTCTTTTAAGTCGCATTGTTTTATTTTTGGTGTTTCCTTTTTGTTCTTCATTGGTTTTATGTTTTTATTAGTTTTAAATTGTATTATTTTATCTCTTGTGTTACTGTTTTTATCCAAACATTTCTGGCACAACTTCGCCAACTTCCAAGATGCATGAAGAGGGTCATCGTTTAATATATCATTTTATATCTTACTTTCTTCCTCATCCAAATACTGTATAATGATAGCCATCAGGGAAAAATAGCATGTATTGAGGATGCTGTTCCATCCAGTTATAAATGGCTTGTACTTGTATAGCGCTTTAACTAGTCTTGACGACCTCCAAAGCGCTTCACACTACAGTCAGTCATTCACCCATTCACACCCTGACGGTGGTGAGCTATGTTAGGAGCTACAGCTGCCCTGGGGCAGACTGACAGAGGCGAGGCTGCCATATAACGGCGCCACCGGGCCCTCTGACCACCGCCAGCAGGCAATGTGGGTGAAGTGTCTTGCCCAAGGACACAACGACAGAGACAGTCAGTGCGGGGGATCGAACCGGCAACCCTCCAATTGCAGGACGAACTCCCTAACTTCTGTGCCACGTCGCCTTATAAAAGCAGGGTTGTCCGTATGGAAGGTGGCTTGAGAATCTGCAGTTATCTTGGAATCATTTCCTTCCTGATGTATTCTGATAAGGTAATGCATGCCATTTGCTACAAAGTATCTTTTGGCGAGAGGAATAAACCTTCCTTAGATGATCCAGGGTTTCATGATCAATGTCTTGTTCAAAAAGTGAGGTAGTTCTCAAAGTATCCAAAGGATTGAAACCACAGAAGGCAGATGCCCCTAGGATGTCCTCATTTCTCATGGTGGAGGAAAAAGTACAGTTGAGCTGGTGATCTGGTTCCATGGTGAGTGTGTCTCAGAATAACAAACTGCAGAGATCCAGACGTTACTGGTACAGCTTCACCAACTTCCAAGTTGCACGAAGAGGGTCAACTGTTTTTATCACCTACTGTTCAGAACTGCTAGAAGGCACTTTATAAATAAAATTATTATTATTATTATTATTTCTAAATAAATTGGTTAAATGGATGTGAAATTGTTTTAAACTAAGAAAACAATAAAATGGAGCACTTCCATCAATCTTTACTCTGTAATTACTCATACTCTTGGGGTGGGGGGAATCTGGGATCTATATTTAATTATCACACTAAAATAATCAGAGCACAGTTATTAGTTGGGGTATTCCTACACTAAAAATAAATGCTTTTAAGAAGTTCATCTCCTGACACGTCTTTTACTTCTACTTAAAGAAATGTATTTGCACTTTTTAAAAATGATTTATCTTTTTATCTGAAGTGATGTGAAGAACTAAAGGTATCTTTTTAGATGGAATATTGTATGACGTAACACACCATCTCTCGGTGTTGTTTACGTAGCCGGGCCGGCCACACATGCACGCACGTGCATGTGAATATCTGCCTCCCAGGGCTTGGCCCCTATTCTCTTAAACCCTCCCATATCTACAGTCAGAACAATACTTAAGAAGCTTTAAAATTACAAGAACTGTGATGAAAAAGGCTGGAACAGGATCCAAGTTTACCTTGTTGTAAAACACGTAGGGAAGTAGGTGATGAAAAAAGAAATACTTAAAGCTCACCACCTTAAACAAATATTAATAATTCGCATCTACTGGGCTCCATAGAACCTTTTGCGATCTACATGCATCCAGTTGTTTGGGAAGCATGGCAAGAAAAGACCTTTCTCTGTCAAAAACATAGGTACACTAGCATAAAGGAATGAAGACTCCTAAATGCTACTTAGAATAACTCATATCGTGTATTTTGGTCAGATAAGACCAACAGTGCCTACACTGCTGGTTGGTCTGCTTTAAACGGACCAAGGTTTTCTCAGACTGCCACTAAGTTTGGGCAAGTGGGAAAGCTCATTAGAACTCTGGTATGAAAGTACTAGAAAGTAGTCATTGACCAGTGCTCCTGTTCTTTTTTTTTTGTTGCTGTGTTTTTGGTCTCTACTTTCTTTTCAAATTCCCAATCTGTTGCAACACAGGGCCACTGAAACTGATCCAGGCTCTGCTGGAGGTTTCTGTTCTTTTAAAAGGCTGTTTTCCTTTCCACTGTTGCCACGTGCATGCTCAGTGTATGTGATTGCTGTAAGACAAAGGAATGGTGCCAGGAGTGCTGCAAAGTGAGTGACTCATTGATTTCGGCTGGGTTTCCTTAGATAGAAACTATTTGGCATAATAAAATGAACTTGACTGCACTGTTGTATAAACTAGGATAAAATTGGATTGGATGGGATTGACCTTGAATCTATGTGATCGGGTTAAACTGGCAATATATTCTGAATATAAACTGGATCTGTTTGCTTTGTAATGCGCCTTGAGAAATTATTTCTGAGTAGGTGCCATATAAATGAATTAATTTTAATCAAATTGAATAAAATTGGCCCTCCTAAAGGCTTGGATCTCAGTTCACCTCAAAATGTGATCTTACAGTGGGACAGAAAATGGAGTAGACCAAAGAGAGAATGTGAACCTAAAGGAAGGAGTGATGAATGATTTTACACACACACAGATCTGAAATAATTGCTCTCTGTGTGTGTGTAAGCCCAGCTACATGTTAGAGTCGCTATTTCTCCGCCTTTTTTCCATGCTTTGCCAAAACACTTGCTAGTTTGCTTATGGCAAACCATATTAACATTTAACAGCCAGAAAGAATGTTTAAACCAAGTTTCCTGAAATAAATCCCTCCCTCTAAAAATGACTGATTCAGATATTCAGAAAGGCATTCCTCCAATCCACAGTGAGCATTTCGGCTATCTCAGGCCACGACAACGTTTTCTGGTAAAAAATACAAAAATTTGGTTGCGTTTGTACTGTTCATTTACATGACAACACAGAATGTTTTATTTTCTGACAATGGCACCATATGAAATAGGGCTCCAGAGTGTAATGGTTCTAAAACATCCCAGTTTCTACTGTCGTATAGATCAACAGAAATGAATGCACAGGCACAACATCTAGCTTTCTATAATTGTAAAAACCACAAAGGAAAGAAAATATGGCAGCTAGCGGACAACAGTTTTGGCTGCTGACTTTTCTGAATATAACCAAAGATAGGCATGGATGTAATTCAAAGTTACCTTAAGCAATAGCTGAACCTCATCGTTTATACATCTGAAGACTTTATTTTCCGCCATCTCAAAGGTCTATTAGTTGTGGCGGCTTTTAGGCAGGACGCATGTGCACTGCTCTCATGTCTCGCGCAGTGACCGTGAGAGACACATTTTCCTGAATGGGCTGAGTGATCCAATCTGTTCAGAGCTTCGTCTATGCATCACCTTCTGCTGAGCTATTTTGAACTTGGTGGGCATCTGCACCCCCTATCGCTGTTAGTATCAGCAAAGTAAAGCCGATTACCTCCCCCACCGCCAACTTCACTGCCGCCGCCGCTGCTAGCATTGCACGCCGATCAACCCCTACAGCCACCCAAATACCCCCCGCAGGAGCCTTGACCATCTCACTCTTCTGAACATATCATACTACTTGAGAGCTTGCATGCAGCATGTTGAGTTTTAAAGAACATAGCACCACTAGGGGCGCAGCGTGGGAATTACGCCATTTTCAAGTTTCTATTGAGCCATGCAAATGGAGAAACGTTATTCCTCCAGGACAAATGTTAGATTTTTCATCCTTGCATTTGAGGTTCGCGCCTGCATCCACCCACAAGTGCATTCTCCCTATTTGGAATGTGTTCATAGGTGAAACTGAAATTATGCTACGTGAATGTCTCATACCTACAATTTAACTGAGAATTAGAGGGCTGTGCAGTTTTTGATTAAATTCTAAAAGGCCTTGCCCAACCCCTTGCCACTCACACTGGGCAGCCCCTTGTGATCGCACAAGATGTCCAGGTGGTTTTGGTCCACTTTGAAAAGCTCAGCGTGTTTAACCAAAGCACGTGAAGGTGTGCACTCCCTCTGCGTTCCACACCCAGTGAAACCGAATCCTCGGGCTAACCTTATGTGAAGCTCATTAAGGCAGAACCTTTCAGGCAACACACTCCACAGGCAAGTCTCGCATAAAAAAACACCTCATGCCCCACTGTTAAGCAAGAGGATCTATGATGCTGTGGACTTGGTTCTCTCAAAAAGTCTCTGCGAGCCATGTTAGAGTGAATAGCATCCTGAACTCGCAAATACCTAAAACACACTGGACACAAAATGAATCTTCTTCTAAGGCTCTCTCTGTCCATAAACCTCAATCTTATGGAAAATGTAAGGGGTGACTCGGATAAAAAGTGATGATGATTTACAGAGACAGTACAAACAGAAATCAGCAAAGCTTCCTCTCTGTATGCTTACACACCTATTAAGGTGTTATAGAAGAAGACTAAATAGGTGCAGGTGGCAGTGTAAAATAATAAAGGAAGAGGTGGCACTTGTGAATATTCAGTCTAGTATTATACAACTGCAATAAAAGGGGTCCCGATAAAAGAGGGCAATATTTTATATCCTCAATCATTGATGTTTGTCCAAGCAGTTAAGGGGCCAGAGGTAGTTGGGCAGCCAATCCGGCACATACCCTTGGATGTAAAGGGCAGTTTAGAGTCCCCACTGGAGTACTGAACACATAAAAGCTCAGGGCAAGATTTGACCTCATGACCTTTCAGCTGTGAGGTAACATTGTTAACCACCGGAGCCACCAAGCTGACCATAATTTACACGTTCTCTACCTTCATTGTGCTTTACAAGTTTATAGGTCACCCTCAGGTCTGTTTAATCTTAGACTTTGTGCAGTGAAAGCATGCTATGATGAGACAGAAACGCCAAAATGTGTTGAAACATTGACTACAACCCTATCTGTGGATTTCTTCTGGCAATTGCACTCTTCAGTATGATGTTCTAAAAGTGTAAGCGCACAATGGAATAATGTTCTGTATGACATGAATCAATTTTCCATATCCAGCGACAACCTGCAAGTGTCCGGAGCTGTTTGCGACTGGAACGCATGAGTCACCAGCAGGCAACACGAGGCTGTCAGCTGTGCCTTGTGACTTGCTCTCAATCTCGGGCAACCCTGCTGTCAGAACACAGAGATGTTGGCAGGAGCATGTGGTCTAACACATGAAACTGTCCAAATGTTAACAGGCCTGGCACCGTTCGAGGCCTGGAAGGCATAAATATTAATCTTCCCCAGTTAAACATGAACATGTGAGTCCGCCCAAATTAAGTGGGGTATTTACTCAAGCTGATCCTGTCACTGAGAATGTTTCAGGGATTCATTCTTCTAGAGATAAACTCATGTGATTAAATTATAAAAAAAAATACAGATAGTATAGGATTTGAGGAAACTCATAGTCTGCTTTTACATATAAATAAGAATATAATGATAACCGTTTACTGCTGTTTACCATCTCTTGATCTGTTCCGTGCATTTTCTTGAGCTACACTGACAGACCAACAAAAAGTAGTCCATAACTGTGAAGAGGAATGACCACATGTGTATTTGCAGTTAGACCCCTTTACTCTGAAACCCCTAAATGCAGGTGTCACCTAATCAGCGAACAGAGTCCAGTGTCATTCAATCTCTGCATCAATTCAGCTATTCTGTGAGGTCTGTTAGAAAACATTGGTGAAACAGCATCATGGAGACAAAGGAACACAGCAGACAGGTCAGGGAGAAAGTTGTGGACATAGTTAGGTTATAGAACAATATCAGAGCACTGTTCAATCCATTACCGAGAATGGAAATAGAAGGGCACAACTGCAAATTTGCTAAGACATGGCCGTAAATCTAAAGCAGGCCAAGAGAGATGAGCATTATTCAGTGAAGCAGTCAAATGGCCCATTATAACTTTTGAGGAGCTGCAATAGCCACAGATTACCCTGGAGAATCTGTCAAAGGGACTTCTATTAGTTGTGCATGAACAAATCTGGTCTGAATAGTGGTAAAAATGTAGTTATTGTTAGAAAAATGACATAAAATTCCAGTTTACCACAAGCCATGTTGGGGGCACAGCAAATATCTAGAAGGGTGTGTTCTAGTTTAGACTAAACCAAAATGTATTTTTCTGGGGCCTAAACACAAATCCATATGTTTAAATTAACACTCTGAAAGCACAGTCTTAACAATGAAACATGTTGGTGGCAGCATCATGCTGTGGCGATGTTTTTCTTCAGTAGGGTCTGAGAAGCTGGTCAGAGCGGATGGGGAGATGGATGGAGTAGATATAGGTGAACCCTGGACAGAGACCTGCTTGAATCTGCAATTAACTTGAGACTTGGACAACAACCATAAACATACAGCCAGAGCAACATTTGGATGGTTTAGATCAAAGCATATGTTAAAGTCCACTGATGATCTGCGGCAAGACTTAAGAACTGATGTTAACAGACTTTATTCATTCAATCTGACTAAGCCTTTGCTAATTTGCAAAGAAAAATTGGAGAAAGTTCAGTTTCTAGATGTAAAGTTGATAGACATATCTCAGAGCATGCGGCTGTAAAGCCAATGGAAGTTGTTCTATGAAGTGTTGGCTCCTTTGACTCAACACTTTTCTGATTTTTATTGTAAAAAACAATGAAAAGAGTGTGAATTTGCTTTTACTTCACAATTATGCACTTTATTTTTTCGTATCACATGAAATGCCAACACAGTTTATTAATGTTTGTAATTGGATGAGACAAAATGTGAGAAAGCTCAAGGGGGGCTATAACTTTTTTGTAGTACTGTACTGTTATATACACAACATTTAAAAAGGGGCTCCCACCTGCAGATCTAAGGTTCTATTTTAACAACAATTATGTCTTTTCTGCAGATCCAAAACATTGACGCAGAATTGAATGTCAGCGGTTAATGTATGCCCACAAGTTAAGGCTGGAAACTACCTTCAGACAGGGATGATGGTTAAAACATGCAAGCTCATTTGTGCAGCTCACGCATCAAAGTGCCCAGGATTTTCCTCTGTGCACGCAGCACAACCGCGCGAATCAATAATGCATTATTTATTTGCTTTGCCTCTAATTCAGCGGGGATGAAACATCAATAAAGACTTACTGATTGCAGTAAGTGTCACATCAATTTGCCCTGATTTGTCCTTTATTTAGCAAATGTCAAACAGAGATACAGTTCTATGTTTTTCACATCATTCTTTGACGATACAGTCAAGCCCAAACGTTGTTGGCAGTGACACTGCTGCATTAGACATTTTGTTGCTTCAGTTTTATGGCCTATTATTATTATTATTATTATTATGCAGAATGTCCAGATGCACAGATGAGCAAATTTATTTTGATGAGTTAAGCTGCTGAAACAAAAGCTTCAGAACCATGAAGGGTTTCAATGAGATGTCAGGATAGTCCCATAGAGACAGCTTGCCACCAGTGCAGAGCTTGCTAAAATGTTGGCCGCAGGTCGTCATGATTGCATCTGCATGCTAAGTGCTATTAATACTTTCGGAAGGCAAAGAATAAAACTTCCGTTATGCTAAAAAAATAAGAAGGTTGGCATTCTGCAGAGAACCCCTACCGCACGGAAGACCTCCGCTCTGAAATATTTTCAGTGGAATAGGGTGCCTAGCAGAAAGCATGGTGCTCCCTGAGTACTTCCACATTCAGAGGAACCCCGGGTTAGGAAATTTAGCCGATTGCATTGAGCCATTGACTTGCAGCATTCACTCCTCCTGAAAAAGCATGTAGGGACAGTGGTAAGTCGCTTGCATTGTCATTGACCTTTCAGTAATCTCTCATACCGAGCATGCATGGACCAACAACGGAGAGGAAAACTCCCCTCTAACAGGAAGAAACCTCCAGCAGAACCAGACTCTGTGAGAACGGTCATCTGCCAAAACCGACCGGGGGTTTGAGTTGACGGAGCAGAGACACAAAAAGAGCACAGAAGCATTGATCCAGGAATACTATATATGTTAGAGAGCGTATTGGCAGATGATCTGGCCCCAAGGATGGTGTCACAGCTGTACAGAAGGCCAGGCTACCAGATTTACCCACTATGAAAAGGAAAAAAATGAACATAAAGTTCAAAAGACTGCCATAAATTTGGGTTAGTGTCTGCAGATTTTATTCCGTATCACAAGAAAAAGTGATAGTGACTCAAAGATCAGCAGATTAAAACTTTTGACCTACCAAAATACAGGGATCTCTTTTACAAGACACCAAATAAACAAAGGCGACAAATATTAGATCAGTCAAATTTTGGCATGGCCAGTCACTTTGCTCCATCGCAGACGCTTCTTTCTAACAATTTGTGCGGAAGGCCTGAGGCACTCGCTCGAGTAGCAAGGTAGAGTCTGCACGCCCGTTTTATTTTACCAAGCATACAAGCAGTTCAATATAAACACACAGGTATTAATTATTGCTGAATGCTTAATACATTAATACTGAAAGGTTAAGAGGCCCAACTTTCTTGTTATAATTTTGTTAAGTAAGAACTTCCTCTCCATACTCTTCTTCTGCTACCAGTTGTTGAAAATTGGCAGACGTTTTTCTACAGTAATTGTGAAAATACTCTAACATATACAAAAATAAAAGCTCATAACTTTCTGTATACTGTTTTTAATTATTTTGATAAAATTATTATATTTTTCAGTGGTTGCAAACAGCAAAAATGTGTATGGAAGCAGACGATTATCCAGGATGAACTTAACATACACTAACGAAGCACCCACGATAATTAATTTTATGCAATCTGCACATTTTGACATATTGGATCAAGAAGATCCACATCGGTAAATCTAAGAAGTCATTACCTTAAGCTATTTTGAACTCAGCCAGGTACTCTGTGATCAATAACAAACCTATCTACATATGGACAGTAAATAACTTCTCTGCCACTTTGTCACATTTCCAGAGCTTCTTTTTTCAAACTGTTGAAGATGCTAAATAATGACTTTCCCCACACGTTGGATTCTCTGTATGCTGACTTTTGTCATTAGTTGGCCAACTTTTATGAAGGGCACCAGTCAGTTATACCATTATGTGAGCTGCTTTTAATTGAATTGCCTCCTCCTACGAGTCCTTTGTGGGCACCGCGTTCTCTAGAGGAAATGCGAAGAGTGAATTATAAATCTGCATGTAGAGAGGAGGGAAGGTCCTGTGGCAATATCACTTTTCACTTCAAGTCTTTGAGGTAATGAGCTTAGGTTTAAGAGCAAAGAGCCAGTCAGGACTGAAGTGACAGTATTGGAAGCAGCTGAACTCCTGGGATACAACTTCTTAAATCCTCATCACTTGGATGTCAGAACTTAACTCACGCTCGATGCAGCGGTTATCACTCTGCAAGCATGGAAGCAGAGAGACATTTAAATGGAACACAGGCAATTTAACACACTTCTCTTCATTTAACTAAGTGAAGTTTTTAAATAAGTGATGACACTTCCACTGTGCTGTGTGTCTTTGAAAAACAGGAATTATTTCTGCCTTAATGTTGGATATTTGTTGTTCCTCATAAAGGGAAACCTCTACTATTTCCTTTATTTATATTTATCCACACTGTTTGATAAAATTAAATGAACACTTTAAAGCACTTTAGATCTCAGTTGGAAATAGATCATGATGGATATTCATAGTGATATGGAATGGGTAATATCTTGGGAAGATCTTTTTATCATTTGATAAAAAGTGATAAACTGTCAAAGGGCTTAGTCCAAAGTCACAGAGAAAGTGAAACTGAAAAACTGGTCATGCAAGCTAGCCCAATTTGCTGAAATGGCATTGCAGCAACTCAAAACGGTCCTTAGTATTTTGTTTGGCCCCCGGGTGCTTGTACAGGTACATGTCAAAAAGTACAATATTGCTTAAAAGTGCAATTTCTTTGCCATTCATCTCTGAAAGTGAAACTCATTATAAAGAATAATTACACATAGAGTAATATATTCTTTGTTCTTGTAATTTTCATGATTGTGGCTTGCAGAGAGTGAAAACCCAAAATTTCAGTCTGTGGGAAAATTAGAATACTGTGAAAAAGTAAATTGTTTCAAACTTATGGAGTCACACCCTAATCAGCTAATTAACTCAAAACACCTGCAAAGGTTTTTCTGAGCCTTTAAACTGTAACTCTGAGTCAGTGGGCTGGAAAATCATGGGGAAGACTGCTGACTTGACAAATGCCCAGAAGAAGTAGTCACCAGCACCCTTCACAATGAGTGTAAATGAGTGTATATATGTTAGTTTGTATATGTATACGATTTGTATCTGTGTGTTATGTGTGTGTGTCTACATGTATATGTGTGTTTGTGTGTATATATGTATAAATGAATCGATGTGTATAAATGTATGTAAATATATGTATGTAGAAATTAATGCCTTTCTAAGGGGCACATTGACATGTAACGGGAAGCTATCATTGAACCCACAATGATCCGATTACAAGACAACTACACTACCCACCGATCTACACTGATCTGTGAGTTACGACAGTGACCACTGAAGGAAGTATGGTGCCCTCAAGTTTTATTTAAGGGTATAGGAGGATGAAACTTTGATGAAATTTCAAATAAAATACATTAAAAAGCTGTGGTAATGTGAAACACATAGAACAAGAGTATGGTAGTGTACACGACTGCATCTGGGTATCAAACGTGAACAATCTCAGATCTTTAATAACAGACTTAGTGCATGTCACCAGTATGGTAAATAAATCTTAACTTGTAGAAAACAGCAAATACACATCTGCAGAAAACCCTTTTCCTTAGAATTCATTTTAAACACAATCTTCATCTCCTTCTTTCTCTTTCGGCTTTTCCTTTTCAGGGGTTGCTACAGTGAGGAGTCATCTGTCTCCATCTAACCCATTCTTCTGCATTTTCCTCTCTCACAGCAATACCCCCATGTCCTCTTTAACTCCATCCATAAATCTCCTCTTCAAGAATGAAGAATCAAGAGTCTTGTGTGTCATTATGTGACCATAAGGACATTTTGGTGAGACACCAGCTCAAAATTCACACATAACACACAGACACAAATCAAGACAAAATGTTCAAGGGGAATGCACCGACAACACCGCTGTGAGAGTAAAAGTGTGCATATAGTCCATAGCATCTGATTGGATTTAAATATTTGAGTCAAAAAAGACAGCAGTCACATTACAGAACAATGGCAATTACTATGAAATGGCATCAGTGTAGCAGACAAACATTTCCGAAGAAGCTAAAAATTGTGTATTGGCACAAATTAAAATGTTCAATTTGACGAACTGTGGAATTTGCATGGATGTCCAAGCAAATGCTCCCTGAGAAGCTGAGTATGCAAATAGACATAATAATGTGAGGGACAGTGTAAATAATTGGCAGTTCCAGCCTCAGCTTTCTTCTACCGGTGTACTCGCTGTCTCTGGTCCAAAGCAACTCAGTCTGGCCTCTGGCTTTATCTCCAAAACATCTAACATGAGATTTCCCTCTGATGTACCAATTCCTGATCCTCTCCATCGTCATCAATCCCAAAGAGGACCTCAACATCTTTCTCTCTGCTACATCCAGGTCTGCCTCCTGTCTCCTCCTCAGCGCCCTATTGCTAACTCTTACAACATTGCTGGTCTCACTACTGCCTTTTATACTTGGACACATTTGTTCACCTCTTTTCCACACTCACAGTTAATCTGGACTTTTGACACCAAGTACTTCAAATCTGCCACCTTCTTCACCCTTGCTCCATGTAACCTCACAGCTCCACTTGGGTCTCTCTCATCCATACGTATTCTGTCTCGCTACGGCTAACTTTCGTTCTTCTCCTTTACTGTCTAAACTCATCTGTCAGCCTGTCCATCACCACAGCAAACAAGAAGGGACTGAGATCTGATCTTTGATGCAGTCCCACTTCCACCTTAAACTCCTCTTTCACACCTACAGCATATCTCACTGCTGTCTTTACAGCTCTTATATAAGTCCTGCACCATGTTATCAAACTTATCTGGTACTTCCTCATAAAATACCACAGCTCCTGTCTCAGCAGCCAGTCGTATGGTTTCTCAAGATCTACAAAAACACAATGTAGCTCCCTTTGATCCTCTCTGTACTTCTCCATAAACATCCATAAAGCAAATACTGAATCTGTGTAACTTTTTCTTGGCACAAAACCCTACTGCTGCACACAGATACCCACTTTGGACCTCAGTCTAGCTTCCTCTACTCTTTCCAATAACTTATTTGCTTGACTCATCAACTTTATTTCTATGTAGGTGCCACAACATTTCCATATTGACCCTTAATCCCCCTAACTTTCTAAATAGCCTCCCCCTCTCTGTTTCTCTGCCTTGCCAACCTGTATAAATTCTTCTCTCCCTCCTCACTGTCCAATCATACAAGTCACCATACACCCTTTGCTTGGCTTTAGCTGGCCTCTACCTTCATTTTACGCTGCATCTACCTCTACCCCTGGTAGCACTCTTTAGTCCTCACAGATTCTCTCTTCATCTTAGCTGATCTCGCTCTCTGAACCGACTCCTGTACTTTCTCATTCCACCAAAAAGTCTATTTGTCAACATCTCACTCCAGAAGACATACCAGGTACTCATCTACTTGTCTCCCTGATAGCACTGGCTAGTTGTCTAGTCACCTTAAAGCACCTCCCGTCCACCCAGAGTCTATCTTAACTCCTCCCTGAAAGCCACACAACTTTCTCCACTTTTCAGCTTCCACCACTTTGTCCTCTGCTCTTGCTTTGACCTCTTCATCTTCCTCACCATCACAGTCATTCTACATCTCCCTGTGCTGTCTTGCAACAATCCCATCAACCACTACCTTGCAGTCACTGAGTTCCTTCAGGTTACATTGTCTAAACAAGATGTGTGCTCCTGTGTCTGCTCTTGTAAGAAACCTTATGTTCTAGGCTTTTCTGGAAGAAAGTATTCAATGCAGCAATTTCCGCCCGCCTTGAAAGATCACACACCATTGTTGTACATCTTAAACCATGTTCCTAAGCTTCTAGCCTTGCTATCTTTTCTCTTGGTCTCTTGAATTCACAGTATGCATCCATCTTCCTCCTCTGCATTATGTCACCCAACTCTGGATTTTCCCCTCATAGTCCCAACATTCAAAGTCCCTTTCCTCATCTCTCTTTGCCTAGGGACACGTCTTCCTCCTCTTTGTTCCTCTTCCTCTGATCTGGTATTGAGATCATGTAATTGACTCCCATGGTAAAATTGGCAATTTTGTTTTTAATCCAGACTTGGGCCTAGCACAAACAGGTCACAAGTCACTGTTCCCCTTTGAGGCTGCAATGTAAACACAATACAGACGTTATAAAAGTGGTAAATATAGTCTTTGAGTTACAACTTTCATACTAAAGACATCCAGATTACCTATGCTCCAATCTCAGACATGAGAAGGGGAAAAAATTTGAAATCTACGTCTTTGACTAAGCATTCACCAGTCTATTGCTGTGGTGCATGCCTAATTTTCTTCTAATTTCCACATTTTTTCTTCAAGTTATCAATAGGCCATTCTAGAAATAAAATCAATTCAAATATTTCTATTAACCTCATTGTTTATAGCTCATATGTCACACCATGTTCAATTAACAGATTCTCTCAGAAAAACAAATAATTCACCCAAAAATACTTTACCTTATGCAGCAACTAATCTAATTCTGTGTAGGATCAGAGGAGAACGAGCACAAACAAGAGACCCTAAAACTCACAGGAACCTACCTATGTTAATGAAGCAACTTCGGAGTTTATTCAACAGAGACCACTAATGAGACATGGACTGGCAGAGGAGGGGATTGTTATGCATCTGAAATGCAAATTAAATTTAGAAGGGAAATTACAGTTTGGTCACATGACAATACCAAGAGAGTACAGAGAAGAGCCAACTAATATAAACTGTGTCACTAGAGAGAGGCTAAATGAAAGAAAAAACAATAAAATGAAGTGTCCTCTTTTTTAACTCACATTATATGCTGGGGATTTCTGAATGGCTGAAAAGCACGAATGTTTAAGTCAGCATAGGATGTAATTCTTTAGTTGAGAACATTCTGGAAAAACACAGTTGGTTAATGGGTTACTAAAAAGGTTTCTTGAACATTCATGTGAAAAAAATAGGGCACCTTTATAATTGTTATTTTATATCAAGTTTATCAACAAATTCATGCATGATTGATAAACAATAGAAAGTCAAGAACATACTTTAAATCATTTTTGGTTAAATGTGAATGAAAAATGCAGTTTCAGTTTAGGAATAAATCATGACTTAAAACTACTAAACTGTGTGTGGTAAGAACATTGTTACACAGGATTTTGCAGGAGGTTTTCTATGTTTAAGCCTTGGTCATTTAGTCTGGATTGCTCCTAACTCTCGAAAGGAGGTGTTGAGATCCAAACCTTTTTCTGAGGCCTTCAGAAAGAAGATTGTGACCACTTATGAATACAGAGAATAGTCTTCAAGTGGGGAACATTCAAAAAAACTGCCAGCAAACACAGGTATAGTGATCCAATCAAGTTCACCCTGAAAGCACTGTGAGATGCTTAAAGAGGCCTCCAAAAACCCTCAAATAACATCATGGGACCCACAGCAGACTTTTTCCACTCCTATCGTATGAAAGTGTATGTTTGTAAATCAGAAAGAGACCAAACAAGTTTAAGTATGCAAGATGGAACCTATTGCATATGGCAGTAATATCTCCTTTATTGGCTTTATTTAGAACACACACAGGGTTAAACTCTGAACATTGTCACGGCTAAAATCTACAGAGGGAAAGCATGAAGTCATTGGCAGCAGTTGCTCAGTCGATAGCTACCTCCAGGTGTAACGTTTCTGGCACTGGAGCTGCTGATTGCAATCAACGCACCTGCGCTGCCTCCACCTCTACCGGCTTATAAGCCCTGCGCCTCGCAGCCTCCAGTGCCAGAACGTCTCGAGCCAACCGGTGAGAACTTCCAGCAATTATTATCAAACTGCCTGCCTGTCTGTTGCCCGACCTGTCTTTGCCTTCATTTCTGAGCCAGCCTAGCCCTCTCCTGGATTCTGTCTGCCCGCCTGAGCCCTGCTGTGTCAGCCTCTGGACCCCGGATTGCCCTCCTGTGTTTTGACCCCGCTAGCCCGTGAGTACTGGAACCTGCCTGTCCCTTAATCAATCTGTGCTCTCTGGAAACTGGATCTTGGAACTGGACCCGGACCCTTCTTTGGATTTCCCCTTGGATTTGTCGCCTGGACGTATTGGCCTTCCCCGTGACCGAACTCAGACTGCCCCTGGACGACGCCCCCCGGATTTCCCTGTCGCTCGGCTTCCGACACGCTTTGGAGCAAGGACTCCTAAAGAAGTCATCACCCCATCAGGTTAGTGACCAAACCTTCAGCTCATCCTCTCTATCGCCTCCACTGGTCACTAACCCGTCTCTATCCCCCCAGGAGTTGTCGGCCCGTAAGCACGAGCAGCACGTCCCGAAAGCCTCCGCTTCCCTGTTTTTTCAATAAAATCGGCTCAAGAGCCACTGACCTGTCTCGGGTTGTCTTTGGGTCCGCCCTTATTCGTCACAGCACGTTCTGGCCAAATGGATCCTTCACCCGATGGTCAGTGGCGCGCGGGAGTGGAGAAGTCTATTTCCCAGTTAGAAGCCGGCGTCTCTGAGGTTCTTACGCACCTCCGCGGCCAAGCCACTTCCCCGACTCCACTTCCGCAAACAGCTCCCCCGGCCCCGGCGTCACGTCCGGTGACCTCATCGCTGCCAGAGCCGCGTCTCACTCCGCCTGAGCTCTTTAGTGGCAATCCTGAACAGTGCCGGGCATTTCTCACACAGTGTGAGATACAATTCGAGCTACAGCCATCCTCCTTCCCAACCGACCGTTCTAAGGTCGCGTATGTTATCTCTCTGTTGACGGGAAAGGCCCGACTTTGGGGAGCTTCCGAGTGGCAGAATGACTCCTCAATTTGCCACTCGTACTATGACTTCTCCAGAGAATTAACAAGAGTGTTCAGTCCCCTGCTGCCCTGCCGTGAGTCCTCTAGGGGGCTCTTGTCTCTGAGACAGGGGGAGAGATCAGTGTCCGATTACATTATTGATTTCCATTTGCTAGCTGCTGAGAGCTTATGGAATGAGTATGCGCTCATGGATGTTTTTATCCATGGTTTAAATGATAGGATCAAGGATGAGTTAGCCACCCGGGAATATCCCAAATCCCTCAAGCAACTTGAGGAACTTGCTACCCGGGTGGATCTCCGCCTCCTGGAGCGACGAAGAGAGCGCCGCTCAACCTCCTCTCCCCGTCCTCGTTTTTCAGCTGTTCCCTCCGTTCCCCCTCCAGTCTCTCAGAGGTTGCCCGACCCGGAACCTATGCAGCTAGGAAAGACTGGTCTGTCTAAGGAGGAGCACCAGCGCAGGCAGCAACAGGGTCTCTGCCTCTATTGTGGTGGAGCTGGTCATCGCGTTCGGTCTTGCCCGTTAAAAGACCAAGCTCAGTAGGTGAGGGGAGGTCTCTACTGAGCTACACCAAGCTCGCTGTCTCCCCAGACCGGTTATTCCCTGCCACCCTAACCACTTCTACAGAATCCCACAGACTCTCCGTCTTCATCGACTCAGGGGCGGACACAGAGTTTATGGATGAAGGGCTGGCCAAAAGACTGAACATCCGACTCCACCCTGGCTCTTCTACCCGTAGTGTTCTTGCCCTGGATGGTCATGAGCTAAATGTTTCTCGTCTTGTTTCTGAGCCAGTGGAGCTAATATTGGGAGGAAATCACAGAGAGAGGCTGACTTTTATGATTATAGACTCCCCACAGGTTCCAGTGATTTTGGGTGCCACTTGGTTCCGGAGACACAACCCCCAGGTTGATTGGCGGCGGGTCGAAGTGATGGGGTGGGCCCCGTCCTGCTCTGAATCGTGTCTGTTCTCCGCCCAGCATCCCCCTTCATCTGAGGGTAAGGCAGACGATTATTATCCTGATCTGTCCAAGGTTCCGTCTGAATACCATGATTTAAGGGAGGTTTTTAATAAATCTAAGGCCACGAGTCTCCCTCCTCATCGCCCGTTTGACTGTGCGATCGACCTGCTGTCTGGGACCACCCCACCCAGAGGTCGCCTCTATTCATTGTCCCCTCCTGAGTCCCAAGCCATGCAGGACTACATTAATGAGTCCTTAAGAGCAGGCATTATTCGCCCCTCTTCCTCACCTGCAGGGGCAGGCTTCTTCTTTGTGGGGAAGAAAGATGGCTCGCTCCGCCCGTGCATAGACTATAGGGGCCTAAACGACATCTCTGTAAAGAACCGTTACCCCATCCCCCTCATGAACACGGCGTTTGACCAGGTGCAGGAGGCCAAGATTTTCACCAAGCTGGATCTGAGAAATGCCTACCATCTGGTTCGAATAAGGGAGGGCGATGAGTGGAAGACCGCTTTTAACACCCCCACTGGTCATTATGAATACTTGGTAATGCCTTTCGGTCTCACCAACGCTCCGGCTGTCTTCCAAAACTTAGTCAACGAGGTCCTTAGAGACATGATAGGACGTTTTGTGTTTGTCTACCTAGACGACATTCTCGTCTACTCTAAGAACCTCACCCTCCATAAGCAACATGTCCGCTCCGTTCTGCTCCGTTTGTTACAAAACCAACTCTATGTCAAGGCAGAGAAGTGTGAGTTTCACACAACCTCCACTTCCTTCCTGGGTTTCATTATAACCCCCGGTCGGGTGTCCATGGACCCGACCAAAGTTCGCGCAGTCAAAGAATGGCCCGCTCCAAATGACAGAAAGCAGCTCCAGAGGTTTTTGGGGTTTGCCAATTTCTACAGACGGTTCATCCGTAACTTCAGCCAGGTTGCGGCCCCGCTCCATGCTCTTACATCAAGCAAGATTAAGTTTGCATGGAATGAAGAGGCAGAGAGTGCTTTTAAACTCCTCAAGGAGTTGTTTACTTCTGCCCCGGTCCTAGTTTCCCCCGACCCGGAGAGACAATTCATTGTGGAGGTGGATGCTTCTAGCTCAGGGGCCGGGGCTGTTCTCAGCCAGAAGGCCTTGGATGGTCTCATTCACCCATGTGCTTTCTTCTCTAGAAAGTTATCCCCTGCAGAGCGCAATTATGACGTGGGAAATCGGGAACTCTTGGCGGTGAAGTTGGCGCTTGAGGAATGGAGACACTGGCTGGAGGGCGCCAAACTCCCCTTCCTGGTTTGGACGGACCACAAGAACCTGGAGTACCTCAAGACCGCCAAAAGGCTAAACCCTAGACAAGCCAGGTGGGCCCTGTTCTTCGATCGCTTTAACTTTTCCCTCTCCTACAGACCAGGATCTAAGAACACTAAGCCAGATGCCCTCTCCAGAGTGTTCGAGGCGGAGGAGGAGAGTCGTGACCAGCCATCGGAGTATATCCTTCCTGAATCCGTAAGGTGCGCTATCACCCGGCTTGGTCTGGAGAAGGAGGTCAGGGCTGCTCTGGAGACCACACACGTCCCCGAAGCCTGCCCCAAAGACAGACTCTTTGTCCCTGACCCCCTCAGGCAGAAGGTTCTGGATTTCTGCCACGCTTCTCGCCTTTACTGCCACCCTGGCTTCACTAAATCCCTCCTTCTGGTCCGTTCCCAGTTTTGGTGGCCCACCTTGGCCAAGGACGTCAAGGCGTATGTCGCTGCCTGCTCCCTCTGCAACCAGGCAAAGGTTTCTAGGCGGCCTCCCTCTGGTCTGCTTCATCCGCTGCCTGTTCCCTCTCGGCCCTGGTCCTGCCTCTCTATGGACTTTGTCTCTGGTCTACCACCTTCCGAGGGCAACTCAGTAATCCTCACTATCGTAGACCGGTTCTCAAAAATGGTCCATCTAGTTCCTCTGCCCAAGCTCCCCTCCGCCAAGGAGATGGGGATAATCTTAGCAAAGGAGGTTTTCAGGCTACATGGCCTGCCCACTGACATAGTGTCAGACAGGGGCCCCCAGTTTGTGGCCCGCTACTGGCGGGAGTTCTGTGCCATGTTGGGCATTTCTGTTAGTCTGTCCTCTGGTTTCCATCCCCAAACAGATGGCCAGACGGAAAGGGTTAACCAAGAGGTCGAGACTAAGCTCCGCCTCTTTTGCCAGTCCGACCCTTCCAAGTGGTCCCAGAACCTTCCCTGGGTTGAGCATGCCATCAATGCTACCCCTTCCAACTCCACTGGTCTGTCCCCTTTTTATGTGGTTTATGGTTACCAGCCACCCGTGTTCTCCATTGAGCAGGTGGAGTCCAGGGTTCCGTCTGCCCGTCTGTCAGCCCTCAGGTGTCAGCGGGCCTGGAGAAGAGCTAGAAGAGCAATTCTCACCTCCACCCAGAAACAGGCCCGGGCTGCCAATCGCCATCGAGTCCCAGCACCCAACTACCGGGTGGGAGATAGAGTGTGGCTCTCCACAAGGAACCTGCCGCTCAAGGTTGAGAACAAGAAACTGGCACCTCGGTTTATTGGGCCGTTCTCGGTCTCCAACGTGGTGAACCCGGTGGCGGTTCGTCTCCACTTGCCCTCATCGATGAAGGTCCACCCCACGTTCCATGTCTCTCAGGTTAAACCTGTCAAGACCTCGGACCTTGCTCCTGCCGCCACATCCCCACCGCCTACCCGGTTTGTGGATGGCTCCCCAGCCTACACTGTTAAGCGCATCCTGAGGTCTCGAAGGAGGGGCAGGGGTACCCAGTACCTAATTGACTGGGAGGGCTATGGGCCAGAGGAGCGTCAGTGGGTCCCCTCCCGATTCATTCTGGACAAGTCCCTCATTAGGGATTTCCACAGAGCCCACCCGGACCAGCCTAGGGCGTCTGGAATCCGCCCTTGAGGGGGGGGGCTCTGTAACGTTTCTGGCACTGGAGCTGCTGATTGCAATCAACGCACCTGCGCTGCCTCCACCTCTACCGGCTTATAAGCCCTGCGCCTCGCAGCCTCCAGTGCCAGAACGTCTCGAGCCAACCGGTGAGAACTTCCAGCAATTATTATCAAACTGCCTGCCTGTCTGTTGCCCGACCTGTCTTTGCCTTCATTTCTGAGCCAGCCTAGCCCTCTCCTGGATTCTGTCTGCCCGCCTGAGCCCTGCTGTGTCAGCCTCTGGACCCCGGATTGCCCTCCTGTGTTTTGACCCCGCTAGCCCGTGAGTACTGGAACCTGCCTGTCCCTTAATCAATCTGTGCTCTCTGGAAACTGGATCTTGGAACTGGACCCGGACCCTTCTTTGGATTTCCCCTTGGATTTGTCGCCTGGACGTATTGGCCTTCCCCGTGACCGAACTCAGACTGCCCCTGGACGACGCCCCCCGGATTTCCCTGTCGCTCGGCTTCCGACACGCTTTGGAGCAAGGACTCCTAAAGAAGTCATCACCCCATCAGGTTAGTGACCAAACCTTCAGCTCATCCTCTCTATCGCCTCCACTGGTCACTAACCCGTCTCTATCCCCCCAGGAGTTGTCGGCCCGTAAGCACGAGCAGCACGTCCCGAAAGCCTCCGCTTCCCTGTTTTTTCAATAAAATCGGCTCAAGAGCCACTGACCTGTCTCGGGTTGTCTTTGGGTCCGCCCTTATTCGTCACACCAGGAAGGGGTCAAAGGTCAGTAGAAAGGCCAAGCCAGATGTAGGAAGAGAGATAATAAAGAGAACATAAAGTCAATGTTAGGAATTCCTGCAGATTTGCAAAAAATGGAGAGTAGTAGGAGAATATAACAGAATGAGGAAATGTGGTCAGTATGTCCTCCAGCAGCCCAACACCCAGATTCCACATCCTCTGTGCTTACTCCATTCCGTTCAAGTCCGACCGACGGAGCAACTATATTGTCATGTTAGATAATGAGAATGGTTCCACATTGTCCATGAGTTCTCCGAATGTCACTGTCAACGGACCTGCTCTCTGTTTTTCACCGTCAAATCACAGAACGACTCCGATTTCCTGTCCTGTTCCGGTCCATTGGGCTCCGGCCAGGTTAAGCTCCAGAATTCCAATTGTAGCAAACAGAAAAAAGAATGGCAACAACCTCCAGTTTCTCAAAGTTAAACAGTGTAAATAGAGATAGTTAACCACAAAGTAAGTATTTTGTTTTAATATTCACAATAAAATGAACAGTTTTAATTAAATATTGGATGCAAACCACTCTTTTTGCACAAAATAAGGAAGGAGATTGTCACTTCAATATTTCATTTGAAACGTGGTAATCTCCAAATATGGATTTGCATTATGCTTGTAATGACGATGATCGTGTGAACTCTTACACAAGCTGTCCTCAGGCTCCAAGGTACCTCAGGGCGGAGCTAGTCGGAGTAACCGCTTTACTTTTAATTTGACTCACGGTGGCGGTCTGGAACAGTCTGGAACAGACACTGACAGGAGCGGAAGATGTGGAATACGGGGTATGTCTATGACTATCATCCAGCAGCACTGAATCCCATCTTGATAAAGTGCTTCAAGAAGCTGGTGAACCCCCCCAACCCCCCTCACCCACATTAACCCGTACCAGTTTGCTTAACGCCGCAACCGCGGAGATGTTATCTCCTCCGTTGTCAGTCTGAGCTTGTCTCAACTAGAGAAGGAAAACACCTATGCCTATTTGTGGATTTGAGCTCCGCAATCAGCACCATCATCCCACAACATCTGTAACGCAAACTGGGGCCCCTGGGCTTTGGCCCCCCTTTATGCAACTGGGTGCTAGACTTCCTCACCGACAGACCACAAGAGGTAAGGGTTGGAAAGAACGCATCCAATGTCATCTCCCTGAGCACTAGCTCCCCTTTAGGTTGTATTCTCAGCCCAATTCTGTTCACTCCTATGACCCAAGACTGTAAGACCAGATCCAGTAGAAATCACATGTTCAAGTACGCGGATGACACAACAGTGGTGGGCCTCATCGAGGATAATAACGAGGACTTCTACAGAGGACAGGTGAATCATCTAGTGGAGGGGTGCAACTCTAACAACCTGATATCAGAATAAAATCACCCCATCCAACTTACACTAACTTTACAAGAGTAAACAGAATGGGAATACAGAAACACCAGAAAACAGATGGGCTATTTGAGAATAAAATGGGATATTTATGCGCATGGATGATGAGTTTTGCCCTTGAAAACAGAAACCATGGCTGTTTTTAATCTTTTGTGATGGATAGCAACAGAAAGGACCGCGTGAACTTCGGTTCTCATGAGTGTGGTTTCCGCAGTCACAGCTGATTCCTTAGGAGCAGTGTGAATGTGGGTTTGTGGAGAAGCCGCACTGGATCAGAACCGTAGCCTGCACCTTAGTCTGTGTGAGCCACGAGTAAGCCTAGTCTTAAAAGAAATTAGGGTGTCTGCCTAAAAATGGAGTTTGAACCACAAGGGAGGAACTCCATAACTCCCTCCCATTTACTTGTAGAGACTCTAGGAACCACCAGTAGACCTGCAGTCTGAGAGTGAAGTGCTCTGTTAGGAACATATGGAACAATCACATCTCTGATGTATGATGAAGCTTGATTATTAACAGCTTTATATGTGAACCGGAGCATTTTAAACTATATTCTTGATTTAATAGAGAGCCAATAAAAGGAAGTTAAAGTAGGTGAATACCTTTGCAAGGTTCTTTAATTTTTATCTTAAAGTACATTAAATGGAAAATATAATTAGAAATATCTTACTTGTATAACATCATGGAGCTCCTTCTGTAAAAATAAGTTAGGTAAAAAAACAAATCAATAGAGTTAAGTAATTAAATGTTTTAATTGCATAATTTCCCAGTTAATTGAAAAATAAACTTACTATGTTATTTTGTGTTTTGATTAAACTGCACCCAATCTTAAATGTCATATATCTTAAGTTGCAAAATTAAAAGGTTGAACCTCTGTAAAACTCTTTACCAAAACAGCTAAATTACTTTCTTACAAGGTATTTTCTTTTACTAACTTTTTACTTGAAATTTAAAACTGGTCTTTTAAGGAAAGCAAAACAAATGTTATTTAAATAAAAGGAAATGTTCAAAACTGCAATGAGCTCCAAAGCTGGTTTGCATTTAGGAGTTGAACGTGTATTTAAGAGAGGGACATGGCTCAGCGATTTTGTTTGTGATGCTCTAACCACTTTGCATGAGCAAAGATGAGATGGAGTATTGATTCTTATGAGAAAATGAAATAGATTATTGTTGAGGCAAAGAACAGCAGTTTTAAGTACTCACACTAAGAAAGACACACTTAATGGGAATGGAAAAGCAATAAATGTTCCAAACAAACAACTACAAGGTTAGGTTTTTCTTTTTTTTTTTCTTCATTTTAATTGAATTATTAGATTGACTAAATTAAATATTAACAACAAGACCAAAATGCCTAAAAACACTGCAAACAATAAAGTGAATGCACAAAACGTAGCGACGGCACGCTCATGAGCTAAACTGGCTTTAAATTAGGTGAAGAGGTTGAGAGATTTAATGGAGTAGTATGGCATCCAGATAAGGAATGACAGCCTGTCCCAGTTACAGATATGAGCCCCCAAGTGCAGCCCTGTCAACCAGAACGTCATTTGCCAGCTTGAGGGATGTCGGCATTGATTTCAGCTCACCATTGATAATGCATTCCAACAACACACGCCTGCTTCCCCCTCTTGTCAATGGGGAGCTTGATGGGAGGTTATGGTGACGGATGCTGCTGTCTTGTCAAATTAGCACAACATGGATGTGATGTTCATGGCTCTGGTGTTAGACGCTGCTCAGGAGACACAACCTTCAACAGGTCCTAACTTCGTAGGACCTTTCTAGACGTAAAGGAACAGATAAACATGAAGGTACGACGTAGGTGTAAGTCTGTGGACACATGATTGGCCTGCAGAAAGTTCTAGTTAATTTTTTTTTTTACATTTTAATCATTTAAAAACCGGGAAAGAAACACTTCTTTTTTTATCAGCATCATAAAGGACATTGTTATTACCAAATTTCATCAGCATTGATACAGAAAATAAATGAACTTAGTTAAACTGTAACGTTGACTCAAACAGTTGCAAAGACTGTGCATTTTTTCCCAAAGGCTGACACACAAACAAAAATAAAATTTTTGCACTGGTTTAGAGGACACAAGTTAACAAATGGCTGAAAGAAAATGTCCACCTGTCATTTGTTTTTGTGCATAACTTATTACTGCATACAAGGAGCTTCCACAGGGGTTTAGAAAAGTGGCACTTTAAGAGTGTTTCGTTTGTATTTAAAAGCCAACATTTCTCTCCTCCAATCTGAAATAAATTGACTAAAATGCCAAAAAAAAAAAGAAGTTGGAAAGTCAACTTTGAAAGATAGAAGGTTCGTAGCAGCCCTTACCTTAGAATCAAACCTGGCACATTTAGAACTTTATACTTGAATAAAAAAAAAAGATCTTTAACACTTTTACTTCTGATGGTTTGATCCTACTGATACAGCTCTGGTATTACAATGTTTTTTTACATGAACCTCATAGATTGTGTAGATGAGCTTAGGATCCTCCAACCAAGTTGTAGCTTCTTGACGAATGTTTTGGGACGTTTCATTAATATCCCTACATAAAGTTCTTTCCTCTTGATACCTTGTATTTTGTAAAGTGCACCAGCCGCTCCTACAGTAAAACACACACACAGCATGATGCCACCACCCCTGTGTTTCACAGTTAGTTCTCAGGCTTGCAAGATTTTTCCTTATTCCTCCTGACAATAAATGAATAATTAAAATTATGTCCAAAGTCTTAAACTTTAGTTTCATCAGACCACAGGGTCTGATGAAACTAAATATGTGTCCCTGAGTGCATTTACAAACTGTAATCTGACTTTAATGAGTGGGCTGCCAGTGCATTTTAGTACACAATTCCTTCCCTATGGATAACGATAATCTCTTACCAACAGCTAGCATATTCGTTAGATCGGTAGCTTTTACACTACAAACGTGTTCATTTCACAGAACTCATCTCCTTCCTGAACGATGCAATGGCTGCACTTACACAGTGTTTATACTTGCATATCGCTGTCTTGACGGATTAACTTGGCACCTTCATCTGCATTCTTATTCTGCCAGTGTTTGTTCTGGCATTAATGCAAAGAAAGCATTTAGTGTTTGTGTTTCTCTATAGAAACATTTTTTTTTTTTAAACTTGCCAGCCTGTGTTCAGTGGCAGTAAAGTCATTACCAACTCTCATTTGGTACTGTACTGGGCTAATCACCGGTAACTGTGCCATCTAACAGTTATCCACCGTGAGCTTCATAAAAACCTCATTGTTCCCGGGTTTAATCATTCTGGTTGACTTGTAGATGAGATAACAAGGAATTCTCTCCCCCCAAATGAGCGTAAACACGGCGCAGTCCTCCTGAAGCGCAGCTCTCCTAACCCTGCTGAGACAGAAACGCTGCAGCGGCGGATGCGTCAGAGCCTGTGACACCTCACATCTCTTTCCCATTTGCAAAACAAGAAGAAGCAGCTACCTGCCATTTTAATTGCATTTCTCGCTTTTGACTAATCACAGAGGACGTCTGGGCCCGCTGGGCGGCCAGCCAGCTGGAGCAGAAGGATACTGTATGTCATTTTTACTTCCCGGCACAGAATAAAAATAAAAAATAAAAAAAAAAACATGGCTGTAACAAAGAGAGACACCCCTCCGCAATGAAATGTGTTAATTTTATCTGGTGGGGTTTGTTTTGATTTGATTTTCAGATGAGTCCTTTGGTACACATTTAGACGCTATGAGATGTACAAAGAAAATGGAATTTGAAAACAGCAGATAGATCAGTGCCAGGATTCTAACTTTCCAGATAAGTTATATTTTTATACCTTCTGGATCAATTACGATCAAATATAATACAGGTACATTTTTCAGACATCAACTGTATCAAACAAATGTTTAGATTTTTTTTTAAATATTTTTTTGTGTTAAATTTTGAGGATTTTTAGTTTGATGATTGTGTGCACTCCTGTCTTTTACCGAACACCAGCATTTGATGATGTTAGTATTGGGACGGATGGATAGATGGAATAGGTTGGATAAAGCTCAAACTGTGTTTTATTGTTATTAAAGACATTATTCTAGTTTAGATTTGACCATTGGATTTTAGATTTCGGACTAGCAGATAAAATGCTGCCCAGATCCCCTAAGAAAATAAAAAAATCAAAGAAGAGAAGGCTACCAGTAAAAATACTGGGCATGCTCCGAGTGGGCAGGGGTAGTGAGCATGACCCATGTAGGGTGGCCTTAGTCTTCAACATGGCTGACCCAGGTTCGATTCCAGCCTGAGCTCCTTTGCCGCATGTCTTTCCCCCTTTGTCAAACTCCCTTTCCTGTCAGCCTGCTTTGCAAAAATGAGCCACTAGTGCCACAAAACCCCAGAAAAAGAACATAAAAATAATAACTTAATTAATTTTCAATTGCCTCGCGTGCTTGTGGTACTCCATTGGGTGCGGCATCCTGGGTGGTGAGGCAAGTGGCCTGTATCTATACACGCTACTGGAGAGAAGCACTGATTTTAGATTGTTTTGTTTTTGCATCAGCCCCATTGTCCGGACATGCTCATTATTCTGTGATTATACTAGGGGGAGAGCATTTGATGTGTAAAGTGGACCATTTTACAGCGTTATAATGTAAAATACTGTGTGTGAATCAGGCAATTAAAATTGTTTTTGATGTTGCTTACAGTTGGGGTCAGAAGTTTGTGTAGACTAACCACAGGCACGAATATCATTATTTTGGGGTTGTTGAGTGTTTATCTAAGCTGGGTGGAGAGATTATACAACATGCAATCGGAATCATTTTAAAAAAAACTAAATTGGGAGCACTAGTTTGAATTTACTGTGGATTGCCTCTCTTCAAAAAGAATAAAATAATATACATTCATATTCAATAAATTAGAATATGCATTTCAAAGAGACCTGTTTGTCAGATTAAAAATACCTCTTTAAAACAACCTTTAAACTGGTATTAAACATGCTTTTCATTAAGCCCCCATTTCTGCATGATAACATTTAGCTTTTAACTTTTTTGATGGTCTGATGCAATATTCTAATCTTCAGTACTGTGTTTCTATTAGCTGTAAATCAACAGAAATAAAGCCGTTAAAACGTCAGTCTTTGTTAATCTGTATGTGTTTCATTTAGTGAGTTGAGTTAAATAAATGAAATTTTCTATAAAAATGTATTTAATATGACTGTACATGTAAACCCCAACTGACAATTAGCTGTATGTCCCTTAAGGCTGGTGTATTCTTGATGCACTTATGTTCGGTGTGGAAATGAGTTATGCGGACATGACATCTCCAGCATTTACGCTCGATGCGGCTTTTCCCAAGTACCCCTGACTGCAGACCGCATATTGGGGCGTGGCTCAACGTTGAGGCACGCCCATATTGAGCTACGTCCCGATTTCTGGTCTGCAGTCAGGGGTACTTAACTACACTTCCTCCAAAGTGGTTCTATTTTCCTGGGCGCAGCGTGGTGCTCCTACGTCAAACGTACTATACCCCACTACACGTAGAAATAAAAAACGGTTGTTTCCAGCATTTTAAACCCTCTTATTTTCTACAAAGAGTGATGGCAATTTCTGTCCAGTAATTGTTAACAACTTGTTGATCATGGTGATCTTCATGGGCCGAATCAAAAAGATGCCTATATTTATGAACCTCCGCCTGAAGGAGCGCTTGTTGTCCGTCATGTTTTCCCGGACGGGACTGTCCACATTGTTAGGAATTTTCCACGGAGCGGAAACCTTTGGCTGCGCAAAGGGGTGTGGTAGCCGAAATAATGTAATATGGCCATGCGGATGTTGATTTCAATATTGTAGTTGTCTGGATCGAGTATACAGCATGAAGTTATCAGGTCACTGATGAAAAAGGGAATCAAGGTGTTTATGGCTTTAAAGACCTAAAAAATGATTTTGCTCAAAATTGTCGCCGGGTTTTAAAAACATGAGACCCCACACTTGATGGAAAAACAAAATCGTAGATGTGACAGGTATCCTTGTAGAGTGTGTTGTGTTTGGTCAAAGGACGAGAAAACACCACACAAACAGGTTTCTCTAAGGAACATTCAGATGTCAAATGAGAAACCAGGCAAAAGTTCTTTAGATCAAACATGAGTGCAGAGTAAATGAACATGGCCGACGAGTGAGGACAATGGTGATAGTTGTGGACACAGAGCGTGCAAGGGCTCTACATTATGATGTTGGAGGTGAATTGTTGAGGGTTTTTTTTTTCTCCTGGTTTCTGTCACCTTGCTTTCTGATTGGCTACACGTTGCATTCAGCAAGCTAACACACCACACACAAGAGAAATTTCTCAGAAGATTATTGTAACAGCCAACCCGATAATCAGGGCATCCATATGATTGTCGGAAGGGGAAGATCTGGACAAAAACTGGGCTAATTATCTTGTCGTCTGAACCTGACATTAGACTATGTATTAAGTGTAAATTACTCGTCAAAGATAACATCTACATTCTTGGCAGAAATCTTTATATTGATGCCTAAGATTCCAAGGGATTGAACAGTATTATTGGGAATTTTCTCTGTGGCATAAATTCTATGATTTGTTTTATCATGATTTGATTGGAGAAAACTAAGAGCAGGTGTTGGCGTAGCTTTGTAAGATAATTATGCTTAATTGGCATAACACTGAAAAGATGTGCACATTATGATAAGGCTCAAAGAAAACATCTACAGAAAGTATAGGTCTGAATATTGATCCATCTGGGACAACAGCTCATGACTACATGGAGTAGTGCTGCATGATATAGAAAGAAATCATATTGATAAAACAATCATATTGAGCAATATCGATAGTTATCAAAACGAATGAAAACGTGTATTTTAAGTGCAGCCCTGCCCATTTTATGCTGTTGCTTGATGACCTATTTTTAGTTAAAAAAAATCAACACTGAATTCAAACAACACTTTATTCAACCAACTTGTTTAGAAAAACAGCAGGTTTTTAATAAAATAAAAAAAGAACGCATGCTCTCTGAACTCTTTGATGGGGCAGAGCTTGGTCACTTGGTCGGGTCTGCGTTCGTGATTGGTTGGGAGGATGTAATGACTAATATTGACCTACATAATAGGCTAGTATGCAAAAGGAAGGAAAACTCTTCTACTGAATTTTTAATTGACTTTTTTTCTGCACCACATGTTTATCCAATTATATATATTGGTATTGAATTATTGTCTGACCCTACTTGGGAGTAATCAGTTCCTCCAGTTATCACACAAAATCTTTGGTATGATAAGCAGGAGATTGACTGCTCTAGAGTGAGACCAGAGAGGTTGGTCTATTTATAAGCAAATAATGGTTAAAAATATCAAAATTGGCTTAGAGACAAACAGAACTATAACAGAAGTTTCATCACAATATAAATTCAGGAGAATGTCCCTGCTAATCCTGAGGAGCAGTGTTTCCCCACAGACCCAAAGCGTGATGCTGCCACCGCCGTGCTTGACAGCTGGAACAAAGAAAATCTCACTATTCCAACTCCAGATATACGGTTTGTACTCCTTCTCAGCTCTGACATTTAGTAAGGCAGTAAGGGATTTCACACTATCTTTCAAAAGCTCAGAGAATGTAACTGATACTGCCAGAGGTTATAGGGAAGACAGTTTTTGTATGGCAGTTTGCATCAGATTACAAAGGCCAAAGCCCTCCTGATTTACACACGAGTTACTCTCTTTCCAGTTATCATTGGACCTTTTCATATAGAGTATGTTGAAAGTGATAAACCTCATGCTGATGCAGATAATAATAGGCCTTTGCAGAGAAACAGAATAACAGTTTCCCCGCTAAGCAGTACAGAAGGGCATTGATTCAAGCCAAGGCTGAGGTCAACAGTTCAGGTTTGAAAACTACCCCTACAGCTTGATGACCCAACCGTGCATGGTAGCAGGTTTACAGCAAACACTGCTGCATGCATGCCGTGAACCTCCCTGCAGCTCCAGATTGTTGACTGTAAGAGTCACACAATCTGACACGTGACCCTTCTCCGCCGGTCATGACCGAGTCTGTCCGCTGACTAATCAATGGGTGCATATCTTCTCACAGATGTTTGCAGGGGTGAGGTATTCACACAGCGTAAAGGTGATCATGTTTTGTCACGTCACAACCACAAATCTTAACATATTTAGTAAAAATGTGTGTGACAAACCAACCCAAATCGTTGCCTTGTCAAAGTGGAAGGAAACGGAAACTTGGTTTTCAAAGGTTTTTACAAAGGAGAAATCTCAAAGTCTGGGAGGCATTTTTATTCTGACTTCATAAGATACCCCAAGCTTTGGACATCTCACTGAGCACTTTTCTTTAATCTTTAATTTCTACAGATATCCACAGCTCAGTTGGATAATCTGTCGATTTAACAAATGCCATCTTTCTGGAAAAGCGTCAAGAAGAAACCTGGTACTAAAAAAAAACTGCTGGAAGTCCAGTTTAAAGGTGCTATGCTCAGATGAGACTGAAACTATACTTTTGGCCTTTATGCAAGATGCTATGCATTGCTCGGACATGCCAACTCCATACTCAAATGTGACGGTGGCAGCACCATGCAGGGCGATATGATCCAGGCGCAACGGTAAATGCACTCTGATACGGAACAGGGAACTAACCTGTGGTTGTATTTGTTTAAGCTGAGTTTCACAACAAAATAATGTGGACATGAAAATACTAACCAAAGCACTCCACACCAAAGCCAATGCTACAATGTTTGGAAGCTTAACGATCCAGCTGCTTTAATTTGTCGGGAAATGATTTATGTTCACAGTAAACTATAATTTTGATAAGAGGTGTCAGAATAAAGGGGGTAAATGCACAAAGTGGTCCACTTACAGTACATAAACTTTAACACAAGATTAAGTTAAAACATGATAAAAAAAGAAAACATTATGATACAGATTATTAAAAAAAGAAGTCTTAAAAACATTTGAATATCAATATCTTCAGATGCATTTTAGTTTTTTATGTTTACTCTCAACACAACAAAATAGGGAAGTGTGATCCTTCCATGCATGCCACAATGTTGTTTTATTTGTAAAGTCAATATGAAAAAAATAAATAATCTAGCAATTCTCTTTCACTTCAAATGTATGCATTAACTTTTTTCGGTGCCACACATGCAGGCAGTGTTGCAGCAGCTCCTACTCAGCCATGATCTTTTCTTTTTATACCTATTTTTAAGACATGTTGTGTTGTCTCTGTATTTTTCTACTGTGGTTGTATCACATTTGTGTTCCGGGACCACGAGAGTGGCCACGCTCCCATGGTTTACACAAGCAATCAGCTTTTAGCTTTCCGTAGCGCCACTGTGCTGTCTCCATCCGAGCGACCTGATTATTCCCCACGAGCTGAACATGAGATCCGGGAAAGACCCACAGCTGTGGAACACCTCCTAGGTGGTACCAGTGCCGAAGACCGCACATCTAACGGACCTTCATCTACCTCCTGCGCTAAACTCTGACTAACTCGGTGATGCCTGGAACCACTGCGAGGATCACGTTCTTTGTTATCTCCAGTGCTTTTAATACCATCAAATTGGGACTTTTGATAGACAAGCTGGAGCTGTCAGGACCTGACTGCCCCCCCCCCCCCCCCCTGCAGTGTTTAAGGACACAGGGCTATGTTTCTGACAGAGTGGTCTGCTGTACGAAGGTCCCACAGCGAACTTTGCCGCTCGGTTCTTATTCACCATCTACTCTACAGACTAGTTCATCCAATCCCCAGATTGCAATATTCTAAAGATCTCAGGTTCATTACAAAAAGGACGACTCACAGTACAGACAGGGGACACAGGACTTTTTGGGCTGGTGCCAGTGGAAGTATCTCCTGATTAATGCGGAGAAAACCAAGGAGCTGGTGGTGGGTTCCCAGAGGCACAGACTGACCGTACTGACTCTAGTGTCCATCCAGGGAACTAACATTGAGATAGTGGACTTGAACAATAAACTGGACTCAAGTTACGACATGGATGCTGTTTACAGGAAGGGTCCGAGCAGACTTTTGCTGCTGTGGAGGCTGAGGTCTTTTAGAGTGTAGGGAGGGCTGCAGAAGACCTTATTTGACTCAGTTGGCTAAGCTCATCAGGAAGGCAGGCGATGTCCTGGGATGTCCCCTCAGCTCAGTACAGGTGGTGGGAGACAGAAGAACTCTGCCAAAAATGACATCACTGTTGGACAATGTCTCCCACCCTTGCATGAAGCTGTTGCAACTCCTTCAGGGACAGAAGGTTCCATCCTAGGTGCACGAAGGAGCGCAGATCCTTCCTCCCAGCAGCTGTTAGGATTTAGAACCATCACTGCTCCCAACAAGCACACTGTTTACATCCAGGCTGTTATTTATAGTCCTTTTATTTCTTGTAAATAATGTGGTGGTGTTCATTTTATGCACAACAACACATTGTTCATACTTTAAATCTGAGAATGCTATTTTTAACAGTATGCCTTTTTTTGAGATTGTAAATTTACCCTTACTGTACAGTTTCTTACGTTTCTTTTGTTTGTTTGTTTTGTTTTCACCTTCATGCAGATCTCCATGCTTCCATTTGCCGTTGGTACACATGAATTTCTCCACTGAAGAACAATGAGGGATATTTCTACTCTGTTGTACTTTGTGTTGGTTTATCACCTGATTAAAACACCCTGAGGTTGTAATGAAAATATATTTTTGCAAGGCACTGTGTTTGAGTCTGCAGCTGTGTTAGGAGCTAAGCAAGGGCTTTTACGGCCATAAAACCGCATTGTATGGTAGGTGTCAATATTTGTTTTGTTCCATCATAATGCAGAAGATGACCTTTGGCTCTCTGTTCTTTATCTTCTTTGAAAATTGAGAAAGTGTTTCTCTACTGCTGCAGCACTTAATGATCAAGAAAATGGTTCAGATAACTGAAGACATTTTCATTTATTTCCAATTATCTCAGGGTTTGAAGCTGTTGAGGGGGGGGGTAATTCCTCAAGCTATAAGTTTGTACAAAATGGCCAAAACTGACCATCTGAATCGATATATTTTCCGACATCTGTGTCCATCAAGTACTTCAAGCTGCTGTGTGACTTAATGGGGTTTGTTTGCCTCACAGCACTTTTCATTTCCCAGCTGTGATTGTCGCATGACGGTGTTGATGTCAGCTTGCGATGTGCCGATAGCTCTGATTTGAGGCAGATATCTTCCAATGGCAAGTCACGGAGACTGATCCAACAAGGCAGCAAGGAAAGCCACCCCCCCCGCCCCACTCACACACACACATCATAAATGCTGGTATTGCAGAGCCTTCAGAGGTTGGGTAATCTCTGCAACTAAACATGCGACCAATGTCCCAAATCCTCATGTTCAACATCGGTGGTGAGGGAGTGTTGTGCTGTAGGGTTTGATTGCATTCCCCTCATGGCCTGGAGCGGGGGCTATCTACAGCTGTTCACAGGGAAATAACAGGTACGGCAAAAACTCTGTCCTGGGAGATCCAGACGGCAGCTTACAGTGAATTAACTGGAGGGTTGAACCGTGTAAGTGAGCCATGTCTTCTGTGTGTAAAACAGCTGGTATTACTGTGGTTTTGGTAATTAATCTTCTTGGAATTTTCTCGCCAGTTAATTTTAGGTCCCTAATTATGTCGCCATCCCAAGGTCACGCTAACAAACCCTGTAAGTGACTCACCGTCGGGCCACTCCCTCCCCAACAGTAGGCTTAAATTTCCTAATTATGTTTACTATTAGTATTCTTCTGGCAGGCTTTCATCATGCAGTCTGTTTATTGAGCATGAAGCCTGCTCTGGCCTTTGGTTCATGTTTTAAGAAGCACACTCATTAAAGACAGCTACAGGAGGGTAATATTAGGTGGACAAAAAATATTTGTTGCAGTAGTGTTCAGAAGAGTGCACGAGCGCTTCTGTTGAAATATCGGGTCTTTGTGATGTAAAAGAAATGAGACTATGATAAATTAAACATGATCTCCTGCTATAATATGCCATATACCCTTTACAGTTCAACTGAAAACAAACATCCTTGAGCGAAACATGTTTGATAAATTAAAAGGTGGAATAACCTTGTTGTATAACTTAGCACACCCTAAAACTAATACTTTGATGGAGGACCTTTTGAATCAGTTTCAGCATTTAGTCTACTTGAGTCCACGCCTGGCATTAGTTTAGTCAATCCTAGTTTGATTTTCCTCACATTCACTCGTTTGAATCCATAAATCAGAGTTTGCTGAGAGGCCACAAACTCATGGCAACAATCGCATGTATTCCTCATATGTAAACGGTAGCCTGAATTTATATAGTTGTTTTCTACTCTACTCTAGCTATTTTAAAGCCACATTTACCCAGTTGCCCTTAAAAATGAGCACACATTCCTACACCAACATGCAGATTAGGAGGTGCCTGGCCCAGGGGCGCATCAACATATGAGAGAAGGAAGCTGGTATTGAACCCATCATGTTCAGTCTCGGCTAGTTAACAGGTTTGCACCACCAGAACCTTTTGTTCACAATTCCACAACGTTGGCAAAAATAAATCCAAAAAAAGCGAAAGAAAGCCAAGAAACCTGGCGGTGGGAGCATTATGATCCGGAGTTGCTTTTCTTTACGCTGTGAAGACTTGTGAGTACCAGTCAGTTTTGACTCAGTACCTGCAGATTGTTCTAGAAAGCTGAGGATGCAGTTGGATTGCATTTTCCCCCTTCACAGCAGGTCTGAGCATACATCCAAATCAAAAACCAAAAATGGCTTCACCAGAAAAAAAAGTTCAAGTCTAGAAATCAATCTAGCAGAACATTTGTGGGATTATCAGGTAGGAGTCAAATTAATTCATTCCGTTTCTCTAAATGGCTGGTGTGCATACTCTTGATTGGCAATTTTTGTGAACAAACAAAAGAAGTACTTTTCAACCAAATACTTTAATCTCTTTAAGCAAGTAAAAAAATTGCAGGTGGGATCATGTCTGTCTTAATGTTCCTTATTAGGAGTTATGGAATACCTAATTTCAAATGGCATACAATGTATCCTGCACCAAGGCCTTTCCAAAAATAAAAAAGATTTGATTTAACAAACATCTCGTCGACCTCTTTATGCCATCATGCACTAGAGAAGATGGTGAGTACATCGGTACCGTTTCTGGGCTAAAGGCGCACTTTCACCGAGAATGAAGGTCTCTTTGCTCCGATGGCACCTGTCTCAAACGCAGGTCGCTGGGCAGCTGGAGGAACAGCAGGTCTTCGTATGAGGAGAAAGTAGATGCTCTTTGGTTGGCTGACCCCAAAGTTTCAGCCAAATTATTTACAATAAAAGCTCCACGTCAAACCTGCTTAACATTCAGGATGGGCGGTATATGCAACGTGGTGCTGAATGCCAAGCGCCAAGATGCTCTGCTCAAGGCTTTCGAGTAAAGAGTATAATGTGAGCAGAAAGTTGTGACAAATATGAAGCATAATAGAAGGCAGCAGATGCAGTGCTTTCATGGGGCATTAAGGTGCCAAAATGAAATGTCTTGACTTTTGTTGTCAACATGGACCAAATGTTGTTTTATCAGATCATCTGGTAACTTCCTTTCTTCTCAACCTTCAGAATGCTTCCTTATCGCCCATACGTCTCAACACACAATTATGCACATAAGTTAAACATGTCAAAGTGGAAACTAAATAAAAATCATTGCTCTATTCCCTTTATTCTCTTCACCACATCAATGATATATGCACGTTCATATCTGCCTGGCGCACTGCACACAGGAAACTAGCCACATAAGGATAGCGAGAGAAAAGGAGATTGATTACGTTCCTCTAAGCTAAAAGAGCCAAACAGCACAGAAGAGAGTCTCCTGATAACACAAAGTGACATATTTAGGGATTTAAGCTGGTGGTCCATGCTTCTGAGACTCATATCTGACAGAAAGACTAACAATCCGTTGCCGTTTTATGAGGGAAACCATAAAATTTAGTTGTGCCCGAACACAAGTAATTTCTTAACATATTGTTTATATATGCAACAACAAAATCCAACGTGTTAAGATGCTTTAGGTTGGAAAAGACTTCATATTTTGTTTTTATAATGAGAATTACTTCACCTCGCTCTGCATATTAAAATCAGGCCCTAAAGCGGCAGTGTTGGGGGGGAAAAAGTATTCGTTTCATGACAGATTTCCTCTGCTTTTGCTTTTTAATCGCCCTAAATGTATGAGATCATCAAAGCGATTGTAATACCAGACTAAGATAACCTGAGTAATTGTAAAATCTAATGTCAGGCAATTGTGAAAGAAAACAGACCTAATAACCCGTTGTGCCACCTATGGCGGGAATTCAATCTATTAAATCCCTGTGGAGAAATTCTGGACCACCAAAGTCAGCAACTTTGGTGGGTTTGCAACCATGAATGGTCTGTTTAAGGCCATGCCATAACATGTTAATTAGATTTAAGTCCAGAACCTGAATGAATATATATATATATATATATATATATATATATATATATATATATATATATATATATATATATATAACACAGAGTAGTTCCTTATAAAAGTGTGACATGTTTGGTAGCTTCAAAGTTTATCTAGAAAGTTTGCTGTTATTACAGCATCAGTCTTACAGTTTCAGCAATAGTTTAGCACAGTCAGAGAAAAACAACAACACATTTTCTTTGCATGTACAGCATTTACTGTGATTATAGCAGCAGGTTTCACATTTTCCTGACTAGTTAGCCTACACCTACACATTGACCGGGGTGTTAGGGGCTCTATAATAAGCAACTTACAGTAAGCTAGATGAAGGTTATAGGTGAGAACGAAACAATAAATATGTGATATATACGTTTCCTTTTTGATTAGTAACTTCAGGCTGAAAATATGTGATACAAAATAAAATGCAGTATAGTTTCCCTCATGTTTGTTCTTCTTCCCAGCTCGGTATTCACAATATCCACCCACATTGTTTGCTATTACAATTTCTCTCCAAGTTCTGTTGTAGCTGCAGTCTCTGTCACTTTACCGTCTTTCTCCTGCCGTTATCATTGACTCACAATGTGTAAAATCCTTCTTTTCGCTGCACCAAGTGTGATTGTGCAGGCTTTTAGCTTACATACCATCACCCTAATGGCAGTCATAACCCTCTCCGATTAATTTTCAGGTTCTTGATCACGATTGCAATGTAATGCACTCTGCTGATAAGGAGGTCACACTGCATTGGCTGTGCTTTATGATGTAACAAAAGATGTATGAAACTGCATGTGCATGCTAAAGGGTGTGATTCACTTATTCTTCCAATATCTATGGCTTCACCTCTAGCAAATCAGATATAGGATTGACAACAGCATTGTTGCTTTAGGTTATTTGAGTTGAAGAACAAACGGCAGCCAATGCCAAATGAAATGGATACGTAAAAAAAATTAACATCTCTCTCAAAAGAAATATATGTACGGTCAAATAAGATGAGATAGAATTTAGTTTAGGAAACAAAGGCAAAGTTTACCCAGTGATGCACTCCAAAAAGTTGAGATACTGGAGGACAAATAATAAGAAGAAATCTGCACAATATTTAGACAACTTTGGCCAAAGACCTGCAGTATCATCGAGGTCACCAAATTTCTCTTTGGTCCCTCATTCGTTTATGCATTTGATTGAAAAATATCCATTATTTGGGTTGTTTTACTGTGGAGTACAGAAATTGTTGCAGGTACTGTGAGAAAGTTGGCCCAAATGAGTTTTTTTACTGGAAACTCCATTGGCGGAGGAAGGAATGGCCTGGTTGAAGTTTCTGGATATCTCAAGCTTTTAGAAGTAAAGGTTTAGAAATCTTGGAAAACTTCTGTTGAACTGTTCCACCAATCCTTTAACAGTTTGTACCCCTATTTCAGTCAGAGATCAGTCAGCCCCTTCATCCTGACCTGACCCCTCTACCAATAACCTGACAATTTTAAACCATTGTACCTACCAGGATATTTCTCATATTTATAGGTCTTTTTGAAAAAATATAAAAAAAATAAGTAAAGATTAATATATTTAACTCTCATAATTTTATTGCTAATTATTTTTATTTTTATTTTAAATTACCTCGTATTTCCAATGACCAGGTCCATTGATCAATGTTTAGGCCCACTCTTCAAACCAAAAATAACTGCTAAATGTTATTTATGGGGCAAAATGATCAGAAGCCAATAAAGCACGGATGTCAAGCTCCTATCCTCAAGGGCTTGTGTCTTAAAACTTTTAGACGGGTCTCTGCTTTACCTGAATTATGCAATTAGGTCATCAGCAGGACTCTGTGGGACTTGAGTTAATGAGGAGGTAGTTCGGCCCTGGAGGACTGGAGTTTGACCCTCACCTACAAAGGTGGCTACAGAATCAGGACACAGTAAGAATATCCACAGTTAAATGTGCCGTGTATAGATGGTAGTTTTTTTTTGTTTGTTTTTTTACTTTTTTACAAATTAAACAAAAAAATAACAATCACTCGTTGCTTTTTTTATCTTCAGCTTCACGTCAATTCACCCCTCTGCCACTTTCCCTAAGTAGCTTGGAGCATTTTTTATTTATTTAGATTTATAACCATAAGATTTCTTAAATCTGATGTATCTCAGGTATGTAATTAACATTTTATACTAAACATTATTTCTATTTATTGTAGTTCTGATCCTTGTTTTCCCAGTTCACTCCAAACCGATCCCATAGTGAAATTTCCATAAAAGCAGCTTGATTAGATAATATAATATGTTTTTGCATCATTAGTTCCCAAGTAGAATATTAAAAAAAAACTCTTCCAGGAGGGTACGAATAGATGCATGGTTGTTGTGAAACATCTTAGTTTATTTTCATACCGTAAAAAGCTGGATAAGATGAGCCCAAAACTGAGAAACCATGAAACGGCAAAGGGGCCAAATTAACAACAGGAAGAGAGCTAAATTAGAACATAAGGCAAGTTTATTGATATAGAACCATTTATACAACAGGCAATCCAAACAGCTACACACAAAACCAGAGGAGAAACATAACAATTTCATAGAAAACAATTGACCCCCCCCCCCCTCCCTACACCCCAAATGTTAAAAAAGCAATCTTAAATCTCACTATTTAATCGCTCAACAGTAATCGGGTAAATAGTTTGTTAGGGAAAGTCCTGGATCAAAAGCTGCAGTAGACAATGTTTTCAGTCTCTTTAAAGGAACCAACAGTTTCTATACATCTCAGGTTTTCAGGGAGGCTGCTCAAGGGTCGAGGAGCTTAGAAACTAAATGCTGCCTTCACCTTGATTTGTTCTGGTCCAGGGAGCACTGAGTAAGCACGTCTCTGGAAACCTGACAGGTCTGCATGGTTCATATCTGACAAGTAACTCACAACTGTTCTTTGGTCCAAGACAATATGGGGCTTTATTGAAATAATAGCTCATTCTAGCCTTTTAGGGTGGTAAGCTGGCTCCGTTTAAAGCTTAGCAATGGGAACCTGTAGTTTGCCATGTTATCAGGCTGTTTTATATCCTTTGTATAGGAGCAGGTAATGATGTGACAGTCATATGAAGGAATTATCTTCAGGTACCAGGTTAGAGAACAATATTTTTTCCCCTTATTAGTAAACTGACCTGGTAAAGCCTCCCCACCCTTTTACCCCCTTTTGTATAAAAGTCTGGTTCTGCCTTTGGTTGTAATGTAAGAAAATGTGTCATAGTTCATGAATGCAAATAAATTTGTAGGTTATTAATAGCTTCAAGATTGTTTTTAGAATTTGGTTCCTCGTTTAATAGTGTAATTTAAGGCCGTCTTAACCCGCAGAACTAGCAAACAATTCTGTTTTCGTATACCTCCGTTTTAGTAGTGCCCCATCATACATAAGTACAGTTATTTTATCACCAATTATAAGTGATAAAAATCCAATCTGTCTGTTGGAGCTGTTGCATCCAGTTTCCAAGAACTAAAAGCTCTCATCAGAATTATAAATAATTGCTGCTTTGTGTAAGTTACAGCTGGATCAATAGTGTCTGGTTGCTGCAGCGGGAGGCCGGTTATGGATTCATACATTAGCCTAAGCAAAATTTAGCCATTAGCATTTACCACAAGTCATTCTGTGGAACATATGAAAGGGCCTGTTACACTTCATTAACATAAAATGGCCTCTCATCGTGTATCAATCTGCAGCCATTAACACCACTCCCCCAGTCCAGGCTCTCGCAACAAAAGTGACCAATGGCATGGACAGACGCGCCCGCAGAGATGCAAAGGCAGATGGTGCAAGAGGGAAGTGCTGGGTGAGCCGGCACGGAGATTAAAGCACAATGAAAATAGGCGGGATGTAAAGAGGAACTGGCCTGCAAACAAAAGCTAGAGGTGAGGGTGTCATTATAATGAGGCTACTTTCAATCCACGAAGGCATATATCTTCACGGGGAAAGCTTTGTTTCACATTAGCTGATTATCTAGATTAGATTTGCTCATCTCTGTCTGCAGTCCTCTGCCATATCGGTTGCATTCCCCTCACATCTGACTGTGCACGAGCATCGGGGGCCTTCTGAGAGACATCATTGCACAGATGAAATTCAATAATGCAGTTATAGGGCTCACGCAGGATCTAATTTCATGCTAGACCACTCATCAAATCGTCATAAGCTACTGTGATTTTGAAAGCGCCGTTATCCTTTTTACATAGCTTCAGGAAACGTTTTGTCAACGCTCTGTAAGACACTGCAGTTCAATATGTTTTTCCTGGCGGTTACAAACGGTAAACTGTTTTTATTGAAATTCTGTTTTGTATTTGTCTTATTTTCCGTTGTTCCGTTTCATGTTAGGAAAATAAGCAACAACAGCTTACGAAAACACGTTTAGATGTGTTTTTTTTGTACCCTTTCATCCATGAGCAGAGGTGCAGTTGATGAACTAGACCAGGGTTCTCTAATAACATCTTGTTGATACAGAGTTGATGTAACAGCAGCAGAATGTCAGCAACACAGCACCATCAGCAGTCGGCTGTCAGTGTGTATACTGGACCCGTCACAACGAATGAGTCAAGCTTCAGGAATGATGAAGCGTTGGAAACAATGGATATCAAAAAAAGTGTACATACCCTTGTGAAAATACCAGGATTTTGTGATGGAAGAACAAGAACAATAATTTCAGAACTTTTCTACATTTAATATCATAAATAATGTAAAATTCCGGTGTAACAAATTATTTTTGGGCGAACAATGGAAACAAAAGTGTGCATACCCTTTCACATACCATATGATAAAGCCTTAACGATGTACATAAGTAAAAAATCTCAGCATTATATACACACAATGGCACAAAAAAGACGGTGATCAACAACCTCTCGATTTGACGGTCCATCTACGTTCCGACCTGTACCTATGTTAATGAGGTACGGATCATGACCTGGATAGAAGCGGCTGGAATGAGCTTCCTCCAGAGCGTAGCCGGGCTCAGCGTTAGTGATAGGGGTGAGGAGCTCTGCTGTCCAGGGGGGGCTCAATGTAGAGCCGCTACTTCTCCACATTGAAACTGGTCCGTTGAGGTTGTTTGGGCATCTGATCAGGATGCCCCGTGGGCGCCTCCCTTTGGGGGTTTACCAGGGGCGCCCCACTGGGCAGAAGCCCTGGGGCAGACCCAGAACTTGCTGAAGGGACTCTATATCCTGTCTGAGCTGGGAACGCCTTGTTATCCCCCAGAATGAGCTGGAGGATGTCACTGGGGAGATGGATGTCTTGTCAAGAACTGAGACAGAGGACCCAGTATTCAGCCAGACAATCAGGTTACGTTTTAAGACGGTTTATTAAATAACAGGTGTTGGGTCCGAACCGGAATGACAGGCAAGCAGTATGATCAACAGGATAAAGCAGAGTTCGTAGTCGGGGACAGTCCAGGTGCGGTAACGGGCAGGCTCACGATCAGAACGAGGATCGGGCAGGCTCGGGTGTCAGGCAGCAGGTCCGGTACGATACACAGGCAGGCTTAAAAAACAGACAGGGGTGAGGCAAGCTCAGTTATCAGGAGGCAGATCTGGTCAGGCAAAACAGGCAGGCAGTCAGATCAAACAGGGGAACAGGTAATTCAGAGAAGAGGCTGGCTAAGAAAATCCGGAGGCAAAATCGGGTCATATCAACAGGTCGACAAAGAAACAAAACGCTGGACTAGACTCACCAAATGGCTCGAAATAATCTGGCAATGAACAGAGGAGTGAGGCAGGTATAAATAAGGGAGAGAGCAGGTGAACGGAGTTGAAACTAATTACAGGAAACAGGTGGAACTGATCAAAGGAAGGGTGGTGACTGAAAGTAAACCGAAACTGATTGGATGGTGGCTGAAAGGTGAACAGATCTGACTAGTTGTAGACTAGTGACAGGGGAGTGAAAAAACAAACTAATTGGGTAGTGGCTAGTGGCTTCGAGGTGGATTGGCTGATAACAGACTGGTGAACTGGTCAAAATAAAGCAAAGAACAAATATAAACCAAAACAAAACCCAAGTCGTGACTTGTCTGGGTTTCTCTCCTGGACCTGTTGCCCTGATGACCCAATCTTGTTTAAGGAGACGACAATGGAGGGTTGGTTGGATGGATCAAAAACTGGAAAAATTATGGGACAAATTATGGAGAAAATATGTCTCCGAATATGTAGGGAAACGTATCCCTGAAGAAACCATAACATTAGAATAATATCAACAGCCTTGTAGCGAGACTAATGTTTAGGGTTTAGTTCAATCTAGGTTGTTCAGGAATTATTCCTGTAATCATGTTCCCCACAATTCTCCATTCACACCGGTGAGTCATCTCAAAGTACCCTAAAGAAAGACAGTAAGCTGTTTTTGTTTCGTTGTCTGTTTTGTAAATTCCCCCCCCCCCCCCCCCCCCCCCCCCTCTGGACAAGGACGTCAGCTTAATGTTTGGCAGTACAAGTCTATAATCCAAACGCGAGGCAAGGGACTGAAGATCCATTAGGCTGAGTGAGAAAAGTTAACCGCAAATCCAACAAACTTCAAAACTGTGAATGCTGCAAAAAAAAAAAAATGAAGATGAATTCAAAGAGCTGACTCTTCTGCTCACGAAAACTAAGCAGTTGCATCAGGAATGAAACAACATATTTGCATACATGCCTGATACTTTGCATTGTTCTTGCCTCTGTGAAATGTAGGTGAGACTTATTTAATGATGAAAGCTGATCTGCACTCTGAGGTACTCGACGAGATCAAAGCGAACTCAGAAACCACCTACATTCTTATTTCAGGCGAGTTGCAGAGCAAAACTGCTCTGTAAGCTCTTCCTCTCTTTGCTCCGACGAAATGTGTTTAATATAATTCTATGATTGTTCCTAAACTTAATCAACAAAGCAATGTGTATAGCAGATCTAATACATGTAAACTGTCAGGGCCTGGGATTTAAACTAAATGTCCGCTTTTAAAATTATATTCTGTGCAATTTAACTGAAAAAAACTGATCTCTTGCAGGGAAATGTAAAAAAACAAAGTAAAACAGGTGTATAAACACGGTTGGATAAGGGCACATGCTTTAGCTTTATCAGAGCCAGTGTTGTTTGGTGGTGGCTTCTCTGTATGTCACATCTAGACTTGGCAATATCTGCCCCCTTTTTTATTCAAATTTATCTCAATTTATTTGATTGTGAGGATATTTCTTGTAAGCAATCTTTTTCTAAAAAAAAAAAAAAATCCAAACTTGATGTAACCTATAGATCAGCTATGGAACAGTGTAGAGAGATTCATTTAAATATGTTTGGCTGAGCAGCTACTTCCAAAACGTAAATCTGCTGTAAAGCATGCCGTCTCTGGACTCTAGAGCAGTAGAGACATGTTCTCTGCACTGATGGATCAGCTGTGTTAGTGAGTCACCACCCGAATGGCCCTTACCTGACTTCATTGTATCAAGTCTGGTGTAGAAGGAATCGTGGTGGGTTGAGGAACCCTTAACTTGTTAGCATCACAAGACATTTTGAACACTTTATGGTTTGGTGATGGCCCCTTACTATTTGAATAGACGTAACTGCACACCGGTGTGTAAAGCACGGTCCGTAAAAACATGGACGAGTGAGTTTGATGTTGAAAAGATGAGGGCAGAAGCTAGCCAGGTCTTTTCATCCAACATCAGCGTCTGACCTCGCAAATGCTATTCTGAAAGAAAAAAATTCCCATAAATACACTTCTAAACCTTGTGGAACATCCCCAGATAAATTGAAGCTGTTATAGCTGCAAAGGATAGTCTGTAATCACATTGAACACAATGAATAAAATACAAGAGAATGGAATACAGCAGAAATATTGTAGAGAGTGGAGAACTTCTGGTGGAAGCATGCAGATACACACAAATAAAATATAGAAATAAGAATAGGAGACTGTTTAGTAATGACAAATTTACAACATAAGAAAAAAAATAACAGTACATTTATTAGTTATCAAAAATAGCATACTCAAAAAATGTAGTAGGGCAATTTTTAAAAATGTGCAAAAAGTATATGTATATTTATTCATAAAAACATACCAAGAGAGAATCTCAGAGTTCAATAGAAGCTACTGGAACAGGCTGCCTGCTCGCGTTGGTCTGGAATGGGATGTCACTCAAGTTTATATCTGTGTGAAGGCACAACAAATGTACATCTAATACCGCTGAAACCTTTACATTCTTCTCCTGATTGATACCTTTGTAAAGTCAGATCCTTTTCTAACCTCCCTGCTTCAGGTAAAGGATGCAGGTGAGCTTCAAGAAAATTCTGCAGGGCCGGCTGAATTCATGGCTGTTGTAAACTTAAGCCTGAAACAAGTTGTGATTAATTTTCATAGTTCAGCCTTAAGTAGTACGAAAATTAAACAGAACTTGTTTCAACAAAGTATCATGTTTGATGTCTGTGGGCACATTAAGGGAGGAAAACCTTCTCAAAATGTTTACCATAACCTTCTTTTTTTTACATAAAAACCTGATATTTCGGAGGGGTGTCAACATTTCTGCTTTTACTGTGCTCCATCAAAAATCTAGAGATACCAGAGACCATTTTTGTCTGTACTCTGCCAAGCACAACAAAAAACAAACTAAAAGACAATTGATGTTGTAGCTAATTTTATATTGATGTGAGCTTTTCCCACATGTTTCTAGATACTAATGGTGTTTTCATGTGCTATTTCTGTTAATTTATTCAACAGATTCTCAAACTTAAAGACATATGTACTTTCAAATGTTTACCAGTTCAAACGGAGGTTATTGTCATCAGGGCAAGGTTTCAATAATCAAAAATATTTGTGATAAATAGAACAAAGAAAGTTTCAAGAAGTGTCTCTCCATTCATTGTAATGATTCAGAAAGCAGCAGGAGAACTTCAGGGCTTCCATGTAAAAAGTTATATCAGACCGGTTCTTTTTGGCCTCATTTAACATGTGAAACTGGATAAAATGTAAAACAATTTTTCTTTAAATGCATCCATGTGCTCCCTTTTAATAACAATTCAATTTTGTGAAATGATGGGTTTCCCTGCAGGAAAACAAAGCTCGTTCATAAAAACACCCAATAACATATTCACATAAATATATATAGACAAATCCTTATCTCTTCTTTTAATATTTCTTATCCAACTCTTTAATCCTATTTTACCCTGTGACTTTATTGAGTTTCACTCAGTATAGATGTTTAGCGTCCCGTCTGTATTTTCAGAACTGTCAGCTGCCAAGAAAGAGTAAAGAGAAGAAGTGAAAGTGCCACAACTAAAATTAATTTCTTTGGATATTGAGTGGGTGAATTAAACAAAATACAATTTGTATCAGTATATCTCAAAGAATTAGCTTCTTATTAATTTACAAGCTAAACTCAGAATATAGGTTTGAAAACCCTGATCTAATTATCTGTGAACAATCACAGACTGTTGGTCTTTTCTAAGACCAAAACGGCTAAATTTACATCCGTTTTAAAGTAAAAATGACCAAGAAGCATGGTGGTTGTTACTACGGATGGTTCCACATCCAAATGGACACGTCAAACATGTCAATTTTTTCTTGTTTGTGAACTTGTGCTTTGAAACGTTAAAGTAAATAAACTGAATGAAAGTGATGCTCACTGACCTGCAAAAAGCTCAGCTGCACTCATAACTCTGGGTAAACAATGGATCTGTCAAGTCACTGTGCAGTGATGGAAATCACTGCAGTTTATCTAATTTGATCAGACTATTACGTAAAAGAGACAGAATCAGATCAAACTAATCCAGGCTGTTCAACATGGTGGGATTTCCTGCACAACGTTCACCCAAAAATGTTGAAGCTAACCTATTTTTCCATTACCTTTTGCTGAGGCGGACGGTGAACGCACATTTTCTGTTATCTGCATTTGGTTTATCGTCCCACAATACAGACATTGCACATAATCAGTGGGTGCATAATTCTGATAGAGTCTGGCAGTAATGAATATGGTCATTCAAGATGATGAAGAACCCTTGACACAAGAGCCTGATCAGACAAATATTAAAACCTGAAATTAGAAAAAGATGTGCTGCCGACACATTTCCCACATTCTCCTGAGGTGTCCTTACCAGCAAGGGGTCGGCAGAACATTCTGATATAATAATCTTGAAGGTTAATGCCATGCTTTCAAAATCATATATAAGGTTTGATTGCTATTGTTTAGTTTTTAGATAAAAAATAACACTTAAACTAGTGCTGCTGCCAAAATAATACAATGTTGATTAGATATTCTTTTTTAAAATTTTCATCATTGATTTGGTTAAACTGTTAACTTTGACAGTGACACAAGGATAGAAGTAAGGACACACAGTTTAACATTTCAACAACTGTGCCCAAATCCATGATACTAGAGCCATCATGCTAATTAAAATATTTAGATTTACAGACACCAAAAGTAAACCAGCACCATTGTAACAGACTCCACCCACCTTGGTCACATTCTTATGTTCTTCAATCTCATCTAGTGAATGGTTCAGGACTAAAATTCAATTCAATTTTATTTATATAGCACCATGAAACATGTCATCTCAAGGCACTTTCCAAAGTCAAATTCAATCAGATTATACAGATTGGGTCAGATTATACAGATTGGTCAAAAAGAAAATTCCTATTTAAGGAAACCCAGTTGATTGCATCAAGTCTTGACAAGCAGCATTCACTCCTCCTGAAAGAGCGTAGAGCCACAGGGAGAGTCGTCTGCATTGTTGATGGCTTTGCTGCATACTGAGCATGCATGGAGCGACAGTGGAGAGGAAAACTCCCCTTTAACAGGGAGGAAAACCACCAGCAGAACCAGAACCAGCCTCAACCAACTGCGGGTTAGAGAAGACAGATCAGAGACACAACAAGAGAGACAAACAAGCGCAGAAGCACACATTGATCCAGTAATCTGTTCTACATTAGATGGTAGTAGCGGGTGATATGTCTTCCCTGGATGATGTCAAAGCTAACAGAACGCCAGACCAGGTGTACATACTTTGAAGAACAAAAGAGAGAGAACAAAAAGTTGAAAGTTGAAATGATCACAAGCAATGCAAATTGGAGAACAGTAGGAGAACTCAGCAGAGTGAGAGAAATAAACACTGATGTCCTCCAGCAGCCTAAGCCTATAGCAGCATAACTATAGAGATAGCTCAGGGTAACATGAACCACTCTGACTATAAGCTTTGTCAAAAAGGAACGTTTTAAGCTTAGTCTTAAAAGTGGACAGGGTGTCTGTCTCACCGACCAAAACTGGGAGTTGGTTCCACAGGAGAGGAGCCTGATAACTAAAGGATCTGCCTCCCATTCTACTTTTAGAGACTCTAGGAGCCACCAGCAGACCTGCAGCCTGAGAGCGAAGTGCTCTGTTAGGAACATATGGGGTAAACAGAGCTCTGATATATGATGGAGCTTGATTATTAAGGGCTTTATACAGGGGTTGGACAATGAAACTGAAACACCTGGTTTTAGACCACAATCATTTATTAGTATGGTGTAGGGCCTCCTTTTGCGGCCAATACAGCGTCAATTCATCTTGGGAATGACATATACAAGTCCTGCACAGTGGTCAGAGGGATTTTAAGCCATTCTTCTTGCAGGATAGTGGTCAGGTCACGACATGATGCTGGTGGAGGAAAATGTTTCCTGACTCGCTCCTCGAAAACACCCCAAAGTGGCTCAATAATATTTAGATCTGGTGACTGAATTTTTCACCAGTCTTGCTGTGTGTATTGGTACATTGTCATCCTGATACACGGCACCTCCTTCAGGATACAATGTTTGAACCATTGGATGCACATGATCCTCCAGAATGGTTCGGTAGTCCTTGGCAGTGACACGCTCATCTAGCACAATTATGGGGCCAAGGGAATGCCATGATATGGCAGCCCAAACCATCACTGATCCACCCCCATGCTTCACTCTGGGCATGCAGCAGTCTGGGTGGTACGCTTCTTTGGGGCTTCTCCACACCGTAACTCTCCCGGATTTGGGGAAAATAGTAAAGGTGGACTCATCAGGGAACAATACATGTTTCAAATTGTCCACAGCCCAAGATTTGCGCTCCTTGCACAATTGAAACCGACGTCTGGCATTGGCACGAGTGACCAAAGGTTTGGCTATAGCAGCCCGGCCGTGGATATTGACCCTGTGGAGCTCCCGACGGACAGTTTTGGTGGAAACAGGAGTGTTGAGGTGCACATTTAATTCTGCCGTGATTTGCGGAGCCGTGGTTTTATGTTTTTTGGATACAATCCGGGTTAGCACCCGAACATCCCTTTCAGACAGCTTCCTCTTGCGTCCACAGTTAATCCTGTTGGATGTGGTTCGTTCTTCTTGGTTGTATGCTGACATTACCCTGGATACCGTGGCTCTTGATACATCACAAAGATTTGCTGTCTTGGTCACAGATGCACCAGCAAGATGTGCACCAACAATTTGTCCTCTGGTATGTCACCCATAATGTTGTGTTCATTGCAATATTTTGAGCAAAACTGTGCTCTTACCCTGCGAATTGGACCTTCACACTCTGCTCTTATTGGTTCAATGTGCAATTAATGAAGATTGGCCACCAGGCTGGTCCAATTTAGCCATGAAACCTCCCACACTAAAATGAGAGGTGTTTCAGTTTCATTGTCCAACCCCTGTACATGAGAAGGAGAATTTTAAATTATATTCTTGATTTAACAGGAAGCCAATGAAGGGAAGCTAAAATAGGAGAAATATGATCCCTCTTGTTGATTTTCATCAGAACTCTTGCTGCAGCAGAGTGTTTATATTATCTAACTACTTTTTGTCTTTGCTCTTTATAGAGTAGCACTGGAGAGATGAGAACCTGTTTGCTCCGTTTAACTCCTCTGGTAGTGAGGCTGCAACATGTGGTTTATGTTACGGAGCAGTCAAGTCTCACGCCATGAGCATGAGGCACACATATTGTCCTGGCATCACATGCACTCACGCCACCCATGACATTCTCATGCAGAAAAATAACAAATCCCATAGGGGCTGTGAGTGATCCGTTTACTGGACTGTCAGTTCATAGCTAAGTCTAAAAAGCACTGCTACTGTTGCGTTAACCCACCCACACCCACACACACACCCCACACCACACTCACTCCACCCCACGCGGAACCCCCTCCCCCCGGTGTCAGCATTGGGTGGACAGCACCACTCGGATCAAACCCTCCAAAACATTACAACCTCTGATTTTACCAGTAAACATAGTAATGTGTTTATTGCACAGAAAATAAGCTTTTTCTAAGTTTCTGCTCTTTGTAAATTAACACTGGAAGCCTGACAATTTGTTAGCTGATTAATTATTAAGGGTATAATTTCCTAGGTTGAGCCTGAAGCAGGCTTTTAGTTTATTGATAGGCACGCATGTATTGAGCAGCCATTTGTCTTTTCTACTTTTTCTTGTCTTTGTAAAGTAACATTAGGAGCATGACAAGTAGTTACCTGGTCATTTGTTTATCTTACCATTAGACATGATAACATACCTATTGAGTACAAAATATCTGACCTAAATAGCATTAAAAGCCTGGCAAGCTGCATGCAAGTTAACCTCCCAATAGCTAGACTACAATAGGCTATTTTACCAGTAATATGCATATTGCACAGAAGACTGAGTGTTCACTGCTATTTTACTCATCTAAAATAACATTGGATGCATAAAAAACTAATAAAAGCTATTTTCTTAGCCATGCTAGATTTATTGGTAGCAGGCGTTTTGTATTCTGGTTATTTTACTGGTAGATATAATAATATTTAAAGCTTGTTGTAATTTCTCTTTCCAAACTTTAACATGTTATTTTTCTTGGCTGGTGTGAGCGCCTTTAGATTTTTCATCCACTCAGTATTGGCTGTTAATATGGGCCAAATAGCCCAGGGCAACAAGACCAAGGGGGTGCAAAAGAACGGGACGTCTCAGTTGTGCACAGTGCTGGCAATGCAAACTAATTCTTCTTCTCTGTTTTTCTTATGCTATAAAATACAACATGAACTTCAAATACATCGGTGGGATTTTTTTGCATTTTTTGGCAAATTGAACTTTGCCCGAGGGTTGGGAGTGTGTGGTTCAGCAAGGGGAAAGTGCATATAGAAGGGCATCATTCACACCAAAACTGTCACAGTTTCCATTTTTTAAGATTAATTGCTGGACACACCTCATTTAATCAGCTGGATTTGAGAAAAGTTCATAATAAATACAACCTAAAGAGATTTTTGGGAAATGTCTTAATACTTGATTGGCTTCTGCAGTGAAGTGGTGCAATTATTTAGCCTCGTGAGACCATCCTGATCTCGCGAGCTTTCAAGGTTTCACTCGCAGATCAGTCTGGCTACTCTCCGTTAAAGAAAATTTGGAGCCGTTCACCAAACGAACATCCAATCAGCGTTGGCTTTGAGGCGGGTTGAGGTGTGACGCAACCAGAAGCGCGACAGTTCAGTCTAAAGAACATGGCGGCTTCAGCCGATGAAACTAGCGTTAGCGTGGCTATCGAGCAAGTTTTATCGGAATTACAGAGTATTTCTTTGCTGAGCTAACGAGCCTTTACCTGCAGCAGCAAGAGTAGCTTGGCTTATGGTTGTGTTTTCGTCGTCGCTCGTAACAGAGAAGCATGTTGACGAGTACGTCATATGCTTCGTTGATCTGATTGGTTTATTTGGCCCGTCTATCACCAACATAGGCCAATCAGCTAACCAGTATTTACGCCCCTTCCCAAAATTACTTCAACGGAAGGTTTCCAGATGGATATGCGGAGCAAATCTATCTAGCGGCGTCAGGTTAGCAATTATTGTGCAAGAAAAAAAACTTGAGTTTACCTTTTGGAAAAGAAAAATTACCGTATAAAGTTTTGAAGGGATGAATCTGGTTCTCAATGAAACAAACTGGTTCTAAACAATATCGATCTCATCCTAACATAATGTATTCTTTTTGGGCATATCAGTTCAGCAATTTTTATAGACTATAAAATGGGTTTAAATGATGACTATTCTTAGTACTTAAGAAAGTCTGGGTATTAAACAATGCTTACTTGATTGGTTTACCACAAACAATCAATTATTCAATTGAAAACCTCACCACATAGAGTAGAGATTCCAGTTTTGAATTTCCACTATTGGCCCCACATAGAAAATTGTTCTGGCTTGATTTATTAATTTTTTCCTAAGTGTCGTCTAGTTGAACAACAGTTGCACTTACAATATTTAATAATAAACTCTACTTGCAGTCCTTTAGGGGTGAAGTGAAGAGAAGGTAATTCAATAATACACTTTTCAGCTCCACTGGGGCAGAACGAAATCTTATAAATTGCCTCTAGCTATTGTCACTTGACAAGTTTAAAAATGTTGTAAAATAAAAGAATAGATGCTGGTTAGGGCTACAAAATGCAAAACGGACTACAATTATTTTGTATTTTTCAAAATTCAGCTGGAAGGTTGCACCTTTAGGTGACCAACAGCTTTACGAAACACTCATTGTTTAAATAAAACTCTGAACTCAGATTTTGAGCCACAGTAAGAGGATGCTGCGTATTGAGATAAACGATTGCTACAGCTGATGACTGGGGCAGCCTATGTGAGTTTTTTATTTCAGGAGTTTGCAGACAGCTTTGGTAGAGTGTAACAGATTACAAAGGCTGCTGTGGTCAGATCCTAAATATTGCAAAGGCTATGAAACTTTGGCGCAGTCGAGTCCCTTGCCTCCTCCCTCAGAACAGACACGTACATGTGTTTTTGCCGTTAATTAGAGTCAGCACGGGGCCCACGTTGCATGATTAATAACCTTGTACCTTTTTAGTTGCCTGCAAACAATGATGACTCTCTGCTTGTATGCCGTGGATAGTGGTTACACCATTCATCACCCATGTAAGGTCATGGCCAATGTTACATTACATTCTGTAATTACAAGTCTCTTGTTTCCGGTGTCATGTTCACTTAATGGTTTTGATTTTGACAAATATGTTTGTTTTGTTCCTTTGGGTTTCGATCAGTTTTCTTAGTGGACATTACATCAATATTGGCAAAGATGTAGGGATAAGAAAATATTACCTTTTTGTAGATGGCTTATAACTGGAAACAATCGTGTAAACCATTCCACATCAAAAGCAAAAAAGCTACTAATATTAATACTGCTGCTAAACTATTGATGTATTATTTATTTTTCCTTTTCATTTTGGACATTTATAGCTATTTTAGGTACATGAATACATGAAGTTGCCACACTGAAACAAGAGCCAGCCCGCTGTTTAAAGAATATGGTCTTCAGCAAATGTACAAATACCTCAAACCATGAGTCAGACCAGGTTTTTAAATTTAAACTTAATTAAAATTCTTAGAATAAATTTACTGTGAAATATAAGTGCATGTATTTGTTTTGTTCAAATTTTTTATTAAATGGATGTAAAGTTTAATTTGTAAGTTTGTTAGGTCAAAGTTTATTTGCAATGTCTAACATTGCCAAAAGAATATTAATATTGTATTATAAAATATATATACCTTCATAAAATGCCTTTTCTTTGGTGCTCAACAACCCTCAAGCTTGGTTATGTGGTCCTCTGGGAAGAATAATCACTGCATTAACAAAATAAATAAAGTAAATAACAATACTTAATTATGAGGCAAAACCTTTAAACATGAAAATAGCACAAAAAAATTTGGCAGCTGCTCTTTCTTTATCAACCTTACTAGTTGTTACGTTCTCAAATAGCTGGATTAGCTTCCTGAATATCTACTCAGCCTGCAATAGGCCATTTATTAACATTAGACATAGTGATAATGTACTATGCAGATATTCTATTATTTACCCATTTCTTTTTTTTGTAAAGTAACATTTGGCACCTAACAAACTGTTAGTTGGTAAATTACTCCAGCTAATTACCTCGTTGCAAGCTGTTTATTTTTCAAACATTTATGCTAATGTGTTTATTATATGGTTATTTAGCTATTTTTTCTGAATCAACTTTTTTTAAATGACTATTAAAACCTGTGTATTTCTATTTTCTGCAAATAATTATTTAGCCAGATTCACTTTCCTAGTAGATAGCATGCAGTATGATGCAGCGTATCGATGAACTGTGTGGGCTGCCCTTCTTTGAGAGGGTTGGCTCCGTCGCTGAACGTGTCATATGACCTAGAGTGCCCCTTTACGGCAGTCTGAGCTCCCCTTAAACACGAGAGCTAACCTTACAGGCTTCTACTTTTCTCACCCTCAAGTCAAAATCTGTCATGGCCGATTGAGCAAAAAGAGGAAAACTATGTATAAGGAAGCCAAAAAGAAAGTGAGACAGGGACCACTCCAGAGTAAAAACCAGAGTGGATCTTGCAAAAGAAGTTGCTGATTGGTGTTTGAGGAACAAGCAATCAGGATGCAAGACCCAATCTTTTTTGGATTGTTATTATAAGACTGGTATGTTATCCTTTTGCCTGTTGTGTACGGAATATGTCTGACTATTATTATTCAGTTTTATGAATTAAATGCGAAGATACCAGACTACACAGCATACTATTGTGACTTCATCAACACTCTACAATCGGGGCTGGTTTGCATAAAGTCAATGCATTTCCACTGATTCATAAAAAGAAACATGGCTATTTCTGTCATGTTATTTGTACTTGTTTAAGGAAATAGCAGTTATGTCACCTAAGCTTTCAAGCTAGCGTTCGGAGCCTTCCCTAAGATATCACAAAACAGATATGACATTTACCTGATCAGGCAAAGTTTTGGTTCTCTGATGTAGGATTTAATCTAGAGGGGTGAATGTGGCCTTGTCTTTTCAAGTAACTTGAAGACTTAAAAATCTGCTGGCCCAAAATGGTCTGCTATCAGATTCCTAAACATGGAAAGAGACTGTTTAATTTCCTGTCAGTGCAGTGTTGCCAGTGGCCTTCCGGGGTGCTAATCCTGGAAGCTACAGGTCTCAGGAAAAAAATGAAGGGAATAGTTAAACTGAAGAGTGATGTGATTATTAAGGGCCACCATGAATGGAGTGGGTCAAACTGAAATATAATTTTACTATTTACAAACCATAAAACATGCCTGAAAGAAAATAAAAATAAATGAAAAAGGACACTTGAGCTTTTTATGCACAGAGAGGCGTGCTGTATTTAATAACCTCAATCTGATTCATAGATTTAGGGAGGCGTTCTCTCATTTCACAGACACTGAAAGCTATTAAATGTAGTCTCTGAAGAGTGTTTGGCTGAAAAAGTTGTTTGTGGTCTCTGATTAAGCCACCATGTGCGGGAAAAGGCAAAGCCGCTCTCTAAGGCAGAGTGCAGTAGGGAAGCTCCTCTGCCAAAGAACACTCCGACAAATAAGCATACCTTGAATATCCAATAATCAACCTATAAAAATATTTTCACTGCGGTCAAATTTTGCGGTTTTGCACTATAAAGTTCTTATCATTGTTCTTACCATGGCTAAGGAGAAAACGTCCTCATAAAGCCCTAAATTTTAGCTCTGTTAGGCATAGTTTGGAGATCAGACAGTCTTGTCTGCCCTCTCCACTTCTGTCACCGCCATACCTGTGCAGGCAGAGAGAAGCTGTACCCTGTGATGTTTATCACAATGCATTATTTTATCTATAAAAATATTCCAGACATTCTTGCATATACAACAATGCAAACGTAATCTGACTTTTTTTGTTTGTTTTATGTTTTCATTTCCATTTTGTTTACTTTATTCTTTACTGTTTCTTACAGATTTCTGTTTTAATGTCACACAGTAAGGCTTAATAGCACTGATGACTGGAGGTGGTGTTAATGCTTCTGGCTATATCGGGTCTGTTGAAAACCATCACAAGTATGGATTGGAGCCCGTTCAAGCAGAACTGTGCGGGCAAATTAGAGTAAGGTTGGTGTTAAAGGGGATAAAATGTTTTCTGCTTTTCTGCTCTTGGTAAAGCGAGATTAGTGGTTAGCATATTAAGATGGGTTAGTTTTACTCATAGCTAGACTAAATTAGGCTGTTTATTTTCTTAATAGACACAGTAATAACTCTGGAAGCTAATTGGAGACACTGGCAACTAGGAGCCAATGGTGCCAAAAGTTCAATGCATTACAATAAAGAGCACAGTCTTCCCAAGGTTAAAACAAAAATATGAGATGTTCAGAACTGATGCACCTTAGACTGCTGCGGTATCTTTCTTTGTTTCTCTCTCTGGAGGAAATCCATTACTACACACCGTTTTGGCTTTGGAGAATGCCACTGAGCAAATGTGTGTCTCCTGACACCTTGAGTTAATGATCAGCCAGCTTCCAGAGAGGCAATGTATTTTGAGTCACCAGCGAAGCATGACAATAACCTTTAACATTATCATTTACACACATATTATACAGCAGGACACATTGTCTATGGGTTGCCTGCAGCAATAAGTCATCTTGCACCCATCAGGTACAACTGTCATTTTTTTGTTCTTTTTATGTTAAGGTATGTGAATTTAAAGAGGTTTGCAGGCCAAACTCATCCATCTTAAAAATTTTCATTTTTGTCTTTTATGGAACGCCCTCTCAGCACTCGTCCCCTCCAAGGTGAAATATTGTCATAACGTCAGTAACAAAATGTTCTGAGATTTAAAAAAAAAGAGGGAAATGAAATTAAGTGAGTCTTATCAGCCCATCGAACAACACCCCTGCATGCAGACATTTGAGTTATTACATATGTTTAAACTGGAGGGTGGCTGTTTCAAGGTCATTTCTGGTGCCAAGAGGGTGGTGAAATATTTGGGAGCAAATACAGATTGACAGGCACCAAGAAATTTGTTGAAAGACAATGATTTGTTATGAATCATGCAGGACAGGACCTAACACCAACACACACAGGAGTGGCATCTGCCTTATTAAAACAGACCTTTGTGGCACCATATTAAGTCTGTATTAATGTGTAAATTGGCACAATGAGAACTTGTGGACTAAATATGTTTGGGAATTAATAAACTTATTTGAGCTGGATAGGAAAATGGCAATGCCATTGCATTTAATCTTTAAAAGCAAATGCAAAGTTGTACAAGCCATGCATATGTAAGACTGTAGAGTATCCATAATGTTTTCAACAAAAGTTGCTCTCTTCATTACCATTGCATGAATATATTCTGCCATTCACCCAATGATTTTGTAACTTACACGATTCTCTCTCTCTCTCACTCTCTCTCTCTCTCTGTCAAACACAGAGCTGACTGTATTGGAGAGATCATGTGAATGCACTTAATGACAAAATAGCTAAGCCCCAAGAAGGAATAGAAGGGGTTGTACTTTGGGGTTTGGGTGAGGTCAAGTATACACATTGTACAACTGCCCGATATGGCTTATATGTAAACAAAAAGATTATTCGTAGGTAAGAAGTTCCTCTGAAATTATTAACCTTTTATATGAATATTTACCATTTGACATGTAGCATTAAAGAAACACTTTTGTTCATCTTTAATCTTAGACACAACTGGTCAATGCAGTGTGTATTATTGGTATAATACTAATCCTCTTTGTCATTGCAACTACTATGAAAATAAAATACTATACAATTACTATACAAATTGTGTAATAAGGCAAAATCCTAAAGGTTCTCACATACTTTCGTAAAGACGATTCCACATAGAGGCCACACATACTCGGGGTGGATTCCACATGGACACATACGCGCAGGGCTCAATTTTTACGACATGAATGGTGTCACGCTATAAACTGCTCGGCAGGAAGAACTGATTTCTATGCGACACCAAGCTTGATACATTGAGCTGCTCCAGGCATCCGCAGCCTCACAGTCCATCTCTGTGTGCGGTGACAGGGGTGCGTAGGGTGCTTGCTGGAGAACAAACAGCTCTAGGTGTTAAACTAGCTAATCAAACATGCTACTATCCATTTCCCTGCTTCGTCCCACTGGAAAAAAAACGAGGGAAATGTAGGAATTTGTCACAAGAAATGTAGACAATAGGTACGCTCCACTGATCGCTATTTATTCACTTGATAGCCGATTGGCCGATAAACTGAAGTCACTGGCCACCATCTTGCTACTTCCTACTCTCACAGAATCACAACATAAACATGCCGACGTGTGCAGCATTTGGCTGCAACAACAAGCAGTTTTCTGGCTGTGGGAAGACGTTTCACAGGTCATTTTACAGTCAGTGGATGTACTAACAGCATCAAGCACCAAGATAATCCATATATACGCCGATGTGTTCTATAATATAGTCCGTAGCCAAACATTAGTCTCGCTATCTCGGACCAACTCGATTACATTGACCGAGTTAGTCACTGATATTGTGTCTAACGTTAGAAAATAGAAATCAGAGTAAATAGAAAGTAATTCACTGTGGAATGTCAATGTAGTAGTTTTTGATTAAATGGATGATGCTGTCATTGTTGTAGTGTTTGGTACATTTCTCATTTGAGAAAGTCATGTGCTGAACTACATGTGCAACTTCTGTTATTAAAGTTTTCTTTAATCACTGGATAGTGTATGTGTGTGTTTGTGTACATGTGTGTGCATACATACTTGTATGTATAGTATATGCAAATTCTCAACTAGAACCGCAACTCTGTATATCATTACATCATTGAAGATATTTTTGGTAATTTGTTTACTGTTACTTGAAATATTATTATTATTATTATTATTATTATTATGCAGAAATGTGTGTGTGCATACACACGCTTTGTATGTAATGTATAGATATACATGTACATTTTAATGTGTATTTGGCAAATTTATGTGATTTTTCTAGTGTAGAAACTGAAGCTCTGTGGAGTGCTTAAATTAATTCATTAATTTAGCTCTATTGTAAATCTATGTCAGATTTAAAGGCCAATGCACTGACACAGCATAAAAGTATATGGCATTTGACATATTAAAAGTCTTAAGCCCCCCTGAACATGAGAAAATCATCGTTGTTCGATGCACGTATTCCCTAGTTACTGGTGGAAAATGGGAAGTACCAATATGGCAGCTGGTGGCTTCACAGCAACGTGTACTACCAATGGCCAATCGGCTATCCAGTGAATAAATAGAGATCAGTGGTACGCTCACTATAAAGGAGTAAACATCCGCGGAGAGTCTGCACAGCTCACAATATGAGCAATGTTGCACTCGGGTATGTGGGAGCCTTGAGGGTTTTTTGGCAAATTGGGATTCCAAATTCCAAAATATGATTGAGAACAGTGGTTGGATATTGCCCAATCGGGCTAATCATAATCAAAATGAATAGCCGGATATGTTTTCAGTGGAATAAAGTATTTTTTTATATTTGTTTTTGCTGTGCCTCTTCAATATTTGCAAATTGACACTGAGTATTATTGGTCAAGTTTGGTCACATTATTAAAATACGGAACAGTAGTGGATTATCCTAATATAGGTTCTTGCAACTGCTTTTTTTGCACGTACAATTGCATGAGAAAATAAAATGAGAGATTGTTGTAGTTATATTGAGTTTGGCATGGTAAATACATCTCTACTTCTTTGACTTTCTATTGATTTCTTTTACAGTGTTTTTTCACAAGTAGCAGAAACATTTAGTGGGTTTGCTGTTGAGTTTTCATTATATATTTAACATGCGCTTGGTCTGGAAGGCACAGTAAGATGAGCCTATATTGATATGTAGATTTAATAAAAAAGCACAGCATGCCGCTGGCTTTGCTGCTACACAGACTTTCTCCTCTGAAGACAAGTAACCACTGACTGATTCCACAGCCTGCTCTGTCAGTTGTAATATCAGCCTATGCAAACATGGGTTAGGAGGAAACGTGACAATCCAGAGAGCCTAAGATTTTGAACAATTAAGTTTCTCATTCCTGTCTTTGTCAGCCAATGGGACTGTTGAGGAAGCGATACAGTGCTGGTGGTATAATAATCACTTGGAAGAGAACAAACCCTTGGTTCAGTCCGTTACCTTTCTGTGGCAATTCAGTGTTTGGAAGCTTTGACGTCTACGCTGAGTGTCAATAAATAGTGTTTCAGCTGCTTTCTGCATAGCTTTCCCTCTCACACCGAGAGTTATCGGGGGATATCTGACCACAAAACATAGCAGTTGAAATATCACAAACAGACAGGGAGGTGCAGCAACCAATACAGTCTCTATTCTAACCTAAATGCTATCTTAAAAGGGTGAAAAACATCTTTATTTGTAGATTAAAAAATATGGATGCCACAGACAAGCTGTGCACATGGAAGTAGGTCATGATTTGATTGTTCATGAGATACTGAAAATTACCAGCAGGCTTTGACAGAGTTTCCAGTACCAGCCGTTTGAAAATGCCCAGTTCTGGATCCCTATCGATTGCTTTACAAAATAGTTTATATGTGCCATACTCCTTTGAAAGAAAATTGGAATCAACCAAAAGTGGATGGCAAGGCAAATGTATTTCTATAGCACATTTCAGTACAAAGACAATGCAGTGCTTTGGCCAGATGAGACCTAAAACAAACTGAGAACTTGGGTCTGGGTCTGGAAACTCTTAAGTGATGTAACTGCAACAGAACTCGTCCAGTAACTTGGAACATAATAGTCACAGATGTCCAGTGAAACAGGAAGGAAAACAAAAAGGTTATCAGGTATAATTTTGCACAAAATAAAATACAAAATGCACTGTAAACATTTTGTCATGAACACATAGATATTAAACACAAGAACAAAGCTTTGTTTGTATGTGTTTAATTATGTAAAACATTTAGGTAAATAATCAATAAATAATAAAATACCAATTAATTAAATAGAGATGGGACTCCCAAAAGCAGAGTTATGATTTGGTTTTCTCATAATGACAGAAAACAAAGGTTTATTTTTTTCTGCTCTCAAGAAGGATCCTGCACCAGTTGACAGAAAGAGAAAGTGTATTTCAAAGAAAGGCCTGCACATTCGCAATGTATATTCATTTGAACAGCTTATAAAATTTTCATTGAAAATTAAATGTGTTTTTGATCAAATATGCATGTGTAAATAAGCGCAGCTGAAAAACGTTGAATATCGAGAAAAAGGGTAAATATTTTTGTCCATCATTTCAAAAAGTAAAACTCATATATTACATAGATTAATTCACAGAGTCTTCAGTAGTGTCCTGACATGACAAATGCAATATTAGTAACCTGTGTGGGGGATCTGTCTATAAAGAGGCTTTTTAGGCACTAACATCAGCCTCAAAGCCCCCAAATTATTGAATGGATTTTTATTGACAATCCTCTTGAGGCTCCAGTTGTCCCTGTTGTTGGTGCACCTTTTCCTAGTAGACTTTTTCCTTCCACTCAATTTTATATAAACAGTCTCTAACCTTTTCACATTTTTCTAATTTTCTGAGACACTGAATTTTGGGCTTTTATTTTCTGTAATCCATAATCATCAAAATTATAGCAAACAAATATTTCACTCTGTGTAACGAATCTATGAGTTGCACCTTCTGAAATGATATTTAAATTTCTTGAGCTGTACTTAGTTTAACGTCTGCTATATAAAGGCTAATTGTCATTCAAAATCTCTGTAACTGCTAAAAATATACTTAAAAAGCTAAAATTATTATGTATAGGCCAAACACAACATCACTCGCAGACAAATATGTTCCATGCTCTGAGGAAAGATCTACTTTTCTTTGCAACTATGGTAAACAACATAAAATGTATTAGGTCTGTACTGCAATCTGAAGGGGAAAGTTGCGTTACATAGTGGTAGAAAGTACACATAAACATTTACTGTGCACATTTTGGGAGGATCTTTGCTTGGTCCATCTCTATTACAGGAGTGAAAATATAGCATTATTGGTTACCTAATCCCAGAAGGCTTTTAAATGTAAGAAAAATGGTTTTTACTTTACAAGTGGGTGAAGATTTTACTTTCTCGTGTTAGTTTGAAAACTCTTTCGTTTTCTAGAAAGACTCATTGGTTTCTCTGGTCATCTGCATGCGGATGAACAAACGTCTGATGTGTTTTGACTTCTGAGCTCATTTCAATCAAGCATTCGGAAATATTTTTACCAAGCTATGGATATATAAAAGAAATGTTGATTAGATCCTCTGGACGAATTCTTCTTTGTTGAAACGTTTTGTCTCTTCTCTAAGAAGCTTCTTCAGTTTGCAGACTTTTTGGTATAATCAGCTTTATAAGCCGTGCCTTTGCATAATGGATCAACAAGTTTAACGGTGACAATCAAAACCTGTTGTTCACATGCAAAAGAGGATCATCAGCCGACTGTTGGTGTTCAGATAGATGCTTTTTGTTTTCCACCTGGCTGAGTCATTATAAGAGGGGACAATTGGAACCCAAGGCCACCACCCATTCAATGACGGGCAGTTTCTCTTTCAAACCAGCATGTTTTTTCCATTCCAGGAGCATCTTCATCCTTATAGTTAGAGTGGATTAGGTTACCCTGAGCTATCTCTGTAGTTATGCTGCTATAGGCTTAGGCTGCTGGAGGACATCAGGGTCTATTTCTCTCACTCTACTGAGTTCTCGTACTGTTCTCTAATTTACACTGCTTGTTGTTATTTCAGCCTGTTCTGTCATTCTTGTCTTCATAGTAGGTACATCTAGTCTGACGTTCTGCTATCCAGGGAAGACAGATCATCCACTATCACCATCTAATGTAGAACAGATTACTGGATCAATGTGTGCTTCTGTGCTTTCTGTGTCTCTGCTCAGTCTTCTCTAACCCCCAGTGGATCGAGGCAGATGACCGTTCACACTGAGCCTGGTTCTGCTGGAGGTTTTCCTTCCCGTTAATGGGGACTTTTTATTTCCACTGTCACTTCATGCTTGCTCAGTATGAGGGATTGCTGCAAAGCCATCAACAATGCAGACGACTCTCCCTGTGGCTCTACGCTTCTTCAGGAGGAGTGAATGCTGCTTGTCGGGACTTTGATGCAATCAACTGGTTTCCCTTAGATAGGAATTATTTTTTTTTGACCAATCTGTATAATACGATTGAATTTGACTTCGGAAAGTGCCTTGAGATGACATGTTTCATGAATTGGCGCTATATAAATAAAATTGAATTGAATCCCCGAAAGAATGACAGCTGGCCTGCAGATGAGTGTAAACTGCAGAATCTTGACCTGATGATGTTGCTCTTCTTCGCTGGGCCAGTGGCTGCTTTGTTTCCCCGATGTATAACTGGTCCCAGTCCTCCTGGCACTTCACAGCATTCACAACATTGCTCTCTTTGTGCCGGGGATCAGATCTTTGGGGTAAACCAGTCTTTGCTGTAATGGGTTTTGGGGTTTGAAAGCCACTTGGACATCATGTTTAGAAAATAAACGTCTCTGTCTCTGTGAAACTCCCGCAACATAGGGAATGACTTGTGGTCCGGGTTTGGGTTTGGGGTCCTCCCTTTCACCCAGTGGCTGGTTGGAGTCTTCTCTGCTTTTGGGAAAGCCAAGGTGGGATAACCACGTTGCTCTAGGGCTTGTCCTGTGTGTGATTTCTTCTTCTGCCTGCCTCCTGAGTTTGTGGGGACATTGTCTGCTCTGTGACACTATAGCTATAGTTTTATTTTATTATTTTATTATCAGATATTTGACGGTAAAGAAGTTATTTCAATCCAAAATCAGAAATGGACAGATCCAGTATTAGTAAGTCTGAGCTTTGAGTGGGGTAAATCTGCCTACAATACTGCAATCAGTGCAACATTTAACATTATTGAAAGCTTTAAATCTTTTAAACAAAGTGAAACAAGTTTATGTTCCTCTAGTGTTCTTCATTTTATTCAAGTACAAAGTTAATTGGTAAGGATCAGGGTTCAACCCTTTTGTATATAGTTTATATAGTAAATCTTATACTGGTATGTTAATAGTCCTTTTAGCTTAAAGTATTGTAAAGTCTAAAGGATTATAATACACGGTGATGGCAGTTTGCGTCGCAGCCTACCATAGTTTCATAAAAGCTGGATTTTGACATTCCTAATAAAACAAATCTGCCCAGAACATGACCTTTTTATCTAAAACAGATACAGACACATCATTTATATCTAAACATAACTGATGGTGCAGATGGGAGCTGAATGATTTAATTAAGAAGGCAAAAGCATATTTTCTCCTTGAGCACTCAAAGACCTTTGTAGCAGCAGACATTTTGACTTGTCACAGTGGGAAGAGCACAGGTAGAATTAATGATGGCTCATTTCCATTATGTTTCTCCGTAAGCTGCCACAACGAAACAGCATGCACAATAGGCAGAAGTAAAATAAGGCCATCATTAAATACCTGCGCTTCCCAACTGTTACATATCAAAGTGCCTGCAGTGAAAACAGTTTTTGGAAGAGTTGTTCTTTGCTAAATGTGGTTTAGTGTTTCCTGCTAATACTAATGATCTGTTGGTTCAGCACTAACAGAAGCCAAGAAGAGTGCTTTATTTTGATCCCACAGTTTGACATTTCCGCTGCATTTTACTTGATCACTTCTATAGCACCATCTTAATGTTTCTGTTACAATAACTGACATTCTCATCCTCTCCGTTACTGAGCTCTCCAACACAGTTGTCAACATTTATTTATAAGAGGTGATGTGTTTTCACTGCAGAAAGCAGGAGAGAAAACAGAACTAAATGTTTGAATAAGACACAACTTTTCCCTTGTTTCTACAACAATAGGGCAAAAACAGTTAATGGATAAAACTTTAGCCCCAGAAGCTGGACCTGATAGGGAGGTGGTACCCTATACTCTAGCAGAACCTTCATCACGGGGGTGCTGTTTGTTGGTTTTGGCAAGTATCCTGTACTGCAGTGTGGAGTTTGGAAGTAAATTTGCACAGAGCGAAATGTTTGCCAACACCTCTGACTTTATGTTTGACCCCAACAAAGACTCACACTGCAATGTGCTACCTGCTGGTGGAGGTTATGTGGTGCATCTGTAAACATAATTACTGCATACATTGGATTCCACAGACACACTGGAAGGCTTGAAATAGAACAAATAAATAGTTTTAATTAAAAATGTACATAAAAGGAAATATGGAAAAAGTTTGATATGATGTTCCAATTAAAATAGTCACTGTGAAAAGCTCCCTATTGAGTAGAATGATTTATCTATAAGATAATCATTTTGAGCTTTTACTGCAAGTGAACATGGGAGTGTGTGTACAAAATAAGTCACATTTTATGTACACATTTCCAGAGTTTGGAGGGCAAAAAGTAAGTGTAAGTTGAAATATTTTAAAATAATTTGCATGTCTATGAAGTTTGAAGTGAAAGTAATATTAATTCTAAATATATTAAATTTACTTAATTCTGAAATTGTAGTGATTTCTCATATGTTTTACATTGTAACACGTATGATAAAGTATGATTTCTGTTTGTACCTGTGATACTCTTTCTGTTTGTTCTGTAGTTCTTTTTATATCTCTTTCTGCAGGTGTAGAAGCAGACTTCTAATCTCAAACTACTGTCCGATAAAGCTTTTAGCATACATATCAAACAAAGCACTATGGCAAAAGCAGTAATGCTCCTCTTGGGAAAGTAATTCTGTTGGCAGTCTTTGGCACTAAGAAAGCAAGTATTAGTGCTACACTGCCAGACTGGACACACACACAAAATTAAATGCATTTTCTATAGAGTTTGGGGGGGTTTTCCATATTTTTAGACTGTTACTACCATAAAACATAATTTCACCATTTTCCTTACCTAATTTTAGAAAGGAGGCAAAAACATCAAAACAAAGTTCAGAACTACGGCCTTCATTTTCTTTCCTTCCTTGATTTTCTTCATTTTAGGGAGATTCTGATGAACAGACTGTATTGCCATATAAAGTGTGTGCTTACCTTCCGTAAATGTCATTCATTGTGTTGTCTTCTTTAGGTCTAGTTAGTTGTTTGAAATATATTTCATCTTAGTTCGTTTTTTTTTGTTTAGTTTAGTCCCTTTGTTGTTCTGCTGTTGCATTGCTTTCACTCACCAACACCTGCCTGCTTTTCGACATCAATCTGTAATTCTGTCCTCGACTTTCCTCCTCGTTTAATTTTGTGTCAGTTGTGTCTGATGGTAGGCAGTTAGATAATATTACACAGCTGACGCTGCCTCACTTGAGCAGCAAGGTAGCAGTTTAGTCCATCGCTGTGTCATTCTCCAAACCCAATGATCTGTACCATTGTGTAACTTCACTCATCACCTTGACACAACATCTGCTGCAACAACAAAGGTGTAGATGCAATTAACATAAGAGACACTTTCAAACGCCGGCAGGTTGGACAGGTGGTGAAAGGGGCAGACTTTGGTGGAACTGATTTGTGAAATGTTGCCATTTTTTTTTCTTCCCTGTCTCGCTCTAAAACTCTTATGAATGGATGAAGCTCTCATACGGTTTATGCAAGAATAATAGGGTCGGCTTACAAATGCTTTGCACCTGCTGGAATGTCAGAATTAAGTTTTTTTTTTCCAGTTATGTCAAAGCTATGGATTGGTCTATAAACATGGTATACACAGGTCTGTTTGAGCTTGGCCCTATTGGAAATAGGATTGTCTTCAGGCATGTCTCACTGTGGTCATCGTTGATGTACACACTACCACTAAGACTCGGTGATGTAAAAAAAATTAGAAAATGATAACTCAATTTAAAATCATTTCAACATACAAAGTAACGTTTAGCTTGTGCATTTCATCTGAAAAACAAATAATTTAAAAGAAAAAAAACAGAGTAAAAATTGACATTAAGCCAGCTCCAATAGTGTTTACACTCAAAGTAATACTTTGCTGAAGCCCCTTTAATTAGAGGTCAGTCTTCTTTGGTACGTATGCATATATTTTACTGACCATAGACTGTTAATAATTTATGATCTTTTCATGTGACCTCTGGCTTTATAATAATCACAACATGGTTGTCTCTCCAAATGAGCACTCTAATAAATGATTTCATTTAATTTGCAACTGACATACATTTAACTTACCTCTGACAGTTTTTGTTCTCTAGCTGTGGCATTAAAAAGACACTTCTGAGACTCGCCCTTCAAAGACTTGAGTTTTACCCCCTAAATGGCTTAGTTTTTGACAGGGACCAGCCCTAAAAGACTTCAGCTTTATTGGCAATGACTGTGTGATAATCAAGGAGTTTGATTTAGGTATGCAGTGCTCCCAGTATACAAACATTAGTTTTAAATACATAAACAGTAGTAGGTACGTGTGTTTCTTTTTGGTAATATTTAAAGACAAGAGTGAGATCGTGATAGTGCAAATTATACTTGTTTTGTTTCACAGCAGTGTAGCTGACTACTCAGGCTGTAATGTACTCATTGTGACAATCAGAGAGACAGCCTGAGGAAAAAAACTCTTTGGCGGCTGTTTTTTTGCAAATAAGCCTCTGTAGCGCTTACCTGAAGGTAAAAACCTAAACAGTTTTTCAACAGGGAGATATTCGCTTTCCGTTTCCTGACCCTAGACCTGCACATGTCCTGGATGGGGGGAAAGGTCATCTTCCTCAGTGATCTTTAGTGCAGGTAGGGGGCCAGAGCGGAGTGGGTTGGAGAGTTGTTGGTATGGGGGTGTGGGTAGTCCTTTTGTGCAGGAGTGAGGTGTGAATGGCTTTTTTTCCAAACCTACAGGAGAAGCTGTCTGGCTCTCGAGAGGTTTTTGCTGTTAGGTTGGAAAAGGTTGTAGCAGTCAGAACTCAAGAGTCCTAAACCTCAAGGGCAACTCTGTGGTGGTGTTTCTATTAGGACAGTGGAACAGTGTTCCAGAGTGCAAGCTGCTTTTTAGCCACTGATGTGAAGGCTTGTTGTGGGATGTAAACACCAGCCAGAATAAACAAGGAGAGCAAATTAGGAGAACTACCTCGGTAAATGAAAGAGTTTGCCGTTTACAGATGTTAAGTCTGGGTGAGGGTTACATGTCGTCTGTAACACTGTGATACACGCTGCTGTGCTTCCAACTAGGATCTCAGAAAAACTGCCTGGATTGATGAAAACTGAAGAAAGAAACTGCGCAGAGAGGACTGCCTGATGCTTCAGAGTTGCTCTTTGGTTATTTCAGTACTCAAAAGAACACAAAGTATGAGCAAGCACAGTAATGGGGTGTCCATGTGTTGAAATGGGGGGGGGGGGGGGGGGCGATAATCATCAAGTTAAATATTTAAACACACCCATTTGGGACTTGATTAACACTATCAATACAAGAACTTTGACGGCTAAGGTAGCTGTATCTTGCAAAAAAAAAAACACCCCTTGAAAATGGAAAGAAAATAACCCAAAAGGTGGCATTTTCTGCACATTCCACCTGATATAAATGAGCTATTTCAAACCCATTTGGGAATTAATAAACGCTATTAATAGAACTGTTACATCTCAAAGTAACTCTGTATCTTGAAAATAATCCACCGTCCCCCTTTAAAATAAAAAAAAAAACATGAAAAGAGTGTTTTCTTTTTTGGCTTCTTCCACCTTTATATGCATTCACTATTCCTGCAGTCTGCCAATACTAAAAGACTAAGCTTAATGTTTATTTCAAATAGAAAATAATTTTTATTCAGTGGCATTGACATGGAAAGACACTGAACTTGTTATTCTTAAGTAGCACCACACATTATTGTTGTTATTATTTTTTTAAATTCTGTCATGTCCTGTCCAGATGCCAGCCTTTTAAAAACTTTCTTGGAATGTTGCGTATTTTAGTGTGTTTTGGTCATTCATCTTGCCCAGGTATGCTGTGAGAGCATCTCCAAACTCCTGTGTTGTTTTCATCCTCGTCTCCCCAATGGGCAATGTCACCTGGAGTCTGGAGATAGGAAAGCCTGGTACTTTCTCTGGCAAACTGAACCTTGAGTTTCATCCTCTGCAGCTTTTCGTTGTTGTTCAGACTTTCATCCTGAATGAACTTTTCAGTTTCTCCACTGTCAGTGAAGGGGCCACCTTGAGATTTCAGTTTCCAGCATCTCTAGTCGCTTCCTCTCCTTTCTTTGAGCGGTCTCCTGTTTCTGGCTTGCCCCACTCTCGGAATTCGCGTTCATGAGTTTACTCCAGTTGAGTTCAACCTCTCTTTTTGCTTGGGCTGCTGCCTTGAAACCTCTGAAGGATGGAACCTTTCCATCCCTAAGCTCCTGGCTCTTCTGTAAAATGATTGACCTACTGACTATGTTCAGTGACACAAACCAAAATAAATTATCATATAATTTTGTTAAACAGGAAAAGCATACCAACACCTCTGTTTAACTGCTTGTCTGACAGTGTGTTGAATATCATCGTCTGCTTGGGGATTTCAATGGTTTGCTTGCAATCAATCATGAGCCACGAGGCATTATGCAGATGTACTTTATATAACCTTGCAATATCTGACAGGTGAACGAAAGTGTTTTCTTAAGATTTTATTTTAAATGAGAAAAGGGGGGAAACTGGGTTAAAAAACATATCCAATTTAGTTTTTTGGGTGGGAGGATGGGGGTACAAAATATCTCCTAAATGACCCAATGCACCATCTCTAAAGGGAGTCAACCTGAGACTTGACTTGGACTTATCCTCCTTTTACTGATTAAATAAAATATAGCATCAAAAAGTGTTTTCTTACTAAGGAAAAATATATCTTCCCCACCTAACGTCTGTTCTGATGCACGATGGCTTAAATATAGTGAGATTCTTATTGTTTTTAGATCGTTCTAGTCTCTCACATGAGTCTGACTAAAGTTTACCCCCCCCCCCCCCCGAGTTTCTGCTGTGAAATTGTCCTCAAGCATCCTCTGATACGCAACATATGGAAAAGTTTGGGCACCCCTATTAATCTTAATTATTTTTGTTTCTAAATATTTGGGTGTTTGTAACAGTTATTTCAGTTTGATATATCTAATAACTGATGGACACAGTAATAGTTCAGTATTGAATTGAGGTTTATTGGACTAACAGAAAATGTGCAATATGCATTATAACAAAATTTGACAGGTGTAAAAAATGCGGGTACCCTAATCATTTTATTGAGTTGAATACCCTTAACTACTTTTCACTGACTTACTGAAACACAAAATTGGTTTGGCAACTTCATTAAGATTTTCACTTAATAGCCAGGTGTATCAAATCATGAGAAAATGTATTTAAGGTGGCTAGTTGCAAGTTGTTCTCCTGTTTGAATCTCCTCTGAAGATTCATCACGGGCACTTCAAAACAACTCTCAATGATCTGAAAACAAAGATTGCTCAACATAGTCCTTCCAGGGAAGGATACAAAAAGTTGTCTCAGAGATTTAAACTGTCAGTTTCCACTGTGAGGAACATAGTAAGGAAATGGAAGACATTACCGGACAGTTCTTGTTTAGCCCAGAAGTGGCAGGCCAAGAAAAATATCAGAGATGCAGAGAAGAAGAATGGTGAGAATGGTCAAGGACAACCCATAGACCACCTCCAAAGACCTGCAGCATCATCTTGCTGCAGATGGTGTCACTGTGCATCGTTCAACAATTCAGCGCACTTTGCACCAGGAGAAGCTGTATGGGAGACTGATGCGACAGAAGCCGTTTCTGCAAGCACGCAACAAACAGAGTCGCGTGAGGTATGTAAAAGCACATTTGGACAAGCCAGCTTCATTTTGGAATAAGGCCTTGTGGACTAATGAAAACAAAGACTGAGTTGTTTGGTCATAATAAAAGGCGTTATGCATGGCGACAAAAAAACACAGCGTTCCAAGAAAGCCACTTGCTACCCACTGTCAAATTTGGTGGAGGTTCCATCATGCTTTGGGGCTGTGTTGCCAGTGCTGGCACTGGGAATCTTGTTAAAGTTGAGGGTTGTATGGATTCCACTCAGTATCAGCAGATTCTTGAGAATAATGTTCAAGAATCAGTTACGAAGTTGAAGTTACACCGGGGATGGATATTTCAGCAAGACAATGATCCAAAGCACCGCTCCAAATCTACTTACGCATTCATGCAGAGGAACAATTACAATGCTCTGGAATGGCCATCCCAATCCCCAGACCTGTATATCATTGAACATCTGTGGGATGATTTGAAGCAGGCTGTCCATGCTCGGCGACCATCAAACTTAACTGAACTGGAATTGTTTTGCAAAGAAGAATGGTCAAAAATCCCTTCATCCAGGATCCAGGAACTCATTAAAAGCTACAGGAAGCCACTAGAGGCTGTTGTTTGCAAAAGGAGGATCTACTAAATATTGTCTCTTTTTTTGCTGAGGTGCTCATATTTTTGCACCTGTCAAATTTTGTTTTAATGCGTACTGCACATTTTCTTTTAGTCCCATAAACCTCATTTGAATGCTAAAATATCACTGTGTCCATAAGCTATTGGTTGTATCAAACTGAAATAGTTGTTGCAAACATCCAAATATTTAGAGATAAATATTATTAAGATTAATAGGGGTGCCCAAACTTCCGTCCGTCCGTCCGTCCGTCTTCTTCCGCTTATCCGGGGTCGGGTCGCGGGGGCAGCAGCTTCAGTAGGGTGGCCCAGACGTCCCTCTCCCCGGCCACTTGGGCCAGCTCCTCCGGAGGAATGCCAAGGCGTTCCCAGGCCAGCCGGGAGACATAGTCCCTCCAGCGTGTCCTGGGTCTTCCCCTGGGCCTCCTCCAGGTGGGACGTGCCCGGAACACCTCACCAGGGAGGCGTCCAGGAGGCATCCTGACCAGATGCCCGAGCCACCTCAACTGGCTCCTCTCGACGTGGAGGAGCAGCGGCTCTACTCTGAGTCCTCCCCGGATGACTGAGCTCCTCACCCTATCTCTAAGGGAGAGCCCAGACACACTACGGAGAAAACTCATTTCAGCCGCTTGTATCCGGGATCTCGTTCTTTCGGTCACGACCCAAAGTTCGTGACCATAGATGAGGGTAGGAACGTAGATCGACCGGTAAATCGAGAGCTTCGCCTTTTGGCTCAGCTCTCTCTTCACCACAATGGATCGGTACAGTGCCCGCTTCACAGCAGACGCTGCACCAATCCGCCTGTCGATCTCCCGCTCCATCTTCCCCTCATTAGTGAACAAGACCCCAAGATACTTGAACTCCTCCACTAGGGGCAGCACATCCTCCCCAACCCGGAGAAGGCACTTTACCCTTTTCCGGTTCAAGACCATGGTCTCGGATTTGGAGGCACTGATTTTCATCCCTGCCGCTTCGCACTCGGTTGCGAACCGCTCCAGTGAGAGCTGTAGATCACGCCCTGATGAAGCCAATAGGACCACGTCATCCGCGAATAGCAGAGAAGCAATCCTAAGGCCACCAAAACGGATCCCCTCAACACCTTGGCTGCGCCTAGAAATTCTGTCCATAAAAGTTATGAACAGAATCGGTGACAGAGGGCAACCTTGGCGCAGTCCGACTCTCACTGGAAACGAGTCCGACTTACTGCCGGCAATGCGGACCAGACTCTGACACCGGTCGTACAGAGACCTGACAGCCCTTATTAAAGGTTTCGGTACTCCATACTCCCAGAGTACCCCCCACAGGATCCCTCGGGGGACACGGTCGAATGCCTTCTCCAGATCCACAAAACACATGTAGACTGGTTGGGCAAACTTCCATGCCCCCTCCAGAATCCTGCTGAGGGTGTAGAGCTGGTCCAGTGTTCCACGGCCAGGACGAAAACCACACTGCTCTTCCTGAATCCGAGATTCAACTATCCGACGGACCCTCCTTTCCAGAACCCCTGAATAGACCTTACCAGGGAGGCTTAAGAGTGTGATTCCTCTGTAGTTGGAACACACCCTCCGGTCCCCCTTTTTAAATAGGGGGACCACCACCCCAGTCTGCCAATCCAGGGGAACTGCCCCCGATGTCCACGCAATGCTGCAGAGCCGCGTTAACCAACACAGCCCCACAACATCCAGAGCCTTAAGGTGGCTTTGCCACCGAGGAGCTTTTTAACAACCTCGGCAACCTCAGCACCAGAGATGGGAGAACCCGACCCAGAGTCCTCAGGCTCTGCTTCCGCAATGGAAGACGTGTTGGTGGGATTAAGGAGGTCTTCGAAGTATTCCGCCCACCGAAACACGACGTCCCGAGTCGAGGTCAGCAGCACACCACCCTCACTGTAAACAGTGTTGGTACTGCACTGCTTCCCCCTTCTGAGACGCCGGATAGTGGACCAGAATCGCTTCGAATCCGTACGGAAGTCTTTCTCCATGGCCTCTCCGAACTCTTCCCATGCCCGAGTTTTTGCCTCGGCGACCAGCCGAGCCGCCTGCCGCTTCGACTGCCGGTACACATCAGCTGCTTCCGGAGTCCCACAGGCCAAAAAAGCCCGGTAGGACTCCTTCTTCAGCTTGACGGCTTCCCTCACCGCTGGTGTCCACCAGTGGGTTCGAGGGTTGCCGCCGCGACATGCACCGACAACCTTGCGGCTACAGCTCCGACTAGCCGCCTCAACAATAGAGGCGCGGAACATGGTCCAATCAGACTCAATGTCCCCCGCCTCCCCAAACTTATATATATTATTTAACATCTTCCAGTCTGCATTCAGGGTGAACTTGCTTGGACAGCCAGACATGGCATGTTGGCATTGGTTTTGAACTTTTAAACAATTCTCCGAACAGTGAAATGGGCAATGTTATAATTTTCAGTGACCTCTTTACAGTCTTACCTGACTCATAAGCTGCTAAAATCTTCTTTCTGGAGGCCTCAGACATTTATTTCAATCTCACCATGGCGTTTACTTTCACTTCAACTGTCAGGAGCACAACAAAGTAAATATCTGATGTATAAAACGGAACAAACCTTCTAAAATGCTGAGCAATGTTGTTGTCATCATGTGCACCTCATGTAATTATGTTTGATATATAAACACTCACACACACACACACACACACACACACACACACACACACACACACACACACACACAAGTTTAGCCATAAGCGAGGAGGTGTGGTGGTTCCCTCATTCATTTCTCACATGAATTTTTTTTTTTCATTTTACAGAAAATCTTAAGTTGTTTAAATTGATATTATACATTCCTATGTCTAAATATGTTGCTGGGTTTCTAAATCTTTTCCCGACTGTAAATAAACATAAACATGTGGCGTTCTTTTGAATTGTTTATTGACACCTTTGAGACACTTTTTGTTCATAATCAAATTTTAAAATCTTTAATACCAACCATGGGAGATTTAATCTTGGTAACAGTTTCAGGCCTATTAACAAGACATCAGGATATTTAATCTCTGATGGCTGAGGCAGAGACTGGCCCCCTATTCACCTTAGTTTGATGGGGAAACTTACTTCCGTGAAACATTAATGTCGAAAGGAAGCAGGAAGAGACAACTCCCTGAGAGAAGCCCTCTTTGAAATACACAAACTCAATTTAAATGGCTCATTTTTGCACGCTGAGTGATCCTGAGCGATACGGGAATAAACTTTAAATGTCGTTCAACTGAACAGATGAACATGTTTTTCTGTATGGCTCGTGTTCCAGCAATATAAAAGGTCTGTGTCTCGTTGTTGCTTTACAGAATTAAACATGCTCAGAAAAAACATAACTGAGGGTGTCTTCATTGAGCACACAAAGATATATTTTGAAACAACTGAACCAGCTGAGAGGTCTTCTGTAGTAAGCGTATGCCAATGTAAAGTGTTTTTGACTGGGGCAGCAAGAACGTAGCCATGCTCGGAGTCAGTGATGCGCACCAATGAGAAATGTTAATATATCACCCTGAGGGTACATTCGCACTGAGAAGATAACTTCATACAATGTGAAGAGCTTTAAAAGTTTGGGTTGCACTGACCACTGCTGGATACGTTTCTGATGCCGCTACTTTTGACAGACAGAGGCTGTTTTCCACAGAAGACAATGCTCACCCTTGCTAGTCTTCTTTTAATCCACTCAAGCTGGGTTCAAGTGCATTTCTGGTGTTTCAAGTTACCTTTGACGGTAAGTGTGTGTGAATAAGTGTCATCGTCTTAATTTGGCTGGTGTACAATTAAAGGAGCTCAACAATCAAAACAGCAGCACCAGTTTGGACGTGTCATCTTACAGCTGAGTGACTATATGAGATGCATGGATTCTAGATGCTGACATAAGAGGCTTTATCGGTCAGTGAGGCGTTTTTGATTTGTTGGGTAGCATTAAGGAGCCACAGCGAACAGAAAAGTCTCTTTCTGGATCTGCTGAGATGGAAAGCCACAGAGCCATCACCAGGTGGCTTCTTGAGCGCCAGCAGGAGGCAGGTTTTAAAGAACAGCAGATGCTTTCATGTGTAATTTATCACCATAATGATAAGCACACTGCTGTCCAAAAGCATTTATATACACTGAATCTTACAATCTTAATATTGGGGATTTTCCTGTGACTAACCAGTACAAAAGCGGTTATTTATGAAGTGGAAGTAAAAATGTTTTTTTTTTTTTTTAAATCTTCACAAATCAAATCTGAATACTGTGCCCTGCACTCCAGCTCATTGTAGCACCACCTTTTGCTGCAGTTACAGCAGCAAGTTTTCTAGGGATACGTCTGGAAACGTATCACAAATCTAGAAGGAACATTTTGTCCATTAATGCATTTATTTCAAAATTGCCTTTCAGGCCAATCAAGGACAGTGGACAATAAAAGAAAATGTACAAAATGGTTAAAATGAAATGTCAGTATGATTCATTAAACAAGTGAGTTTTGAGTCTTGATTTAAAACGAGGCAGAGAGTTTGGGGGGAGGGACTTCCATGTTTGGGGAGCAGAACAGCCCAACGCTCTTCTCCCCTTGATGCTGAGACGGCTGGAAGGCGCGGTGAGCTGGATGGAGGAGGATGACCTAAGGGAACAGGAGGGGGTGGCATTGCACCGAAGATCTGACAGATGAGGAGGAGCGAGGTTATGATCAGCTTCGAATGTGTTCAGAAGAATTTTCAGTCCTGTTCTTGATTTAACTGGAAGCCAGTGAAGCTGCTGGAGAACAGGGGTGGTGTGGTGGTGGTGAGAGGGGGTTTTGGTGATAATGCGAGCTGCTGAATTTCTAACCATCTAAGACGTATGAAGGGATCTGTGAGGAAGACTAAAAAGGGGAGCGTGACAGTGGTCAACGCTAGAGGTGGCGAGGCTGTGTACAAGGGTAGAAGTGGTGAAAGGAGGGGTTTATGCTGCGTAACTGAAAAACAGGATGAGTGATTTTACTGAAGTGAATCTGAAATGATGGCGCGTTGTCAAGGATGACACGAAAAATTCCTAACCAGAGGGGAAAAGAGGAGAGCTGAAATCAGTAGCTGACTGTCAAAATAACACAGCAGAAAACATTTACACTTACTGGTATACATGCTTTACAAAAACTATTAAAGATAAGATGAGCAAATTCCTCTTTTTCCCATTGTACAACACAATGAACCATCCATCTCTTGTTGTAAGAAGCAACGTGGCGTTTAAACCTGATTCTGATTTATTTTTTTTCTAATTGTGTTCACAGCCCTTGGGGGGAACTGTTGCCATTCTTCAACAATCAGTGACATAGAGGAGTGGGGTATAACCTGAGCAGAACACCAGGCCAGAGTTTGACTTAAAACTAATGAGGCATTTTTCCCTAGGTTCTCTGATTTCTTTGTGAGGGAGCTTTTTAAAAAGTACGTTTTAGCAGGAATCTCCGTTTCCCACCTTAAATAACACATGCTCATTTCCATAATAGTTGATTGGTGTTATTTGCAGTGACGGTAATAACATTGTTAAAATACTACTCTATTCAGTAATAGTTTCAGCATTTTTACCGACAATAAAATGTGGTTCTGGCACACAGGGTTGAAGCCGTCCTCCTCTTACCGAGGGCTAAGGTGGTGAAAACAATTATATTAAATGAAAGTAGCAATGTCAAAAGCAATGCTGCCGTTCACATCTAAAAGTTTCAGAACACCAGCACTCAAGGCCTGGAGTTTGAGACCAAAGCTTCACAAACAGTCCATTTTAGCTTCAACCAACACCTCCTCGGCTACGGATATTTTCACAGATTCAAGCGACCTCAGCTCTGTGCCTTCAGAGAGCCCCAGAACCTGCTCAAAGGCACTTCAGAGCCCTAGAACATAGCTTTTTTGTCCCAGAGCCCAAGAACAAGGTTTAAGTCAGGATTCGGTGACACAACTACTAAACTCGACCCAGAAGAGTTGGGTGGGTTGTTTATTTGCATCGGACTTGGAATGTGGCTTTGAGGATGAGCTGTCAGGATTGACAAAGACTCCTGGATAAGGTGTTGAAACATTTTCAGAAAAATACTGATTGAAAGTCTGGTTGCTTCTGATTTAAGCCTGTTTGCTTTTGCCATGATCTGGATTGCTGACAATTTGCACAGGTATGTTTTAGATCAGTGTTTTCAGCATATCCATTTATTTTATGCCTATATATATATATATATAGAATATTTAGAGAGGATATAATTACTTTTACACATATAAACATGTTTTTTCTTGAAGTAAAGTCAAAATATACCTTCCCTGGCAATTAGATACTTTCATAATATTATAGCTGAGATACTAACTCAGTTATTGTTTAAAAAGGTAAATGGTTACAATTACTGGTTACATTTTCAAAGTAACTTGCCCAGCACTGGTTATCTGGGCCGCTGTACAGTTCACTGGGCTAACATGTTTAGTTATTTAAACACAATTGGAAAGTTCTAACCTGGCCGGCCAGATTGATAATGTGTAGCACTTCCCATTCTGCACATTGTCAATCTGGGACTGCTCCAATAAAATCCATTTGGGGAAAGGAGGGACATTCAGCCGAACTCTACAAGCTGATTGGGCAAAGCAACACCTAGTGTTGGTTTTAGCCAACCACGACATCAAATTACAACACAGGCAGCAAACGTCATGAGAAACCACAACAAGTTACCCTGGTCAAGGCACTTCTTGCTTCTTTCAAACATGAAATCGTGGATTCTGACAAAACTGCTGTGATAGCAGCAGCTAGACGTGCGTACTCCTGCGGCGCCATGTTTATGTTGGTTCGGCCGTGGGCTCGGCAGCTCTTACTTTCATCTCACCTGTATGACCTGCCTTAAACCACAATACTGCAATGCGATTGGCCCAAACTGTTATTGGTTCGGACACCAACGGTTGAAGCCTAAACGGTACAAGATGGATTCTCATGTGTTTACAAATACCGCAAGAATTCCACTTTCAGGCAAGGTTAGACGAGTTCAGTCCCAAACAAAATGGCAAAACGCATTTCATTTTACAAATTCCAAATGTAAACTAAATCCATCTAAAACTCTGTGAAGATCTAGTCTGATCTTACAATTTCCAACCAAATATACCTCAGTTTAGAGACGGCAACCAAAACAGATTGGACACATTTTATATTTACAAAAATACAGTCTCATAAGACGGATATTGTGCACAGCCATCTTACTGCATTCAAAATAAACTAAACATACTATAAGTTAAAAACAAAACAAGGATTCTCTTATTTGGCTCCGTAATGATTCCCGTCAAGCATCCAAAATAAGACATAATTTGACCTCAGGTGGGTAAAAGGATTTCTCACAGAGCATACTAGAAGCATACTTCTTTAAGGCAGCTTTGGTGTATGCAACAGGATGTCCCTTATAGTTTCAAGGCTAAGCTGAAACGTTCATTCTAAATTATATTTTATTGCTCCTGCAGTGAAGGTATTTTCAATTTTTATCCGATATTTAAGCTGTGTTTTCTTCAATACACTGTGTACCAGCCCTGCGGTCATTTTATCTGATAAAGTAAAGACATAAATAGATGTTTGAAGCCCTTAGTACCCCCTTTTGTTTGCTGATAATAAAAAATGAATAATTCTGCAGTTTTTCTGTGGCCCATTCGGTGCACATCAGTAGAATCATCTAACAGCCTTTTATTATTCAAATTGCCATGTCTGTCCGTCTGATGGGCTCTCCCAGAGGAACTCCATTATCTTACCTTGTATCTGACTTAGCTTGAAAAGGTGGAAAAAGTGGATTTCTATTGAAAGAAAGTGACACAATACAGCAGAGGAAAAAGCACAGAACACGTCAATGTTGTTCTCAGCAAATTTATTTTTAATGGGCCTTTTGACATGAAATTCACCCCAGATGTCAGTAACATCCACAAGTCCACAAATACCAAGAAATCAGAGCCAATTAGCCCAGAAATTAAGTAACACATAATAAAGTGCAATGACACAGACGACACACATTGATCACACAATCCATCCATCCATCCATTTGCTAACACAACTATCCCTACTGGGTTCGCGAGGGGTGCTGGTGCCTATCTCCAGCTGTCTATGGGCGAGAGGCGGGGTACACCCTGGACAGGTCGTCTATCGCAGAGCTGATCACACAATATGCAGTAGAAAATACATAGTTAGTAATGACAACTTCAAGATGTCCTCTTTATGTAGAAACAAGCATTGGCCAGGTTTAACTTTGACCCTTTCTACTGCAGTGACTCTTCATCTCTTGGGGGGTGGGCCTCTTACACACTTTAAGTTTGACTTCTTTCCAATGATTTTGGTTGAAGTTTGCAGATGACACCACTGTCATGTTTGTTTTATTTCTTTCAATTTTATGAATATATTTTGTTTTTAATAGAAAAATTGTGCATACACATTTTATGTAATAATTTGTACAACAAACAAATAATCCGAGTTACATTTTCAATGTTAAACTATGTATACGTTACATTTCATCACATCACAGCTGGCTATTTTATTGCTTCCTTCATTATTGCTGTCGCAATGACTCGGATAACTGAGAATTTACACAGGCATGTTGCTTCCTTTGATTCAAAACTTTGCTGTTACACTATTACACTATCAGATCTCATTTTGCTGTAGACAACAACGACCTCGTATCAACATGATTGACCAACAAGTAATATATCATGGGAAAAGGTAAATAGTGCTACCTACAAGTGATTGCTCTCTTTTCTCCGGACATTTTTATTAATTTCTGTGAGATGGGTTGTACTTATACGTAATGTCATGCAAAGGATTGTGGGATTCCTTATAGCACCTGAGCACCTGTAAGTGACATCGCGAGGTTCCTATGCTAAAGGAGTTATGAGAGGAAGCATACAGGTTCCTACCTCCTTCTCTACTTACTGCACTACTTGGACAGCACTTATCATGGCGACCGCTGACGCACTTCCACTTTGGCTAAAGAGTCCTTACCCAAAAAACATATTTGGATGCAGCCCCTGTGAAGATCACTTAACAAAGTTAAAAGCAAACAGAAAAGCGAAGAAAGTGAGTTTTAAGTAACTTTGAACTTAAATCCATCTGATTGTTGCTTGCTGATGGGCTGATCCCAGTATATCAGAAACCGTGAAAATCCCAGTACATCACCACACAACCACACAACCATTTACAGGGAATGGTCCAAAAAAGAAAAGAAACATCCACTGAGCTATAGTTGTGCTGACAGAGGTGCCTTGTGGATGTCAGAGGATAATGGGTAGATTGGATTTAGACTATAGAAAGCAGGGGCTTGTCCTCGGGTATGTTATGATTTGATTATGAGTCACAAGCATTATTCATGCACAATGATGCACCCTAACAACCAAGTCACTAAAACTAAGGCCTTTCTAGCAATCTGCCACTCCTCAGCAATACTCCCTGCAACTCGTTCATATTTGCTGCTGCATGCCTCTCATTCTGTGCTGAACTGTGTAACAAGATTTCTCATATTCATTCCAGTTTTCTTCAGCTTGTAGATGGTGTGGCTCCGTTTCAAAGGCATTTGTAGACAGGGCGCTGGTTGTATTTCTTGCTCAGCCACAATTTCACTTCAGGAATAACTTTATCAGTTAAAATTCGGATAATCCAGTTTTGACATTTGTAATTGGATTAAGATTAATTTATGTTTGAACCGCAGTGGATCTAAAAATAGATTTTTGCTGTTCAGTGTTTTACTTAACTATGTCTGGTAATGGGCGCGCTTGTGGCATAGCGGGTAGTGCGACCCATGTTTGGAGGCCTTTAGTCCTCGACGCGGTCAACCCAGGTTCGAATCCGATCCGCGGTCCTTTTCCGCATGTCTCTCCCCTTCTTCCACCCCTTTCCTGTCAGTCTACTGTGAATGAAAGAGAGCCACTAGAGCCACAAAAAAAAAATACTATGTCTGGTAATGACTAGTCTTTCTCAAGCTCTCTGACAGGGATCCTTGGATGTTGGACTGCTCATCATTCTTGTGTCTCCTCTGACAGAAGTCTGTTAGTGAGGCGTCTTTTGGTGAAATGATGTTCTTTCCACCTCTGGATTATTGATTTAAAAAATCTGAATTGCATCTGAAACCAATGGGATCAGTAGCAGTAAAGCTATGAAGATCTTTGGAGAGCCCCTTGCCTTCACTCATGAGATGCTTTCTAAACAATACATTGGAGATAAGAAACCCTTTGACAGGCCATAAATAAGGACCAAACCAGTTGACATCGATTTTCTTTGAAAAGGGACTTGGTTCCATTTGTACACGTGCAGATATTAATGATATGGGTTTTCTACAACTTTTTAAGCTTCTTTTCAGCACATTTTCTATACTTATTCCTTCTGTTATTCCAACTTATTACAAATGATTTATTTGTATTGCTATCTTTGTATGCGTGAATTACTTGGCTTGGTATCCTTAGGTTTATGGCAAAATTTTGGGACTCCCAAGGTGCACTGAGAAGGTCAAAGATCTGGTGACGGGAAGACTGCAGCAGTCCTTGAAGTACTGGGGTACAATTCTATTTGCTGACAAACGCGTTTTGGCTTTTTGCCTTCATCAGGATCATTATAAATCACTAAACAGCTTGTGTTTAAATAAATAAAACTAGATATGGAAGTAATTCCAATGAACTAATCACACATTCACAGATACACAGGCTGACATATCAGTATTCAAGGGGATTTTGCTTGCAGACTGGTTGAACCAGATAGGCTCTGGGCTGAAACAAGTTAAAGGGTAAAGTTAAATCAAAATTGGTTTTAAAATTAAACCTAGCTATCACAGAAGCTATAAAAGCTAATCCCATAGTAATAAAAACTTTAACTAGATAACAACAATTAACATCACAAGTAAAGGGTTATTTAAATCAAATTAAAAACATAAAATAAATACAAATTAGGGTCAATCACATAAACTCATTAATAGATTGATTCTCATTTATGCAAAATATCCAGAATGCCTCCTTTTTCTGATAAAATGAATGTTAGTTCACAGTTCTTTGTAGACCACATTTTTTTTTAGCTTTGCAAAGCCTTTTACATCAATCACCTTGTCAGTAAGAGGGTGCTTAAATTATTTTAGATTTTTAGTGTACTGAAAACTTGTACAAGACCCACATTTAAAATTACCTTGTAGGTTATGGGTTATCAGGGTTGCTTCGTGATTAGAGCTTTCAGGACCTTCAGAGTCCTGAAAGCTCTAATCATTCTTTCAGGTTATCATTGACAGCTCTTTGAAATCACTTGCAGTCTTTGGTCACTTTGAAGGTTGTGTCAATGTTTTAAGATGATGTCTTTAACGTTCTTGTTTTGTCCTTATTAGTTTAATATCAAGAGCCACATTAAAGACATATTTACAGAGAAAAGTATCAACAGGCTCGATACTTGCATTGCTGTGAAATACTATTTGCTCCCCACAGATCTGTGTGTTTATGACCCACTCAGATCATCCCAAAAACGGTATTACCAGGGTAAGACTAAAACTGTTTGAAATCATGGTTTCATTTATTAGTGGAAATAAGCTGTCCAAACCAAACTGGCCCTATGTAAAAAAAAAAAAATATCTTGGTTAGTTGACAACTAACCAAACCATGGTGCAATATTTACTCTGGTATTTACTTTTTAATCTTAGCCTTCTTTAGAGCAATCTTTAGATTAGACTAGCTTGTTCTTTTTTTCATTTACTAAATATGTTGTGTAACTCTTTGTCTTTGACACTGACAACCAAATTTTCCCATTGTGGGACAAGAAAGGAATTTCTTATTTTATATCTATTAACCAGTGGTTCCAACCTATTTAGCAAATGCTGCCGTCAAACATTTGACGTAACCGATGATGAGTATTTACAGGTATCTCAAAAGATTACAATATAATTAAAATAAGTTATATTTTTGTCCCTCATTTCCTAAAGTGAAACTCATGTATTAGATTTAAACATCATACTGCAAGTAAAATATAAGCTAATTAACTCAAATCACCTGCAAAGCCTCTAACTGGTCTCTCAGTCTGGGCCTATAGGCTACACAATCAAGGGGAAGACTGCTGACTGGACAGATGTCCAGAAGACAGTCGTTGGCAGCCTCCGCAGGGACGGGAAGCCACTATAGCTCATTGCTGAAGAAGCTGATTGCTACCAGAATGCTGTACCCAAGCATAGTCATTTAAAGTTGGGTGAAAGGAAAATGTATGGTAGGAAAGTTACACCAGAAACTGAGATAACAACAGCCTTGAGAGGATTGTCGAGCAAAATCCATTAAAGAATTTGGGGGAGCTTCATAAAGGAGTGCATTGAGGCTGGAGTCAGTGCATCAGATGTAGCATTCCTCACTTCAAGCCTGTCCTGAAAACCAGAGGTGTCTTACCTGGGCTAAGGAAGAGCACTAACTGGACTGTTGCTCAGTGGCCCAAAAGTCCTGTTTTCAGATGAAAGTAAATTCTGTGCAGAATCCACATTGCTTGAGGCCCAGTGTGAAGTTTCCACAGTCATTGATGATTTGGGGTGCCATGTAATCTGCTAGTTTTGGTCCACTGAGTTTTCTCACGTCCACAGTCAACACATCCATCTACCAGGAAATTTGCGAGCACTTCATGCTTCCCTCTGCTGACAAGCTTTATGGAGATGCTGATTTCATTTTCCAGCAGGACTTGGCACCTAAACAAACTGCCAGAGGCACCAAAAGCTGGTTCAATGACCATGTTGTTATTGTGCTTGACTGGCACTGAGTGCATATAAAGGAAGAGACATTTCAGAAGCTCAACACTTCTGATTACATTATCCTTTTTTATGGATCTTATGTCTCATAAAATTTTTCAGAAACAATGCATTTGGGGTTTTCATCATCTGCGATCCGTAGTCATCGAGTTTACAAGAAATAGCAGTAGGGCCGAGCTCAATTTCTGGCAGCGGCATCTGACACCGGCACTTCCTGTGGCATGCTGTGGCACTTTCACTGGCATGCTCTTGCTAAGAAGGTGCCACTGCTCTTCCTGTACTGCAGTTTCTGTTCTTAGGCAAACTGTTTGTTATAGATGCCTGTTAGACTATAACTACTTCTAAATAATCATATTTTATTTGTATTATTTGCTATAAAAGCTGGCGGCTCATAGTGGCCCTTCTGGTGGAGGTAATAGTGGCACTTCCTGTGACACCTCCACCAACTAGTGGCACTTCCTGTGACACCTCCACCAACTAGTGGCACTTCCTGTGACACCTCCACCAACTAGTGGCATGTCCTGTGACACCTCCACCAACTAGTGGCACTTCCGGTGGCAGTGGGACTGGCACTTCCGGTGGTCGCGGCAGCTAATAGTGGCTCTTGTTGTGGCAGCAGCACGTTCACTGGCATGCGCCTACCAAGAAGATGTCACGGTTGTTGCTGCATTCCTGTTGCTGTGTGTGGGCAAATTATTTGTTATAGATGCCTGTTAGTCTATAACTACTTCCAAATAATCATGTTGTATGGATATTATTTCCAATAAAAGCTTGTGGAACTTTCGCCAGCCTTGTGGCAGCTGCAGTGGCATGCAGCCGCCACAAGGTGTCACTAAGCCGGCAGGCCACCCGCCGCCCTTCTGTATATGGGAAAAAGCTAATAGCACGGCATGTGTAGGATTCCCTGGCCACGAAGACGCCACGTACAGGCGTAGAGGGCATTATGAATGGTGATTTAGCCATTGTGTATATATATATATATATATATATATATATATATATACTGTGGCGTCTTCGTGGCCAGGGAATCCTACCGAGTACCGGTTTGTTTTTCCAATGACTTTTTCTTTATGTAGCAGCTCACAGTAATATGTCACACTGTGTAATACACCAACTGTCTTTGCCATCCTTTCAGCACATCATACACATGCCGTGCTATTAGGACATATATCTGAAGTATACAGTCACTTTATATTTATTGTCTAACACTGTTTATTAACCCAGAAAAAATAATGACACCATCAATTGAAAGTACTTATTTACTAACGGTCAGTAGCTCATAACTAACCTGACATCCCGCTTGCCATTAATCGGCATTGCTTCCATGAAAACAGCGGCAGCCGGCGTGGGATGTTGGAGGCTTTTACAACGGGTCCGGCATCTTGCTGGCATCCAGGCATCCTATGGACTTATCGTGGCATCTTCGTGGCACCTAACGGCCACAGACTTCCTAAGTGTGCCAGCGTGTTTTCAAGTGATGTTTTTATATCACCACATTTGTTTTTCTTATCACGAGTTAAACCACTCATACAGTAACCTTATAACTTTTCTATTAAGTTGCTTGTAAATGTGTGTTAAATTATGTGACTTTAACACATGAATAATTGAAAGTAAATATATAATAGGTATTAAATAACCCCAAAATCAAAGCATTTTCCCATATACAGAAGGGCGGCGGGTGGCCTGCCGGCTTAGTGACACCTTGTGGCGGCTGCATGCCACTGCAGCTGCCACAAGGCTGGCGAAAGTTCCACAAGCTTTTATTGGAAATAATATCCATACAACATGATTATTTGGAAGTAGTTATAGACTAACAGGCATCTATAACAAATCATTTGCCCACACACAGCAACAGGAATGCAGCAACAGCTGTGACATCTTCTGGGTAGGCGCATGCCAGTGAACGTGCTGCTGCCACAACAAGAGCCACTATTTGCTGCCGTGACCACCGGAAGTGCCAGTCCCGCTGCCACCGGACGTGCCACTAGTTGGTAGAGGTGTCACAGGACATGCCATTAGTTGGTGGAGGTGTCACAGGACATGCCACTAGTTGGTGGAGGTGTCACAGGAAGTGCCACTAGTTGGTGGAGGTGTCACAGGAAGTGCCACTAGTTGGTGGAGGTGTCACAGGAAGTGCCACTATTACCTCCACCAGAAGGGCCACTATAAGCCGCCAGCTTTTATAGCAAATAATACAAATAAAATATGATTATTTAGAAGTAGTTATAGTCTAACAGGCGTCTATAACAAACAGTTTGCCTAAAAACAGAAACTGCAGTACAGGAAGAGCAGTGGCACCTTCTTGGCAAGAGCATGCCAGTGAAAGTGCCACAGCATGCCACAGGAGGTGCCACAGCATGCCACAGGAAGTGCCGGTGTCAGATGCCGCTGCTACAAATTGAGCCTGCTGTCTCTCAGAAATAGAGGCTTGGAATAGTAACACTCTTAGTAACACATCTACATAATACTTGAGTTTCACTTTATGAAATGAGTTCTGCAAAATATTGAACTTTTTCCCAATATTATATATATTTTTAGATGTACCTACATATCACTGTGGAGGCATTTTTGCCCACTCTTCTTTGCACAATTGGTTTGTTTCAGCCACATTGAGAACTTTTTGTTGAATATGAATGTTTGAAGTCATATGAGAGCATCTCAGACTTAAGTCCAAACTTTGACTCGGCCACTTCCAATACTTAATTTGGTTGTTTTTCAGCCACCCAGAGGAAAACGTGCTGGTGTTTTAAGAGTGACCCTGAACTTATCATCACAAACTGATAGCCAGACATTCTCCTGCAGGATTTTCTGGTACAGAGCAGTGTTCATGGTTCCATAAATTATGGCAAAGTCCAGTTCCTGGGGAGGCAAAAGCAGCCAGCACCCCTTAACCATCACGTTACCATCACCATGCTTAACTGAAGTTACACCATCTTACATCAGGTGTAACTGGGCATATATAATTCAAAAAGTTAAACTTTTTTTTCTTTTCAGTCCTGTCACGTGCTTGTCAAACTGGTCGAGCGGCCATGGAAGTGGGACCCAAACGGCAGTCCAAAAAACAAAACAATGTGACATCTGTGGAAGTTTCTTCTTCTTTTTATTTTGTAGCCAGCAGTGTAACCAACATAACCACGAACACCCAACAATGAACAACAAATGACAAACAGCTTAAATACAAATTAACCAAAATTGGGAGAAACTATTATTAGGGTTACGTTAAATGAAAATAGAAAATACAATACTATTTACATTAGACAAAGAACAAAAAAACAATACATTTGCAAACTAATACAAACTGAAAATATCTTAAACCCATTCCAATAATTACTTGAATATCTATAGCAACACAAAAATCCACTCTGGCCAGTATCACCCCTCTGTATAATGACCCAATATGTATAATCTGATTGAATTTGACTTTGTAAAGTGCCTTGAGATGACATGTTTCATAAATTGGCGCTATATAAATAAAATTGAATTGAATTGAATTAATTTGCCCCTTAGTTTGAGCCATACAGCAGTCTGCACACCTGAGTGTGACACGCCGGGACGAGGTCCCTCCACTGCAGGTGAAACCAAGCCCAGAAAACAAACAATTTCCAACAAAACAAAACACACAAAAAGGAAAAATAGTTGATGTGCTGTTTAACCGTTACCATTAATACATCTCTAAAAACAACAATATTGAACTTAACATGTAACGTTGGCTCATCGTTAAAAGTCCACTGAATATTTTTCCAAGAGACCTAGGGATTCTTTTTTTGGGGCAAATGTGCCACAGGCCCTTGTGTTATTTCAGGTCAGAAGTGGTTTTTCCCTTGGAACTCTTCCATGGATGCAGTTTTTGGGGTCGGAATATGAAAATTTACCTTAATTAAGTGAAGTGAGGTCTGTTGTTCTGGGTTATTTTGGGACCTTCTGGACAATTTTTTGATTAACGTTAGTAGGCTGACCATTACTAGGAAGGATTCACTGCTTTTCCTTGTTTCTCCATTTTTGTATCATGTCTCTCGTTGTGGTTCATGGGTCTCCCAAAGCCTTAGAAATGGCTTTGTAAGCCTTTCCGGACTCACTGATAATCAATAACTATAAATTATCTTCTTTTCTTTAGATCAATGGGTGTTGTGTTGCTTTCTGCAATCTTTTATCCTACTTCATGTCGTCAGACAGGTCCTCTTTAAGTAACTTCTTGATTCTACAGATCTGGTACTAATCTGAACTGGCACATGAGGTGTATTTTGTCAATGTCATTTGACAAAAGAAGCAATGTGTAGGTGCGTATAAACTTTTCACATCACAGCATTTCCCCCATTTGTATGATTAAAATAAGCTAATCTCAGTTCTGTTGTTTTCCAGTTGGGTCATTCATGTGGGTGTAAGAACAATCTTCATGAACACGTTAAAATAAAGAATATTAGCTGAGCTCTTCTGAGTGTTTACCAGTAGCTCGTGTGACATTTCCCAACAAGATTCAGATCCCAGCTGCTCATATTTTCTGATATGAACACAGAATCCCATTAAAACACACCTGATGTTTGTCCTTGGGGAATTCACGGAGCTCTTGACTAGTTGAAATTGAGGCTTGAGCAGTGCACTGTTTATTTATAGCACATTTTACAACACCTTGTTGTCAGGGTGATATGATATAAAAAGAGGGGGAAAAAAATACCTTAAATGAAATAATTTTTTTTATCTGTCACGCAGCCAGTAGAGCTTACCCCAGAGGAATGTGGAGAAACCCTGGAGGGCAGCAGCGCTAATAACAGGACAAAAAAATTGATGTAAATATATGAAAAGACAACGAGCCATGCTTCCTCATTATGACACTTTTTTATTGTGGAAAGCCTATCAAGTGAGCAATGAATACTCTGTGTGAGACGGCATCAAGAAAGGAGAAGATTACATTGTCAAACCCCGTTCTTTTTACAGTTTTAACCGAAGATATCGGCCTGTCGAGAGTGATGACACCTGGCACTTATGTTCTGTCAGAAATGAATTGTGAGAGGGCCGCATAGTGCTAATTTCAGGGACAGTTAAATTGCCTGTGCAGCGGCTGCACTGCAGTAAGTGGTTCATCAGTCGGCTGTCACTGGAACGAAGTATGAGGATATGGTGGTTTTGTACAAACAGTAAAATATTACAGGTCTGGCAATATTCTGCAAGGCTCTCAGGAAGCCCTTTTCTTTTGATACAACCTCCAACTTCAACATTATTTGGGTGGATGTTATGTGACACACTAACACAAAGTAGTCCATGAATGGGAACTGGAAGGAACAGACACATGGGTTTTTAAAGATAAAAAAAAAAAAAGAATCTGAAGAAGGTGGCATGCATTTTGCGTTCGGCTTCCTTTAATCAGAGGTGGGAGTTTTAAAAAATTTAAAACCCTGCCTAGCTTTCCTTCATCCTGTTCACTTAACCAGGTGATTTTAAACCAGTGGTCTCAAACTCCAATCCTCAAGGTTTGGTGTCCTGCAACCTTTAGATGTGTCCCTCGCCCTACACACCTGAATGAAATGGCTAAACTACCAAACTAGCATGCAGCCACGCCCTGCAGACCTCTGCTAATGAGCTCATATTGGAGTGTTGGAGCAGAGACGCATATAAAAGTTGCAGGACACCGACCCTATAGGACCAGAGTTTGAGACTGATGCTTTAAGTAACACGTTAAGCATTTGAAAGGCAAATGGTTGGAACTGAGCTCTGTGCAGGTTTTTTTATTTCCTGGACCTGAATTACCCAACTCTGAATCTGATACCCCTGAATAAAATCCTACGCAATCTTCATCTGCATTATAACATGGAGTCCAGCTGTTCCGTGATAGCAGCAGAGAGGTTAGGGGGAAAATTGTGGGGAATTTTAAAGCAGGCCTAGAACGACCCTAAACATGCAGCCGCAGCTACAACAGAAGGATTTAAATCAAAGCAAGTTCCTGTGTTAGAGTGGCCTAGTCAAAGATCTGGTGTAAGGGCAACGGCAAATATGGTGAAAGACAGGAAAAGGTTTGCGCTATAACTGAATACGTTACATACGATAAAATATACATTTTATGGGTTTATTTCAGGAGGTGATTTATGTTTTCTCATGAAGACCACTTCACAGGTCACATTCACTTTAGAACAGGAAAACCAGCATTCAGAATAAAATGGTATGTTTCCAAAGAAAAGGATTCCCCTTTCCCATTAATAGGATCAATAGGATGGCCTAATTAATGCCCAGGATAATTAACTGGGTCCCATTTCACTGGACCTGAAGAGCGAGGCAGCAAACCCATTATCCTGTTGATAACTGAAGTGTCCTTTCTTTCATCTCCACCCTTAATGCCGTCAAATACCATTACTGATTGTCCAATTTAAAGAGTGCTCAGGGATCTCGCTCCTTTCTGAAATACAGAAGTGCATCACAAATAGGAGCCGGAGCTCAGTGAGGTGCAATCATTGGCCGATGAATTTGGCCACAGCCCTGTTATATTTTTGGGTAGCAGCAGAAAGTCAGTATAGGATGCTATATCCGAGGCAGTAATCGGGGCTGTGTGCAGCACTGCAGTGGTTCACAGTTATCAAAGTGGTGTGGAATTGCTGAAATTATCCGAGATATGACATTTTGTTCCATTAAAACTTGTTGATCGAGTTGAAAAGCCTTGTTGGCCCATATTAAGAAACTAAAATCAACTCTCCTGATGTACACATACTTCTGAAATAGATCCGATCTCATGTGAGGTACGCTTTATCTAAACAAAGTAGAACAGAAGAACATCCAAACCCGTGTCACACAAAAAACAACCTTCAAAGAAACTATGAACAATACATAAAGAATGTCTCAGTTTTCAAAAATTATGAATTTCTCTTGGTTGCCGTTATCTGGGTCAGCACCTGTGAAAAGAAATCAGACACTGCTATTTTTGGCAGGGGAGTTCTCTTTCATCAAGTATTGCCGTATCCTCTCAGAGCTCTGTGACATATTCAATACTTTATTGTGCCTGACATGACAAAAATGAGGACTTTAATAATTTTCACTGACACTGGGAACGAGTTTGCTTGACATCAGCTGTACATCATTTATATCATGTAAGACAGTGGTGAAGTGGGCCCAGCACAACTCGGCGCCGTCTGACTGGCCCTCCTCCACCAGCCACTCAAACATGCACACAGGTAAAACAGGATCTAACGATAGTTGTTTTGTGCTCTAAAGCAACAATCCCAACCTTACAAGAGATTGTTTTTGTTGCTTAACCCAGCTTTATGACCAGTTTACAGTACAAATATGCAAATAAATTACTTATTTACATCCAAACCACTTTGATCACGTTCTATTTGTCAGGCGAGAACAAAATCAAGTCAAAAGCAGTTGTCTAAAAAGCTTTTGTTTGTCCCCATGAAAGATTTCTTCTTTTTTTTTTAGCTTTTTGTCACACTTCAAACAAATTATGATCCAAGACAAAAAAAATAAAAATAAAAATCAGAGTCCACCTGTTTCTATCTATTAATAAGTTGACCTCCATCCCCCTTTAAACTACGATTTAAATGTGATCAACCACATGTTTAGTTCAGTTTTACATTTCAATAGCCACACTCTGGCCTGACTATTGTCAGATTGGGAGAATCAAGAATTACCTTTTATGGACCCCGTCTGATTGGTTCAGTTAAACAATCTCACTAGGCAACCCATCTTTCACCGATCCAAAGATATTCAAGAACGTATCAATGGTAAAAAAAAAGTCATTAACATCTACAGTATCAGTCTAAAAGAGGTGTCACTGCGCCTTCGGAGGCGCAGTGAACCCCAGAGAGAGCCATAATCCACAAATGGAGAAAACATGCAGCATTGGTGAATCTTTTCAAGAGTCCCCACCGTACCATAATTACTCCAAGAATCACCCAGAGGCCACAAAAGAACTCTGAACAATATCTAAACCACTGAAACCCTTTACTGAATCAATTCAGATCAGGGTTCATGATTCAAAAATGAGAAGGAGGCCGGGGTGGGGGTGAGTAAGGCCAAAACTACTGCTGACCCCAAAGAACACCAAGACTCATCCCATATCTGCCCATTAGCATCTTGATACTCCTGAGATGCGTGGGAAAATATTCTGAGGCCTGACAAACGTGGAGGTTTTGGAAGGTGTGTTAACTCTGGCATGAAAGAGAACACAACATGTCAGAAAGAGAGCCCCATAAAGATGGTCAAACATGGCTGCTGTAGACTGATGTTCTGGGAGGACCTCAGAGACTCGTAACAATTGATCTAACCATGAATTCTGCTCTGCACCAGAAAGTGTTTTTGATGTCCGGTCATCAGTTTGTGACTTGAAGTTATGCAGCAGCGCAATGATCCAAATCAGTAAGACATTCTCCTAATGGTAAAAAAAAAATATGACTGGGCACGGTGGTTTTGTAGAAGTAGAGCACATAATCCGTGTTCGGAGCCCTAAGTCCTCGACATGGCTGTCTTGGGTTCGAGTCCCAGCCCATGGACATTTGCTACATGTCTTCCCCCTCTCTCTTAAGCCCATTTCCTGTCAAATAAAGACCACTAGCTCCACAAAAGAGAAAAATGATGGAAGTTTTGGAGTGACCGTGGACTTAAAAAGAACTGAGATTAGTTGTGTGACCTTAAACAGGCTGCTCATGCTTGAAAGCCTTCCAGTGTTGTTCAATTAAAACAATTCTGAAAAGAAAGGGGGGCCAAAATCTCACACACCAATAGAAAAGACTCCTTACCAGTGTACAAAAAAGATTAATTGCAATTTCTGCCATCCAGGGTGGAACCACCAGTTATTACTTTTTCACAGAAGACCAGGTTGGCTTGGATAGTGTTGTTCCCTATTAAATGAAATAATATTTTAAAACAACTTTTGATTCACTCAGGTTATCTTTACCTGACAAAAATCAGCTTGACGAAACATGTGTGACAGAAGAGCAAAAAGCTGTTGCAGTTTAATTATTGCTCTTTTTAAATTTAGACATCATGATAGCTGTAACAATCAACATTGCAAAGACTAAAAGTAAAATCACCAATGGCTGATTGGAGACTTTTAAACAGTCCTTTTAAAACAGGAAAAAAATAACCCTGTGCATTAATATTACTTGTCAATGTAACGGTTTGACAATCATGGTGGCATTACCACTGTTGGTCTATATTCCCCCGAGGATTATGGGAAATAAACACAGCTGCCGCCAAGGTGGCGTTAACAGAAGCAGATGTTATTTGTTTTAATGCAAACTGGGGAGGGTGCTGCCGCTGCTGCAGGGCGTCTTCTTTGCCTCAAAACACATTGTTTTATCTCTGAGCTCTTTATGGTTCTAATAATAAAATCTTTTGGTAAACAAGTCTGCTTCAGAGCTGAAATGCAGAAAAGGAGTCTCCTTTTCCAAGAGCTCTTTTACTTTCGCAGAGTTTGAGGGTTTAGCCACTTTAATAGCGGCGTTGAAATAAAGAACTATCATTCCGGGATAAATTATTGCAAAACATGTTGAGGAATGCAGCTTTATACACCAATAATCCTGGAGACAGATGTGTACACCGTATGACAGACGGTTTGATACATTTAATCAGTATTGTCAGGAATACAGGGACTGAGAAAAATGTCTAAACATCCTATTAAGCTGTCAGACACGTTTGTGTAAAAAAGAATAATTCTACCACTCTTGATAAATTAAGTTTATTTGATGCAATATCTGTTGTCTTATTGTTTCATATCAGATGTGTTTTTAATCTTCCAGAGAATTGTGCAGAGACGTTTCTAGAATAAAAATCTGGAATTTCATACGTTTTCAGAAACTGCTCCAAGTCTTTGAGGTGGGAAGGGGGGGGGGGGGGGGGCAGATATGCATGTTCCCAGCAACATCCTCCACCTAATTTTCAGGGATCCCAAGGAGTTCCCAGGCCAGACAGGATATATAGTCCCTTCAGCCAGTTCAGCATCGTCCCCGGGGTCTCCTCCCGGTGGGACGTGCCTGGAAGGCCCCTAAATGGAGGAGTCCAGGGTGCATCCTGATCAAATTTCCAGAAGGCTTTCACCTCCATGTGTGGCCTTTCTGCCAATGTCGGCACAGGGCTTGTTTCAGTGTAGAATGAAACATTCTTACCAGTTTCAGCCAGCATCCTCACAAGGTCTAACAGAATCTAACGGGGAACATGAAAATGGCCAGACACGAGTAAAAGACCGAACAGAAAAAAAACCCAAAAAGGTCTAAAAGAACCTCCGGAATCATAAAGAACAGAAGCAAAGTAAAACAGGAACCAAATCTAAGAGATACAAGAAGGCACTATTAACATAAATACTGAACAGACACTAAACTAATGGTAGAAACGAGTATCTAAGTAGAAACAAAAGTAAAATTGCAAAACATAAACAAACTGCAGGATCCCCGGGGAGCTGAAAGTAATCAAACCCCTGGGGATCCTGGCAGATTTAGTCTGATTCACTATCAGACAGCGAGACAAAAAAGGTTAGCGTATTTATTTTTATACAGTGTATGAATTCATTTGATTTAAACTGTACGTGTCGTTTCATGCTTGCTCAGTATGAGGGATTTCTGCAAAGCCATGGACAATGCAGACGACTCTCCCTGTGGCTCTACGCTTCTCCAGGAGGAGTGAATGCTGCTTGTCAAGACTTCGATGCAATCAACTGGGATCCCTCATATAGGACATTTTTTGACCAATCTGTGTAATCTGATTGAATTTGACTTTGGAAAGTGGCTTGAGATGACATGTTTCATGAATTGGCGGTATATAAACAAAATTGAATTGAATAGGGACACACACGCAGCTGTTTAACGCGGCGGTCGAACCAATCAAGAGCAATGCTTGTAAAAGGCAAACGTCCAGCAGCTTACCAGCATGTACGCTCTAGAGATTCAGCCGGGGAGGCAGCGGGCTGCATCAGAACTGCTGATCCTGATGTAATATTGACAGACGAGGTCTTTGGGTCTGACACATTAAGGTCATATTACCTCCTCTTGGGCCGAACCCACCCCCCCATCCCCCTCACTGCGTTGAGCTCCAAAGATAGCCTTTTCCAATACAGAGGCATGTTGAGGATTAAAAATTCATGAACTTAATGTTAAACATATCAAAGGACAGCGAGCCACAAAAAAAAGTGTTGCAACCCAAAAGGACGGGACTCAGGAAAACCTGCAATTACCTGCAAACTCGAAAGCGCGCAATAAGAAGCCTCGAACAAAAATATTATGTATTTATTCCTAATATTTTTTTAAACCTGCCAGACAATATTTTATTGAAGCATCAGGGCAAAATTCAATATAACTTCTTGGCAGCATAAATAATGCATTACAGGCTCTTAGGGTAAAAAGGAGAGGACATTATAAATATGAGAGATATGAGTTATATTGATGTGGCCTAGCCAGGCTGGCTCCTGTCATCAGCTGGCGAGCTTCTTATGAAACAACAAGAGTCCTCTGTCATCTCCAGCCTTTCATGGTGTCAGCTCAAATTTTAAAGGTAAAATATATTTTTTTACATTTTCAACAAGAAATGAATAAACAACATCAGCGTCTTCTACCCATAATAAGAGATTGGATTTATTTTTCTCTTAAATCCAAATAAATCTATGAGGAAATGCTCATGAAAAAAACATTTATAAAACGTGTCTAGAGATTTTCTGCACCCATGTGTCCAATTTAAAGTTAAAAACACCACCACAATGCTATCTGTTTTTGCCTTACCTGACTTTCAGATCTGGGAAAAGGAGAGAAGCAGAAGAAAAAAAAAAAATAAAGCTTTTCTTCAGTGTTTTGCAATTCCAACTGAATTCAAAAGAAGTGCCTTCGGTGTTTAGCTGCGCTCAGCCGATAATTGTTGCCTGGATCGATGACACTTTGTTGCACGGCACAGATGATTCCAGTCACAGAAGTAACAAGATGCTTTACTCACGGGAGCACATGCAAAGGCAGATTAATGGTCCACACACCAGGACTCGTCACAGAGCTCAGAGTCTTTGAGGAAAACATTAACCGCTTGCTTTGAGAAAAAAGAGGGAAAAGGGATGCTTAATTTTAATGATGCAGCACTAATATGGCGATCAACACACAAGACGGATTGTATTCAAATAGAAATTTCTAAATTTGAAACTACTGCCCGATCACTTTGTCCGGTACAATTGCTTTTAAATGCTTGTTAAGATGAATAGCAAATCAGCCAATCACAGGGCCGCAATCGGACGCGTTGAAGACGACTTGCTGAAGCTTGAACTGAATGTCAGAGTAGAAAAGAAAGAGGATTCAAGGGATTCTGAACATGGTTGGCGGTGCCAGAATGGTTGGTCTGAGTATTTCAGAAGATGCTTTATCCGTTGGGAATTTCCCCCTCAACCATCCATCTGCCTCACAGAGAAGAGTCCAAAAATAAGAGAAAACATCCAGCGAGCAGACGTAGCGAGGATGCTCAGATCTCAGAGATCAGAGGGGAATGGGCAGTTTGGTACGAGATGATTGAAAGGCAACAGTAGATCAACTAAACGCTGGTTACAGCTAAGATATGCAGAATGATACTTTTAAAAGCACAACACATTGAACGTTGAAGCAGATAGGCTACAACAGTAGAAAACCATAGCGGGTGCAACATAAAATAAGAAAACATCAGTGGCACTGACGATCAAGGGAAACACATACTTCTTCCTCCTAATTAACTTTTTTGCATATATTTAAAGCACAACTGTGGCAGCTAGAGTAAGGACAAAGTGATACAGCTGTGGAAAAACCCGGAAACCTCTTCAAAAAGCAACAGTGAAAGCTTTTGAGACTCATTGAATAATGGATACCCTTATGCATTGTTTTGAAAAATAACAATTTGCTAAGTGTAAAGGGATACACCAATAACAGTTTTTGAAAATCCAGATTTACAACTAAAACTGGGTATGCGTGCAGGAGAGAGGTGGATACTTTGAAGATGCATTTTGTGCTGGATATATGTGTTGCTGTGAACAGGCTTTGTATTTTAAAGGCATTTCGTTGAAGTTGTACATTGGATTCAGCTGGATAAATTGTCAGGGGGATGTTAGTTGTGTTTTGGATATGAAAACAATAAGGTTCAAGTAAGAATAAGTAAGTTGGGGAATAATTTGTCTCCAACTGCTGCTGCAGGTCCAGGTCTGTGCTTCCTTTTTTTTATTTTTATTTGTCATGAGTAATAAAGATTATTCGAAGCCACCCTGTTGGTACTCAAATAAATGTTTAAATACACAGTGCAAACCCAGATGGAGAGCAGCATTGTGCTGGTTCAAAATGCAAAGCTCAAAGCAAAGCTTGAGTTTATTAAAAAGAAAAAAAAACCACCATCCGTCATCGGAGTTGGGTCGCGTATGAGCTGAAGTTGGGATAACAAGTGGGATGCTAGCAGTGTTCTCTCTCCCTTATGTTCAGCCAACAGGGGTTCCACCAAAGAACTCAGCTCACACATGAAACAACTCATTCTTCATCCATAATCTGAATTCTCTCTCTTCCACACAGTGCAACTTTGTGATCTGTGGATCAGCAGGAGAGCTGATTTGTGTTTGCGAAACATTTGGTGTGTTTTTTTGGTGACGTGACGGTAGAACTCAGCAGCTGGTAATCAAAAAAAAAAAAGAGTTTTCTTTGAAAACAAAGCCATAGTATTTCAGTAGCCATAAACATGTACCGTTCAAATTCTGACCTTGGCCAAGGACTTTGTAACGTGTGGAAACAGCAGTGGAGAGTGGAAAGAAGGAGCAAGTAGAAGCCAATAAATAACACTTCAAGGCACAGTTTCCAACTAGGTTGGTGTGCGTGAAAACAAAATTTCTCTGTGAAGAACAAAAAGACTTGTGAATATTATGTGTTGTGGGCACAAATCAATAGGAATCATTAATAGTCTCAGGTAGACAAAAAACAGATACTAATTTTATTTTCTGTTTCATTAACTGACTACAACACACACAGTTAATGCCAAAAATATCCACACCACTGGAAGTTTCTAGATTTAATGTATTTTTTTTTTTTTTTTTTTATAACCAACCAACATGTTTATTCTGACTGAAAGTAAAATGACCAGATTGATAATCTGATAGAGAACCTATGGAGGAACCTAAAGATTAGGGTGATGGAAAGGAGTCATTCTATGACTTGGACCTCATCACAAAAGATGAATCATCAGCAAATGTGCAAAAACCTGGGCAGCTTTTAAGAGTTCAATTACTGTGGTGCTAACTGATTATTCAGAAGTTTATAAGGACTTTTTTATTTATGTATTTTAAAATGAATTTATTTCACATTTTGATGATGTCACAGCTAAACGAATGCCAGGTCAGGTGTAACCTACTATGAAGAAAAAAATGAATTCTAAGAAGACTCTTAGAATTCGGTAAATGAGGATTTTCCTGATATGACTTCACTAAGAGCTACTTTTAGTTTTAGGATTATTTGTGAATATAGTCACTGTTTTTTTTATTTTTTTGAGTGTGGATCAGTATTCCATAAAATGCTAAGGACTGGCTACTTTCTGTTCAGGTTTTACCTCAAAATATTTGCATGACTCAAATAGAGAAATAGATGCAAGTCTGGACAGAGAGATGGATGGATGGACTGACAAATGGAAGGACAGGTAAATGGGTGGAACGAGGGAGAGTAATGGATGGATAAAAAGAAGGATGGTGGAGTAAACAGAAGGATGGATGGAATGACAGAAGGGCAAACTGATTAACAGACTGATGGACAAAAACAACTTTCACATTAATGAAACGGGGAAAGAATACTGGAAACACAGTTTTGCATTCCCTTTTTTCCTTTCCATACGTGCAACTACTTCATTTCCCAGAATTTTTCCAGAATGTGCAGAAATCTTGAATGGCCATCGTTACGTCACCTAAAATCTACGTATGCTTATTTCGCACTTTTTGCTTACTGTAACGCATCTGATTAATCTCAGTAGTCAGAGTTTTTTTGTTTTTTTCCCAGAGCTGAATGTTTAAGAATTATTGGCGATACTGGTGAAATTCACACTTTGGGTTTAAATTTTCTTTAATTTTTATGGTAGATATGTTTCCACTCAATGTTTTTTTTTTCTTGGGTTCCTAGTAAAGTAAAAGCCTTTGCAAATTGCATAGGAAGTTATCTCTACAATATGATCAAGTGATGCTCGTTACTCAGTGCAGCTGAATAAAGGCCGAAATGTATAGTAGTTTTTGTGAAAAACATTGTAATTAAATGTTTCGGGTCGTCAAAGTAGATAGAAATGGTTTTGATTAAGGCAGGGAATGGTAGTCTTTCTACATCTACCTGAAATACCATCCATGCAGCTGAACCTTGAGCTGACTCACAGTCATTGTACTCTGCACTTGTCAAGTTATTAGCAAGAACTCAGAGCACCACTGAAAGGCTTTTTTTCCAAGCTATTTCACCCTTCTTTCTTCAGTATTCTTTGAGATTACAGCAGGCAGATGCTGAACACCCCACAGGATTTTTTATTTCTGAAGCAGAACAACAGAAATGTCAGTACTTTGGCTCCGGGCGCAGTGTCCAAGCTAAATCAAAGCCTTGAATGTTTTTTTGTAATCCAACCTTGGGATAAGCTTGTACTTTCACTCCTCCACGGAATTACCTCAAGATCACGGAACTCTTTTGTTGTGAGTAATTGGAGCACATGTGTGTTGAATAGAGGCAAAACGGCACCTTAAAAATCTGTATGTATTTTATCTGGATTATATGTGATGGACTAAATCTGAAAATGTGGTTTACATTTGCATCAAGACTGCCTTATCGGATCGAAGGGAATGTGTTTGGGTTGAATGCAAAACACAATGTGTGGAGCAGTACTTCAGATTGCCCTGGAAATATCATCCCCACGATGTAACACGGTGGTGGCAGCACCACATTTTTTATCAGAAGGGGCAGCAATGCTTCTTAGAATTAATGGGAAGATGGATGGTCGCTAAATACAGGATAATCCAGGAAGACAATCTGTGAGAACCTAGAAAAGGGCCGATATTCTGCAACGTTTAGATGTGTTTGTGCCGCAGCACACTTGATGCATACAATTACATTATTAGCAGAACTTGATTGTATGAAGAGGAGGTAGGTCAGCTTTTTGATTTAGGTGCATATGATCAGGGACCCCAGAGGAAATGGCCCCTCAGGACTGGAGTTTTAGACCTCTTGTTTAAGGAATATTATTGTGTTCGAAAAGATCAGTCAAAGTCCAGGCAAATCACTGACCACTTTACCTTTATTGATGTAAGAGGCAAAAAGACACGTTGGTCTAGATCAAACCAATAGCAGGTCAGTGAGTGTATGAAAGACCACTGCTTACACCCAACTTATGTGAAATACCATTTAAGAAGGCACAACACGTTGAACCTTAGATCCAATTGGCAACAGCTGCAGAAGACCACGGTGGGTGCCACTCTGCTCAGCAAAGAACAGAAAACTGAGGCCACGATTTGCACAAACTCAAAACCTGGGCAATAACGGGTCAGAAAACATAAGTTCAACTCCAACATTCAGATCATAGGGTCAGAATTTGGTGTAAAGAACATTAAAGTCTGGATCCACAGGCCTTTGACAACACACTAGTCTGGTGGGGGCAGTGTAATGACGTAAGGGATTTTTTTTTTCTTGACAACTTTTGGACCCAGTAGCACACATACAGGATTGTTTAAACACCACAACTACTTAAGAAATGTTGTGGACAATGTCCATCCCTTTATGGCTTCCATGTAACCATCTCCTGATGCCTGCTGCCGGCAGGATAATGCACCATCTCACAATAGTCATGTGTTTACTGTACTGCAGTGGCCTACACGGGGAGACAACACCTGGGCCTAGAAGAACACCTTTAGGTTGTGCTGGATCAGGAGATTTACATCACGGACTCTGTGATGGTCGTCATGTCAAAACGGAGAAGAGTCTCAGAGGAATGTTTCTGATACCTTTTTGGATCTGTGCCACATAGAATTAAGGCAGCTCTGCATGTAATGTGTTTGACCCAGCACAGGCAGCACACATCTAATGAAGTGTAAGTCCCGGGTCCCTTTGAATCAGCATTTTAAATGCTTTTCAATTACTCCACTCTCAGGATAAACTGGTATACTGAGCAGAGTTAGCTACAGATCATAGACATCTTTTGTTTGCATCACATATCTATTGTTGTGGTAAGAAAGGCCTAAGAAGAGGTTTTCAGATTTCAGGGCTCTTGTGTTGAACCACAGGGCAGCCTCCAAGCATTTTATCTGGCCATGCAACCTGGCCGGATGGCATTCTCTTGGCATGCCGTCCTTGTGACTGGCCACTTGGCATAAAGCCCGGGAGTAGCTGGCTCACTCTGCAACAGAATCCCCCCCCCCACCCCTTTAATTCCCATCTTTACTCTTCTATCTCGCTCCCCCTTTCTCTCTCTCTCTCTCTGATTGGCTACTCGCCTAAAGACAACTGCATAGCTTTGTGTGGCCTACGGGTCTCTTTATACTGTTTTCACGGCCCTGACTGGTAGGGAGACATTGCCATGATAGCTATAGACAACCACACAATTATACGCCATTGTCAGTAAGTCGCAGCGATGTGGCTTTTTGCAATGCATGAGCCAACTATCAGCAGTGACTTACCGATGCACCAGTGTAATTCAATTGCAGCGATGGCCTTGGGTGGTGCAGAATCAGGGGGACATACAACTGCTTATTATCCACCTCTCCGACTGTCTATCAAACTGATGGCTCACTCTTAGTGGCATCTCATTGACATTGTGTTGAATGTCCTGTGTCTGCCCTGCTTAATTGAACACAGAATTACCCAATTTGGACACGCTTAGCGGAATGGAGCTTAACGAACGCAGAAAATGGAAGATGAGATCGGCGCTGACCTCTGGAACACACTCGGTACACAGAACGGCAAGTGGCTGCCGTCACAGAGATTATCTAAAGAGTTGGGCTGAACGTTTTACCAAATGAGACAGATGCTGGTGTCCAGCTCAACCCTTGTCTGTTCACTTTTCATGATTCGCTCGCATTTTAAGTGGCTCTGACGTCATAGAAGCTCAAATGTAGATGGTTTCACACGGCAAGATGCGGTCAGTGATTGTTAGGTCAGTTTATTCTTAATCAAGGGCAAGACGAGGACTGGTTTAGGTTTGGAATCCGAATCATCACTATTTCACATCTTTATGGCATTAATTTTAGCGACATAAAATGGTATGAAAGTGCTAAGTGGCTTACGAGATTTAAAAAAAATATGGAATTTAGGTCTCCAGTGTCTCTCAAAAGTTTACACACCCTCTGTTTTTTAGGGACACAAAGAGATGAAACCATGATAAATCCTTTAAAATGTTTTTCAGCCTATAATGTTGCACAGGTCCTGGATTATTCAAGTGAAAATTGAGTTTATAGGAGGACAGATATAAAGCTGCAATAATGTAGTTGCATTAACTAACACTGAAACATTTCATGAATAAGTTTTAGCTTTCAGCCTTCTTGAGTTCACACCTCTCACCAATTTAAGTAGATCACAGGAATCTTAAGTTCAACTGTCCTATTTGGATTTTATTAACATTTTCCCAATAGCAACCTTAAATGAAAGCTATATTTTGCAAAGGTAATCGTAGGGATTTTATTGTACAAAGGTCGCAGTCGGGTCAAGGGTATAAAAAAAAATGTCAGCGTTTTATACCAATCATGCCACAGTCAAGGCAGTTACCAACAACTGGTGGAAATATGGAACAACAGGGAATTGTCCCTGTTGTTCCATATTTCCACCAGTTGTTGGTAAAAGCTTTAAATTTCTCAATAAGTCAAAATGAAAACTGGTCAGTGAGGCTACCAAGAGGCCGACAGCAGCGCTAAAGGAGCAGCAGGGATTTCCATGTAGCACTGGTTGGGTTTCACATGGAAAAAAAAAGTTCAAGGCATTCACTGTTGAAATAGACTAAAGAAAGGGGTAGCAAGCCAGAACTATTTCCTTGAAATGGAAAACATCCAGGCCAAGATAAAATCTGTCAAATACTGTAGGAGAATTTAGGGTCTGATGAAACTGGACTTAAAGTTGTGGGACTCAGATCCCAAAGGAAAGTATGACGCACAAACAAAAGAGCACATCTACAGTGTGGTCTTTAGATGCTTGCCTTCACTTGGAACTGAGCTTGTTGTCAACGTGGAGAAAATCATTGAATAACCAGTTGTTTTTGAACCAAAAAAAAAACTTCAGGTGACTCTTGAAAGCTAAAGATGAAGAGAAAATTGATTGCATTAAATATATATGTATGTGTATGTATGTATGTATGTATATATATATATATATATATATATATATATATATATATATATATATATATATATATATATATATATATCACAGAATCTGATGCATTGTCATGGGTGTGTAGCTTTTAAGGGCCACAGTATGGTCAGTTTTCCTTCATAACTTTCCATTTGAAATTTCCAGGCTTTCCTATCTTAATAGTTTTTAGGCTATTTAAAAAACAATATTTTGCAGCAGACGGATGGCCAGACAGACATATGGACAGATGCAAGGGCAGATGGATGTATTGTCATGTTTTGGGCTTTTACAGTTGTCAATAAGGCTTTATAAAAAAAAAAAAGACGAAAGTATGATGGGGGTTGCTTTTAATAATAATATGAACGACCACCTCAAAAAAAAAAAAACATTTCAGAAAAAAATCGGAATAGAGCATCAAGACCTGCAGTGTGAACGTAGCCTTAGTCGTCTCCCAGCCACCATTCATTACCTCAATCAGCTCCACCTGCTGCTGCAACTAATCAGTCTTAACCCAGCTCACCTGTCACTCCCCCTACATACACCTGCCTCATTCAAGCAGCCACTGCCAGAACATCTCGTGTTGTCTGGCTGCCTGCATGTGCTCTCCCCAGTGGTTTTTTTTTTGTTTTTTTTGTCGTTCTGCCTGCCGACCCTGTGGACCTGTTCTCATCCTGCCCTCACAAGTTGATTTAACTAGTGACTGTGTGCACCGCCTGGTTAAGGTTGTTCCTGGGGATTCTGTGTCTGGCTCTGCCCAGGCTGGGAACACGTCGGCTGCTTCCGGTCAAGCTCGTTTCTGCCTGCATCACCTGGTCAGCCTGCATCTGTCCTTTCCTGCCTTTACCAGCCATCCATGCCAACCTGTCATCTACATCCTCTTCAATAAATCTTTTAAAAATAAACCCAACCTCTGTCCAGCTTTAATATCGGGTTCCCCAGAATACCACACTTTACACTTATTTCCTATTTTAAAGAGTTCTGTTAAGAAAAACAAGGTGGGTGGATGGAAGTTCTGGACAATCTGTTATCTATTTCCTTTTTCATATTATCCAGACCAAAAATACTGAAATCAAATGCCAGACTTCTCTCTTCTGTTTAGGAGCTCAATTCATTACCACATCATTTTTGTATTCGGTGTATCTTTTACCACTGGTAGCTTAATGGACTGTTATGTTTTCAATAAACACCTGCATCAAAACTGCAGCCATTTGCTTATTTTAGTTAGAATTTCATACCCAGGCTCTTAAACATCTTCTATATTACAATTGCACAGGAAAGGGCTCCAACAACGAGTGTGGTATTGACAAAACAGCTTTTCTTCATTGACCAATGCAGCCTTCATCATAAAACACCGAAGAACCCTCATTTAAATTGAATACCTGTAAAGCAGAGGAACAACCTAAAATAACCAATGTCAAACTTCCACATTGGTGGATTGACCAGTTAAAGTATGTGAGTTTTATATTCTAGGGATTTGGGGTAAAACATGATAAAAAATATTTTTATGTATACAGTATTTCTGTAAAAAAGATAAACTGGTTGTAAACCAAAGTGACTGGGGATCTAATGAAGCAATGTCACTTTACTACATTTGCATCTTGTAAATACTCACCAAGGGGAGAAAACTTTAACATGGCTTCTGCTTTTCTTCTTGTCAATATGTAGTATAACACGTCAAATCCATCATAAATCTGAGGTCGTTGGTTTACGCTGATGTTGAGGATTAAAATCTAGACTGATTCATGTTTCCTGATTTTAACTGTACTTCTGTGTGCAGGAAAAAAAAATGAACAAAGGAAAGGCTGGAGGCACTTTAAAGGTCCGGAGACGTGGTTGAAAACAGTACAGAATGTTCCCTGCTGACGTTTCTAAATGTAACATTATGTGGTGGAGCCCTGGATATCCTGGACCACGTGACAACAGTTTGGTTTAAATGTTTAGTGTGGGACTTTTTCAGGGTGTGTGCCTGATGAGAAAAAAGTATAAAGTCCCCAAGAGATGCAACATAGATGGGCAGAGATGGATAGATGAATGGAGGGAGGGGGAGAGAGACGGATGGATGGTTGGATAAATTGGACAGACAAATTGGTGGACAGTGAGGAAGAGGAATGGATGGACTGACAGAAGGGCATACGGATGAATTGATTGACGGACAAAAAACACTTTCACATAAGTGGAACTGGGAACAAATATGGGAAATGTAGTTTTACACACCCTTTTTTGCCTTGTCCCATATGCATATCGCTACATAGAAGCTACTTCATATGCCAGATTTTTACAGTGAATGTATAAATCTCGACTGCCCATTGTTACGTCACCTAAAGCGCTGCGTAGGACTTTTTGCTTATGCTATCATTGTCTTTCTGATTAATATCAGATCAGATCTTTTTATCACAAAATCTGCAGTAGATGTGATATGTGTGGGTGCCTCCATGCAACCACTGATTCTGGCCGCCGTGACATCTGCACACTCTGCCCATGCGGCGTAAACGCTCGCCACATCCACGGGCCCCACCAAGCCACCGTCGGGGGGGGGGGGCGCTTTCTCTCTGCCTCTGATGTCCCTACCGCTGCCCTCTCGTGCCCATCCTGGATAAACCAGCAGCTTGAAAAATGAATTATTTACATACCCATCGCTCATCTGCATGTGCACCAAATTACGTCCAAAGCGTGTTCGCTTCCCCCAGAAAACAGACGGCTTTCAGGGCCAACACGACGCACCATTATGAGAAACCTCCTGTCTGGCTGGAGGTCTGGAAGGTCGACCACAGATTATGATATAAGTGAAGTAAACAGGGAGGTGAAATATGTTGAAACCTTTTATTGATGTGATTTGACGACCCCTTTGGTAACCCCCTTTTTCTGTCTGTTTACTGTACATTCATTGCTCTCTAAATATCACCATAGGCAGTGCTGCTTTATGTCACTTCAGACATTTGGTAAATTCGGTCAAATGTAAATCTGTTAAGGAGAGTTTTTTTTCCCTCATGAATCTTTGATCAGTATGAATAATTGATGATTCTTATTTTCACATCGCTCACGCTGTGTGACTGGAATTAAACAGGCTTTACATGTAATGTGTGTTGTTTTTTTTTCATCCTTTTAAGATGAGCCTGGATTACAGATGTTTTTTGTTTTTTTATGTTGGTTTGTGCCATGATAATGACTATAAATCCACATAGCTGTCATTTTTTTGGAAGTTTTAGTATTGTAATACTTTGTGGAAGTGAAAGTAAACACCTCCACAATCAATCTTGTGCCAAACATGCCAAAGCCTTTTTTTTTTTATTATTTAGAAGGTATATGCTGCCCTCTAGCGACTGCATCCCAGATGTGTCCAAATAAGGTAGAGGTACAAAGTATGATCTGTGCACTGTAGCATAGGGTTTTCTAAATATTTCCATATGGTTTCAGTGATGTATAAAGTGCTATTTTATTATTATTATTATCATTATATCTGCCCATTTACCAAATGTATGCATAATGCATAACGTATGCATAAATGTTAGCAAAATGTGAACAAATCTATTTTATGCACAGAAAAACATTTAGAATTTGTGAAGCAGCTCAGGAAACAACCTAATACTGCAATTTAGAAAAAAAAAAAAAATTGAGGAAGAGGCTATCGAAAGTGCTGTGCCTTGACAAGAACTAATTCTAAATTCAGTTCAGCCAAAGTTAAAATGAGCCGTTTCCTGCTCATTATTCACCCCCTATACATTCAGACCTAAGCTTAAAGCCGCAGCCTGAACTAGTTTGCGATTACTTATCATATCTTTTCCTGAAATAAAGTTTAAATAAAGACCGTGACCTCATTCGTGAATTTTATCATTGCCTGGGATCCGTTTTATTCTCTTCTATTCTTTTCTTTGCTCACATAAAAGTGTTTTATAATAACTGAATTCCCAAAACAACTGCTCTTATACACACATTTCAATGCATTTGTCATCAAAAGACAAACAAAAGACAAAAAAAATGTGTCAATTCAGGCTCCATTTTTAATTGAGGTCACTTTTTGACCATCGCTGACAGGATTTAGCCTAAATTTTGATGTTTTGCCCTTTAAGCTGTTATTGCCTGGTCAAAAACATCAGCGGCTAATGATGAAACTGTAAGATAATTCAGGTTGACGTTGCCTACAGAAGCATTCATTGATTATGCCTTTTTATAATTCTCCAGCTATTTAATCTTAATAAATTAGGCTATCCCATACTGTATACTTCGATAGTCACAAGGGAGTCAATAGACCACAAGGATCATGTTTAATTAAAGTTGAATGTTTAGCTGATAACCCTTGATGCAAATTAAAGACACCTGCTGTTTTTGGGCCATTTACCTGCAGGATAGTCACTAAAACTTAGAAACTACAGCTTCTCTGCTCATGTTTTTATGTATCCCCCATCCATAAACAGGGTTAATAAAGTTCAACGTCGTAGATTTGATGGTTTGGGCTTGGGTCTTCATAGTGAAGTTTGAAATGAGGGGAGACGGCCAATGTAGGTTCTCACAAAGACGGTAAAAATAGCCCGCGTGTCGGGAAACTGAGCATCCTCACTGTCCCCCACATGTTCCCAAACCCAGACGCTCAGCAGTCAGTCAGTGCTTGCCTGGAGGGAAAATGATGCAACTCTTTCTGCATGAAATAGTCAAAGTTGGGCCCTAAAAATGAACCCCCACACAGAGCTGGAATGAACATCAGCATGAGCTGCGCTCCCTTCCAGTTCATCTTGTAAAAAGCAGAATGGTTGATTTCAAACTTCTCGAAGCAGAGAGCTCCATGCCTTCATGCACAGCAACGGCTATTGAAACTCTCAATATTGACCAAAAAAGTCACGGGATCCCTCAATATGTAGACATTATTAGTAGATAATTATTATATTAGTAGAAAGATAAGAGTTGGGGAATCACTAAATGCTGCGGAAATTGTGTTACGTTTCACACCCAAACACGTCAGCGTTGAAAACGGCAAGACAAGGTGTGAGAAATGCTGACAGGAACAGCACCTTTCACAGGTTGAAACGAGAAGTGGTACAGAGGTACAATCCAGATTTATGAAAACAGAAAACAAAGGATCATAAATATAGAAAAATCATACACATACAGAAATGAAAGTGATATGTGAAAATGAGGGCGTTAATGTTTGTCTGGAAGAAATAGAAAGAATGCCAAAATAGAAACATCTTTAAAAAGGGTTTCAAGCCGTCACTGTATTGATCAAGGAACTAATGCTGGGGTGTTTAGTGCCATCGCAATGAAACACCGACATGTGGCTGAAGAAAAGAAGCAGCTCTCCATGGTTAATGACGCACAGCTGCATGTCCAGGAAAAGACGGCAAGCCGTCACAAACTACTCCAGAAAGACACAGCTGGGCATCGCAACCTAATATCCTGTTCTGGTTCTACCCAAGTATCCAAAGCTGTGTTGGTGGTGAGCGGTTTCTTTGCTGCTGCAGAGCGAAATGTGTTTAAACATTGCTTCAGGAAAGGCATATGCGACATGACTAGGAAACAGACTGGTATAACTAAAAAAACACAGTTTTTAATGGCCTAAGTGAATTTCAGATGCAACAGTATTGAATGGGTCTGTTTTCACGGTCCGTGTCTCCGTCCCTTTTTTCCCTCTGCCTCACACAAAGAAAAGAAAGAACCCTATGCACTGGTGTGCGTCAGAGCCTACAGTGAGGCGGACAGGATGAGAGTCGGCTCCTCTGAAGGGGAAAGCACACTGGGAGAGCCCAGGCGAGCCCATGTGATTGACGTGCGTCAGTCGGCACCTTCACCGTGCGTTCGGCATGTTTTGCTGCAGGGCGACAAGAGCACGGGGCGCTGAAAGCCGGCGCTCCTGAACGGGACGGGTCTGAAATGGATTGCTGGGTCATGACGCGCAGGCTGCTGACCAGATGCCACCACCGTGGGACGAGCCATAGAAAATTTTTATTTTTTTTGACAGAGGTCAAACACTGCCGTCCGTGTTTGCTAGCCTTAAGTCTGAGGCCGTAGTTATCTACCAGAAAAGGGTAGCGCACTGCTTTGCCCAGGTTGAGAGTCCGGCCTAAGATGAGGGAGTTTGAATGTCTGGGTGGCGTAGTCACAGCTGACGTTGGGACGTGGCAGAAGACGGAGAGACCCTGCGGGACGTTGTCTGCAGCAAGGCTAGTAGTGCTTGGGTCTGTGGTCACAGAGAGAAAACCTCTGGATGCATTCCTGGGGAGGTTTTCCAGAGACGTCCCGCTGGGATGAGAGCCCAGAAGAGACCCAGAACCCGATGAAGGGACTACACATCCCTTCTGGCCCGGGAAGGCCTTGATATCCTGGAAAAAAGCTTGAGAAAGCTGCTAAAGAAAGGCATATCTGTGAATAATCGGCTTAATCAATGACTTATCTATATCCGTTCAGATTGTTTGCTGCTACCTGACCGAGCGATGGCTTCACTTTTCAGTTAATGAAAACGGTTGGGTCTAAATGTGGATTGCTTGAACAGTTTAGGTAGTGAAAGCGATAAAAGTTGGCTTTCCAGAGCTGTGAGGAAAATCAGCCACCGACTCAATTAAGATGTGCAGAGAGTCCTTGTTTAAGTTCAATACCATTCATGTTTGAAGGAGATCGAGTCCAGCAATAGTGTCTACATGTCCACTAGATGGAGCCAAATACTAGTCACAGGGGTGTCTGACAAGTGCATCATTCTCTCCTGAAAACTAGCCTGTTATGGGTTCCCTGTTGAAACAGAGCAATGACTAAAAGACTCGACGTCAGCCATCATCATGCATTCAACCGCGTCCCAAACAAAGGCACATGTGCACCTGGGTTTCACCGTTTGAAACAGACCAAAAAAAGAGGCAAAAAGCTCGTATGAGTTCCTACCTTCACCTCAACAAAGGCAGCATTTAGTGTTTCTGAACCGCAATCACATCCTAACCCTCGCTAAGAAAATCCTCCAGATGGGTCTGAAATCTGCAACAATTTGTTTGGTCATTAAGATGCCTATTCAGAACTGCTTTTGCCTCGTAATTATAACAAACTAGGCAGTGTGCCATGTCACTGATGCATTCCCTTGTGCTCAGAAGTAATTTTCTTTTCCTGAGGGGAAAGAAGCTGCTGTGTGTTCTTTAATGTTCAGCCCACGTCTGGAACTCGCAGCTACAAGAGTGCTGAAATTATTTCAAACACATGGAAGTGGAGTGAAGATTGCCTGCACAACAAAGCTGCTCAGAGCTGAGGTTTCTAAACTCATAAATCTGTCTTAGTTGTTGTTTGACCAAGGCATGTGCATGCTCTGTGGTTTGTTCAGGTGTGGGGAGCACGGGTTGCCTGAAACTCGCCGGCGGTTGTCACTGGAGCTCTGGTTTCAGAAAACCTCTGGTTTCAGAAAAGAAAGTAGTTCTGGATACAAATGCACCAATCACAGGTTTTACCTGATGATTTTATTTCATGCTACACTACTTCTGGGCTTTTAATGAGTCATTTGAACCGTTATTTTGGGAGGTGGACAACACAAATCTCCAAGGATCGGCTATTTTAGCTTTTTCCTTATCCACACGGGGTCAAAATTATTGAAACAAATATATAAACTCTTGATAATATTGGATAAATGTGCTTTAGCAAGTCATACCTCATGGTTTTTGTTGAAATTGAGCAGCTTTTGGTGTAATTCTGGCAGGATATTTGACCACTCTCTTTCATTGACTTGGTCAAAGATAGTTATCATTGGCATTGTAAACCAAGTTCACAGAACTCTGCACGGGGCTCTGGAAGATCTTTTCCAGAAACTGAATCTTAAGTCGCTCCATCCATTGCAAAGGTTATGTGTGTGTTTGGATCTCCGTATTCGTTGCATGCCCAGTTCCACCTGTCTGGCTGTTGATTTGAGGTGAAGTTGAATTATTTGCAGTAATGCTAGCAGTGACTCAGTCCCTCAGCATGGTTCATTCACCTCTATACTCAATAGTAGGGAGAAGCCTCCCATGGCTTCTCCAGACAAACTTCTTATCTCATTTTTTTTTCTAACCTGATAAGAAGAGGTTTGGCTTCTCCTTTTTGGGAGGTGCAAATTTCAGATTAGTTTATTTCTTAGTTGGCACCCTATCGGACCAGGGCCAATGTCCTTCACGGCAAACAGTAACACTGGCGTTCCAGTAGTTTGGAATCTGCCTCGGCCATGACGGCTCCTGGATTGTTCATGAATATTGTAACCACATTTGTTGTCATTTGAGGAGAGCCAAATGGTGGAAATGATGATATAGTTGGCTGTTTCATCAGGACAATGACCAGTTGATAGCTTGTGGAATGGCCCAAAGCTTTAACCTGCGAACCCTTATTAAAAAGTATGCATTGTTCTTTAAAGCCTGGGCGGGGGGGTGGAGGGGGACCAACTTCTGTGAATAAACTTTTTAAATTCTGCCAAGAGGAGTGTTTTTAAACATTGAGCTCTAGTTATACCAGAAGCTTGTTGAAAGCTAGAAGAAGCATTGAAACACCCGGAAATGTTCTGTACACTGTGTATGCTCAGTGCAACGCTTTGTTTAGGAGTATATCCTGCAAGACCTGTGCTGGAATTTGTTCTCCTGCAGAGTTATAATACTGTGAAATATTGAGCTCTCATAAATATGTTGGTTGCTTTTCCCAACTCATTGTTCTTAAAAGATGACAAGAGATTTATTTTTCCTTCTTCTTTTTTTTAAATTAACAATTAAAAGCGGATGTAGTGGTCTGTGTGGTCCTAATTGTTGAAGCGAACTCATGTTTGAGTGTGTTTTGTGTTCTTGGAGAAGCCCGACTCTGGAAGACAAAATGTCTCTGGAACTAAAATGTATGTTTTATAACATAAGAAGGAGTAAAGAGAAAGCAAAAAATGTGAAAGTCTAAAATAATTTTGCAGACTGATTGATTTAATTTAAACTTAAAACCTTTTTGTGTGGTCTGCCAAATCTATTATTTAAAAAAAAAATAACACTTGACTTGTAAAGTTGTGTTTTTTTCTTTTATGTTGTTTTTAAATGCCCTTCTAGGGACGGACATTAGCCGTGGCTATACATGTAGTGTTTACATGTTTACTGTACACGCTTGTCCCTATAAATAACTAGACTAAACTAAACTAGACCCTCTCTTATAGCTTCTGTTTTTTAAAGCCTTATTGGTAACAGAAACAAGACGCTGTCATTGTATAACAGTCTGGCTCAGGGTGAACTGGCTTCTTAGATACAGTGCATTCACTGACTGACTTCCAGGCTATGGAAAGCTGAGTTCAACTTTATTAGCCACTCCCGGGCCCCATTACTGTCGGACCTAAACAGCCTAAATAGTTCTGGTCTGACAAGATGAAGTAGGGTAAAGAATCTCAAAAAAGCAACAAGTCATGCTCCAATCTAAAGAAATCTAGGTAGAGATGAGATTCAAAGTCGTTGACGTCTTTTGTTCAGGACATAGTTTCAAAGCCAATTCTAAAAAAAGACAAAAGCCCATATCAAATTTACAGGAAACATCTCGATAATTCCCAAAACCTTTGGCAAAATGTTCTTTTTACTGTTCAGAAAAAAATTATATCAAAAGTGAGATAAACAAAGCAAACTTTAATGTGAAAATATTTTACTTTTTATGTCTCAATACATCTAATGTAAAACCGATTGAGCATTTTAGAAAAAATTAAAACATCATGCAGACAACTAATGGTCTTGGGTTGATTTTTGCTCCACCGGGTCCTGGAGGACTTGTCGCGATTCATGGCACCACAAATTTTGCCCTCTTTCACAAAGTCCTGAAGGAGAATGTCGGGCCATCTGTCTGTGGCCTTAAGCTCACACACACTGGTACCAGGCACGTTGATCCGAAGCACACCGGCAAGTTCGTTTCTTAAGTGGCTCAAACAGAAGGGAAAAAAAGGAAGCCAACTCACAGTCCAGACATCAGTCAGACGGAGAAGCTGTGAAATGACCTCAAGCAGACCAGTCAAGGTACATAATACTCCAACAAGAAGGTTGGGCCCAGAACCCATCATGGCGATGGAAGAGACTCGTTGCCAGTTGTTGCCGCCAAGGTTGGAACAACCCTCTTTTAGATTTAGGACCCGGCTGTTTAGATATCTTTTTTTTCTTTTCTTTTTTTTTTTACCAATAAATGAATTCATTTTTTCAAAATTAGCTCATATGTTTCAAATTCAGCTTGATGATCTGAAACATTTAAGTGTCAAAAGTGGAAAAAAAACAAAAAAAGAAATGTGAAAAAAAGAAGAAATCCTTACGAGGGGAAATACTTTTTCTCTTGCTGTGTGTCATAAAACTCCCTCTGGAGGTTAGAATGAGTGATAGAAAATAAAAAAAAGAAAGAAGGAGCTTATTTTCTCATGTTATCTGCATGTGCTGCAGGTTTTTCAAGAGCCGCTGTAATTACGAGCACATATTTTTTAATAACATATTTCCCACCACACGTTTCTGAAGTGCACCTGTATCGGCACTTTGGGTATTTCGAATGCTAAAGGTCGGTTAATGGAAAAATCTATTCTGCCCTCAGGTGGGGTGACCGAGGCTGCAGTTATGTAATCAGAGCATGTTAAAAATAATGACTTTTTGGTTACAGTTTAGCCACATTAAGCTGATATGCAGGGAATATGAGAAATTGGCTGCCCTGGGTATCAGCTTGGAACTTGTTTGTGTAAGAAATTACTATTATAAAAATGCAGGCGAGGGGACAACGGAGGAAAAAAAACGCCTCAGGCAGTTCTTTGCTGCTGTCACATCTCGTCTGCATACCAATATTTCACCTGCATTATTGATTGCACTACTTTGCGTCTTTTAGTCTTTTTTTTTTCTTCCAGCCACAATAGACCCATAAGAAACATCATGCATTATGAAACATGACACAAGACCTGTTTTGTACGAACATTGCGAGGGATTGGGGGGGGGGGGGGATAAATTGAAGTCTGGAGTTGTGACATCAGCCTTGCATCTAACTTCTAAAGCAAAGCGGCGCTTAAATGGAGGTTTAGCACTTTGGAATAGAAACCAGGAGCGTCTTCGCAAAATCAAAACCGCCTTCAGGATGTCGGTGATTCCACTGCTTTAAGCAATAAGGGGTCAATAAAAAAAAACTCACTCTGCCACTGAATTTTTTACCTGCGTCTGGCCAACACCGCTCAGCCATGCTGGACACGCTGGGATTTTTAATAAGAGCTGACGCTTCTCTGTCAGGTGAAAATCTTTCCTGATTTGCACAGGGTGCTGGGCCTCTCTTTATATTCTCTCCACTTCTCCATCCTTTCTCCTGTTCTGATAGCCCGGTATGGACGAGCCAGTATGCGAGTCTGACAGTATGATAACCAAGTGCAAAAACAGAGTTCCTCCGATACACTTGCACCTAAAATTATTCAACCCCCACCGCAAATTAGGTTTACGGGCAACAATTTTAAACTAGCAACTGCAAAACTTGCAAAAAAAAACAAAAAACAACTCCGACAAGAATAACACAACTAATATTACAAGTGGTTTCTCCTAAATCAATGAAAAATTGCCACGCTTAATGACTACAACAGAAATACTTGATTTCAGGCATGACCAGTGCCTTTTTGCTGTTATGAGCTGTTGCAGATGTGGTGCCTAGCAAGACGATAGCTTCTAGCAGCTTCCCTGTTCGACCTCAGCCCCATGGCAACTAATCTTCTTGGGTGATGGCTATGTTGGTGTCTTCCAGGCCTTCTTCAGATTTACATTTTGGATCATAGGTTTGTTTAAGACTTCAGGTTCCACACAGACTGCGTGACATTTTTCTCCCAGGATTCTTTTTTTCTGAATCTTGATTGAATCCATCCTGCCCTTCATACGCTGCAGGTTTTGAGTACCAGAGGAAGCAAAGCAGGCCCAGAGCATCACTAAGCCACCTCCTTGCTGCACTGTAGGCCGCTTGTTCTTCTCAGCTTGTGCTTCATTCATCCTCCTCCAGACATTAGGCTAATCCATCTAGCTAATCCAGATGCATGGAACAGACTTCCTAAACCTCTTGGCCTGTCTATACTGGACACTTGTGAGAAAGTTGCCGCTGACCTTTCTATGCGGGGCGACGTGGCACACAGGTTAGGGAGTTTGTCTTGCAATTGGCGGGTTGCCGGTTCAATCCCCTGCACTGACTGTCTCTGTCGTTGTGTCCTTGGGCAAGACACTTCACCCGCATTGACTGCTGGCGGTGGTCAGAGGGCCCAGTGGCGCCGGTGCATGGCAGCCTCGCCTCTGTCAGTCTGCCCCAGGGCAGCTGTAGCTACTGACATAGTTCACCACCGTGAATGTGTGTGTGAATGGGTGAATGACTGAACTGTAGCGTGAAGCGCATTGGAGGTCGTCAAGACTAGTTAAAAGTGCTATACAAGTACAAGCCATGTGTAATGTCTGGGAGTCTGTTTACGGTTTTTGACCACCAGCCTCCTCAGGAGTCTACTAGAAGATGCTGAGAGCTTCCTCCTACTGCCACCAGGTGGCATAGTAGCTACTGTCCCTTTAACTATATTCCTGCTAAATTTTAACAATACTAAAAAAATAAAATAATAACATGAATTAAAGAGAGCGCCTACTAAAGTAGAAAAATCTAACAAAATGTATTTTCTCATAAGAGTAATGGTCCTTATTTACTACCACTTAAAACAGCTAAACTCGGGCGGGCTGGTGGCGCATCGGCTAGCGCGACCCATGTACGGAGGCCTTAGTCCTGTCAGCCTACTGTGTTAAAAAGTGAGCCACTAGAGCTGCGAAAAATCTAAAAAAAAAAAAAAGCTAAACTCACAGATGCACATCTGAGCTTTACTCATAATTGTGAAGGGGGTATGTCCTGGAACACAGGAAGTTCAGATAGAATGTGCACAACATCCATGACTTCTGGAATAACCTTACATAGTACTCTATAATGTATTAATTGGGCACCAGAACAGAGGACACATTTAATATAATATTTATACATAAATATATATCGAATACAGAATTCCGGGAAAAGAGCCTCATATCAGCTGTGAAGCAGGGAGGTGGAACTGTCGTGGTCTGGGGATGCTTTGGCACAGTAGTACCCAGCCAGTTCACCCTCATTCCACCGTTTACCAGAGGGTGCTTGATAATGATGTGAGATCTTTCAAAAAAATAAAATAACCTAAAGCTGTAGCAGAATTGGACTCTGCAACATAACAATGAGCCAAATGATACCAGCAAACGCAGAAAGGACCGGCTGAGAATGGGGAAATGGAAAGTCCTGGCTAGGTCCAAAGCTTGAGAAAACAGGCTGAACATGAAAGAAACCCCTCAAACATCTCAAAGCTGAAAGGGAGAAATGGGGCCAACTTTCTTCAGTCTGATGTCAGAAACTGATAGATATCCAGAAGCATCTCACTAAAGTTATTTCAGCTGAAGGCGGTAACAGGAGCTATCAGGGGGAGGCTCTCCTAACTTTTTCTTGGGAAGAAAAAAAACACCTTTCTGTTGATATCTTTCATTTACAGAGTAAGAAAAAAAAATGTTCGTTCTTGAGGTGCAAGAAAATCCCATTCTCTTCAAGAGATAAATAATAATAAAAAATAGACACTTTAAATAAGGAACTGAAAGTTTAATAGTTTGTAATAACATTTTCACATGAATGTTTGATTCTGACTGTCTCTCTAGGATGACTCAGAGCCTTTAATCTTTTTTATTTCTCTTGTCTGTGAATGGCAGGAATCTCTTCTCTCAGCTTGTTGCACTAATCACTGGGTTCAGTCGTATTTTTTTTTAACATGCAATAAAACATCCCCATTAACAGTCCAGGTGCTTGAGGTGTTCCATCAGTTTAATATAGAATTAAAATGTATTACTCTGTGAATAATGAATGAATCAAGACTCACATACCCGGTCAACTGAACAACATAATCTGGAAGGCAGCCGAATCTTGACAAAGGAGGCACATATTCACTGGTTTAAATGCTACACAATCACCCGCGGAGCAAGATTTTTGTGCAAGTGCTCCCCTTCTTCCAAACTGCTTCTCCATCGGACTTCCCAGTCGCTCCTGTGTACCAAACCATCTGTTGTGTCAAGTTACCGGGTAATCCCAAAACTCCCGATGGGCTGTCAGCATGTGAGTTTAACCCAGAGCCCTGGAGGCAGCCATGACTGCAAACTGTCACTTTACGAAAATGTGAAAATAAAAACCTGTCTTTTACTCGGAAGCCTCTAGAAAATGAGTCAAACTGTATAGAATCTGTGTTAAGTTTAGCATCAGGCACTCCCCTTGAGGCGCTGTTTCGTTAGACATGCAAACCTCTTCCCCCCACATCAAGTTGGAGATGTTCCCTGGAAGCGTGGAGCCTCATGGAGAGGGTACAGATTATCTACCTCGAAAGCCAACGGACACCCCAAGCAGAGCAGATGCCCTCTTCGTATGTTCAGGTTTCAGCTCAGGTCAGGGGTGTCAGCTCACAAAACGGGCTGCGATTCTCACATTTTTCTGAAGACACAAGGCCAAGCATTTCCTCCAAGGCGAATGGACCCCACCAATGCAAGTTAAATCAAGAACATTTCCTTTAATGCATCCCACAGGATGTGGAGTCAAACTCTCTTTTTTTTTTTGTTCGGGTTGACTGGCAAATTAAGGAGGGCCATGGTTAACATTCACAGACTTCCACACTTCCTGTTAATTATACATCAGAAGTTCCTATACATATTATTCATGCATATGTGAAAAGTCTGGCTTGTGGGACGGATTTAATTTGCACTTTATGATAATACTAATGCTCAGAGGAAGAATCGGACGGACTATACAAATATCTGCTCTGTAAGAAAGATTTTCACAATGTTTGTAGATCAGACCGCCGTGGATTTGTGTCACTGACAACCCCGTAATGAGAGCCAGCGATTTTATGCCGTTACAGAAGTATGTTGAGTCAGTTGTATCAATGTGGGGAGCTGGAGGATGGTGATTAAGGGAGGGAAATTGTCTCAGCAGGTTGGCTTCGGGGAAGTTGGGCATCGTGACGTGGAGCGGGGGATGAAGTCACAGTCGTCTGACACAGAGATGCAGTCAGTTTTACCACAGAGCAGACGCAGCGTGAACTCAAGAGATTCAAAAGGTTTTCTACAGAATTAGGTTCAGCCTTTCCTGCCTGCTCCCACTTTCAGAGCAATCACCAGCACAGAGAGAAGCAATAGCCGCGGACGCCCCATGTTGGCCCCAGTCTAGAACTCTTGTTCAGTGCCTTTCAGAAGTTTGCAGAAGTACTACTTAAACTTTTTCTTCCCCCATTTTTTCACATTATACCCTCAAACTTCAATGTATTTTATAGGGATTGTATGTGATAGAGCAAGACAAGGTGGAACAAATTTATGAAATGGAAAACAAAATGATGGTGTTAATGTATATTGATAGAGAGCATCTGTGAAAATCAACTTCAATTTATACGACACATTCCCAATTGGATTTAGGTGTAGGCTTTACCTACGCTATGGTTCTTGACCATTTCCAATTGCTCTGGCTGTATGTATTGGGTTGCTGCCCTGTTGGAGGGTTAAACTTTGCCTTAATCTTAGGTCTTTTGCAGCCTCGAAAATGTTTTTTTTCCCTAGCATCGCAGTGTTTTCAGCTCCATCCATCTTCCTTTTAACTCAGCTTCCCTACATGCTGGTGCTACTACCAAGTTTCACTGTGCAGGTGGTGTGTTCAGAGCGATGTACAGCCTTAGTTTTGTATTAAGCATGGCGTCTGATCCGAGCAACTTGGAGTTGGCAACTTCTTACCACAGAATCTTCTGAATGAGCTGTTAATCTCAGCAGCAATGAGCCTCTTGGCTGCTTCTCTGGTTAATGTTCTCCTTGCCAGGCCTGCCAGGTTATGCGGACAGCCATTTTTTGGGCGGTTAGAAGTTTCACCATATTATTTCCAATTTTATCTGCCAATCAGGTAAAACATAATAACCAACATAGACCCCATTATTGATCTCAGGCCATAGATACAGATGTATAATATGCACTGTGTATGCTTAAACACTGTTTTATCAGAACCAGCATTGACTTCTCCAGCAGTTTCAACATCTGTTGGATTGAACACAGGCCAACGTTTTCTCCTTACTTGCATCAATGAGCATTAAATGTCCATGACCCCCGGGTAAGACTCAATGGAAAGTGTTATTAACAACTTAGAAAGTGGCGAGTTTGATTCAAGCTTTATCTTGCCTGTTTTCTCACATGTTGAGATATTATTTGGAAAGACACTGAATCCATGTGTCCTTACTGTCTCCGTATCGGCGTGCGACTGTGTATTTTTGGGTGCAATTCATTCACCCTGACCCTGGTTGATCCTTGTTCCTTCCGTTCACCAATTTTCAGAAATAGTAACCCCTGCAGTCCCAGAACACCTTGCAACAGCTGCCGTTTTGATGTTCTGACCCTGTCATCCAGCCTTCACAATATGGTCCTTGTTAAACATTCAAATCACCAAAGGTTCCCAGTTTTTATCACTTTAAACACGTCACAATGGGGGATAAGCTCCTTCTTCATTTTTAATCATTTAATCTGTCAGTAGTCATAATAATTATGCCTGATTGTTGTACCCTAACACTACTTTAAACTCAACAACTTTCTCCTTGACGTAGCCGATGTGTTCTCTTAAGAAACCACTCAGGTCTTCACCGAGCCACTGTATCTGTACTTCTTAAGACAATTTGTTGTGCTTGATTTTATTTAGCATAAAATAAAATACACAGACGTTATGTAATGTGAAAGTAAAATAAAGGACAAACACTTTTGCAATGCACTGTATATTAGAGAGCCTTGTTTTAAATGTGAAATTTCATTCACAGCTGAAATAAGATGTAGATCCTAACAAGAAACAGATGCAAAATATGCCTTATAGTTGTCTTTCGGCTTACAAAAACCCAAGATAGACCTGCAATGTACTTCTATTTTCTCTGTTTGATACTCAAACTGGACTACAGTTCACAGAATGGGTGTTATGCACTATTAAAGAAGCTGTTAAACTAGCTGCGACCATAAACAGTTTTAGAAAATGTTTATTGAGGTCACAAATCAAATGAGAAGTAGGGTCATTTTCCCAAAGACGTCTGCACAAACAGTTTAATACTTTCTGCAATGACTGGACATAAAAACATCACAGGGATTAGATTAATTGCTTGGTTGCTGGATTGAACATACTGGCTGTACACGTGTACCTAATCACCACTTAACTCCATAAACTGTGATTTATAGACTTCCTATTTAACTTTCCAAAGCAAGTGCACTTTATTTTTAATGATGATAGCTTTCTGGCTCAGAGTAATAAAAAAGTTTGACAAATTATCGTTGCAGCATCATTAGGATGTGTCTTTAATATTGGAGTGTGAAGGCTCTCAGGTAGTTTACCGAGTACAGAAAAAGAGAAAAATAACTACTATATAGATTTATTGGTCTTTAATCTGAAACTCAAGGTTCCTCTCGAATGTATAGAATTAGATCTTGGTATTTTCCAGGTCTGGATAAAAAAATAATAATAGGCACATCTAGAATTTATTTTATCATCTTTTTGTATACAAATTGCATCCATTCATCCATCCAATCATTTGGACACCTGCCCGTCCGTTTGTTTGTATATTCATCCATCCATCCATCCATCCATCCATCCATCCAACCATACACATCAATTTATCCATCTGTAAGTATATCCATGCATCAGCTCATACAACCATTTATACATCTTTTTTCAGTTTGTTCATCTATTCATCCAGCCAACCATTTCTTCGTTTTTACATCTATGCGTCCATTCCTTGGTTAATCAATCCATCCATTTGTAAATGTATCCACCCATCCATTTCTTCTTTACATCAGCCCATCCAGTCATCCAACTATTTGTACATCTCTCGATCTATTTGTCAGTAAATCCATCCATCCATCCATCCATCCATCCATCCATCCATCCATCCATCCATCTATCTGTTTGTAGATCTATCCACTCATCCAACCATTTTTACATTGAATCATTCATCTACCTGGCCAATTGTTTTTCCATCCTTCCAGCTAACCATTCATTTGTTTATCCATCCATTCATCCATCCATCCATCCATCCATCCATCCATCCATCCATCCATCCATCCATCCATCCATCCATCCATCCATCCATCCATCCATCCATCAGTGCCTGTAATGGCACAATGCTAAATTATGTCACTCCATGTGACTGTAGTTGGGAAACTACAGTCAGATTGTGAGTTCTGTAGATGTAAACAGGTAAATAAGACAGATTTCTCGTCGGTGTCTCTGTTCGACATACATTTTCCACTGGAAAGGCCAAAGCTACAACTGATACAGTAGCTTAAAGGAGCTTTAATCGACTTGTCACCACTAGGTGGAGCTTGAGCACTGTCTGTAGACCAAAGCAAGATGTGTATTAAGCCACGCCTCTCTCTATCTCCGCTCCAGCAGTTGGCACCCATTTCCCCTTCTCACCTATACTCATGTAAAACAATAAAATTTTGCTTATTGCTCCCTTAAGCAAGAAGTGGAAGTAGCTAGACTACTCAAGTAGCCATGAATTGGGAAGTTTTACTCTCCACTGTCATTAAACGGATGCTCGGTATGAGGGATTGCTGCAAAGTCAACGATGATGCAGACGACTGTCCCCTGTGGCTAGATGGCCAGGAGTGAATGCTGCAAGTCAATGATCCGATGCAATCTGCTGGGTCTCTTTAGATAGAGAACGTTTTGACCAATCTGTCAGTATGATTTGATTGAATTGGCTTAGTAAAGTTAACCTGACAACAGCCAGCTGCATGTCGTTCCGCCTAGCTCCACTCACATACATCTGGGACACCGCCATAGGGATTGCCTTTACAGAAGGCTGGGCCTTATCAAAAATTCTTGCATATGATTGGATAAGCCACTTGTCTGTCATCTTTATTGACGTGCTATTTCAACCACTCACATCGAAGCTAACCCGTGACGCTGATGATAGCGACGCAGGAAAAAAAAAAAAAAAAATAATAATAATGTGTTTGCGGCTCTAGTGGCACGCGTTTTATTGACAGTGAGCTGACAGGAAGAGGGGGGAAGACAGGCGGCAAAGCGCCGCGGGTCGGAGTCGATTCCGGGCCGACCGCGTTGAGGACTAAAGGCCTCCTAACATAGTTAGCGCTAACCGCTAACCGCTCCGGGGCGCTTCCGCGTCGGCACGTCCGCTGGTCCCGGAAAACAAAACTTGCCAAATCCGGTCGAGAGAAGGGCGAAAACATCGTGTCCACCAACAAAAGCCTTCAGAGGCGTTCTCTGATGTTCTTTTAATGAAACAATATTAGGTAGATTGGACAACACGGAAGAAATAGCAGCATCGACTAGCCGCCATTGCTATCAAAACAGTCTCACGTCATGGTCGCGTCTCCACTACGTCACATCTATGAAACTCCAGCCCTGCGTCCTGATTGGCCAGACCATAAATTTGGTTGGAGAAATCACTCTCTACCGGCGGTGTCCCAGATGTATGTGAGTGGAGCTAGGCGGAGCAACATACAGCTGGCTGTTGTCAGGTTATAGTAAAGTACCTTGAGAAGACAATTGTGAATTGGCACTTTATAAATAACATTTAGCTGAATTGAAATGCATGTTTGTTAGCATGAAGTTAATGAGGGCAGAAAATGCTTTGTTTTACGGCAGTCTTAACTTTTCTTGTCTCCTCTGTCAGTGGCAAACTTATACTTATGTCTGCAGATCACGTTGAATCAGTAAACACTCTCCAAATGTTCCTCCTGCATGTTTAGCCATAATAAATAACTTAAGCAGCCTAATTGTGTCTACACGTTTGAGCCAAATAAAGGAGAAACCATTCAACTAGTGGGGCACATTGTATCTGGGAAGTGTTTCCTCGGCTGCATTACTGTTATTAAGCTAAACCCACATGAGTCAAACATGGACTGATTGTGTGGAGAAAAGTGAGACTTGCGTAAGCAACACAGTACATTCCCTATAAAGTATTCATGCATCAGAATAGCAATGTTGTTTAGAAAGGGGTGATAAATTACAAAGTTCACTTTGTTACTTTTTCTACTTGATCCGCCATTGTAGGGAATTAAAAAAACACATAAAGCTTTTCAACCCCCCCCTTGGGGATTCTTGTTTGGTAAGTCCCCAAGCTACTGCTCTGAAATAATATTTATCCTGACTTCCTCCGCTTCACTTAATAAACCACCATATAAATCTTCACTTAACTAATTTAACAAATCAAATTTGAGTTCATTAAGTTAAACTGCATACCACAGTCTTGAGCAGAAATATCCCCGTAGATGGGCTTCTTTTACTCGGATTAGTTTAATTGTACAATTACAGGCACGTCTGACCAACACGTAGAAAAAAAGTCCAGGCCCTCACATGGATATATTTGTAAAGTGGTTATATCAAGTGAATTGTGTTTGTCCAAAAACATTTAAGCAACACTCATATTTCTAAAATTATAACTTATGTTTTCATTTAATTGGTTGATACTTTTATATTGTAATATATATTTTTATGTATATCTTACAGTATAAATCCATATTAACTAAGTTGGGTGGAGTGATTTTAAACATCCACACTTTTGGGTCTTTGACAAATTTACTGTTGGAGTGTTTCCAAATAATTAACAATCAACAAAAATCTTGGAAAATTGAAAAGAAGTATGGCTTAACCCCTTTCAATTCCTTTTATTAAGAAAATAAGTATAAAAATATAAATATAAAACAATGCGACTCAGCATTCAAATAGCATGAAAGCAACGTGTGACAGTTTCCTACGACGTACACTTTCCATTACATATTACACCTACATGATGAAATGAATTCACAGTTTGACAAAAAAAACTCCACCAACCATTCACATGAACATTGCTCGTCAAACATATATAGCAAATAGTATATACGATGTCCATCGTTAAAAACACTTTTTACATTTACAGTATTTAATGGAGTTGGCTAGAAAAGCCACCGGACTCCTTCCCCCCATTTCCCACCCATAACCGGCACTATTGAACATTGATAGTATACAATACTACTATCTTTCATGATTTGATTACAAAACACATTATTCACACCATTGTTCACAAAAAATCCTAAAATTTAAAGGCATCTTTACTGATTATGACAAAAACAGCAAAAGATTGAGAATTATATTTTATCTCGATATAGAAAACTCAGTTCAAGTCTCAAGCCTGTTACATACTCAGTGAGAACTGAGAAATTTGTTCTTGTTCTCGAGGTGGCAAGAACAAGAACAATGTTGTTGTTTTTTTGGCTCTGTAAATTCATGCTTTACAAGAAACTCAGGTGTCAAACTCTTAGAAAGTCCAGCGCACTGTAGCATACATCACACCCACACTAAGATTATGGAAATTTGACAGACTACACAACACCACATTGGCAGAGAGGGCAGTTTTCAAATTGATGAAGGAAGAGGAGGAGAAGAACAAAATGTTTGACGGAGAGTAGAAAGAGGAGTCTTTGATGTTACTCCCGATTGCTGAAAAAAATAAATGGGGAAAACAAGTAAACGCAGATGGTATGTTCAACCGCTCAATACCAACAGAGCTTAACGGGGCAAATACAATGTCTTAGTTTGCATGAGACGTTTACGCATGAGACAGATGCATGACACATTTCCGCTTTTCCAACTTAACCATGTCTATCCAAATCCTGACAACATTTGTTGGACATCCAGCGAGGAAAAAACAAAAAGTTTTGCGCAGATGATGTGTTAAGAACAAGCAGCAAGAACTCCCAAAGCAGGGCTAAGACACAGCTCTGGGAACAAGAACAAATTTCTTGTTTCTCGTGGAGTATGTAACATCCTTTACTCTGTGTTCGAATTGTCCATTCACCTAAAATCAGTAAGCAGATAGTGATTTTGTTCTGATGTTTAACATGGTAACTATATATTTTTTTCATCCAGTCATAGTAATTCATTACATGGTAAATTAACAGTAAACGACCCCGCTGGTCAAAGTATACCATAATTAACTCCTGCCTAAGCCAACTGAGCATGCTAAAATAAGCCATAGCATAAGGCTAACACTGGCAGCAATAGCTTGCTTATGTTAGCAAATAAATATTAAATTTGATCTTAAAATACTAACATTAGCGAATGCATTCAAACTAACAATTGCCACAATGTCAGTACTTTAGACATAGCCTTCTAGAATGTGCAAATTTATATGTATTTATATTTATGCCAATATTGGTCCTTGTGCGTTTACATAAGCACAACCCTGGTGTTAACTATTGCTAATTGCTTGCTTGTTTTAGTGTGGTAATACTCAGGTGTCGTACACTCATTTGCTGTATAGTCAACTTTACAGTCAGTCAGTGATGTTGTAGTTGTATTTGACATTTTAACTATAATTACTCACCCACTATATTGTTCAGTACAGTAGTATAATGGTGCAGGGTACGACCCAGTACATACTTGGGTTTTAAAGTTGTATTTTGTTATGTTTTCGTCTATCAAGATAAACAAAAAGGGGCAACTATCAACTATTGGTGATTTGGTTAGATTTATTAGTATTATTATTAGTATTGTTATTATTAAAGAAAAACTAGGTATAGCCGCTAAATAAATTGATGGATGGATAGATAGATGGATGGAAAATACAACAATAAAGCCACTTGAAAATGCTCTGCGTTGTTTAGGATTTTTTTTAAAGACTGCGCAACATTTGAGAATAAAATAGGTTTAATTCACTTTGGAGTTGTTTTGATATTCAGACAACCCGTATGAGATGCACCATAAAAGAAAGAAATCCCCAGTAAGACGGATTTGGACTTGGCAAATTTTTCTCCAGTACCAGTGATGTTTTAGATACAGCTTGAAGTTGTTTTGGGAGAGTAATTGAATTAAGTGAAGAGGAAACCATGCATAATGTCAAAAAACGAGTAAGAAGACATAATATGTTGATTTGGGCCACCTTATTTTTTCCACTGTAGCTACACGAGAAACCAAAGTACACCACAGCTTTTCTACTGAGTTGATGATTTCACCCCCTCCCCACCCAACCCCACCCAATTCCTGGGAAGTTGTCCCGTGTTTTGGAGGTGCCGAGTTGGCAAGCCTATTTAGCATGTTAAGATAAGCATATTACTACCAATATTAGTCATAAAATGCAAACATTTATACAACTGGATTTTAATGATAAAGAATCAACTTAGCCTAAACGTGCTAATGTTGTCATATCAATGCTAATGTTAGCCAAACCATCCTAACTTTTGCCATGACATCCAAACATAAAAGCATAGCAATGTTAACTTTATTCACACACATTAATATGATCATACTTATACCAATATTTGCCATGGACCACTAACTACATTACACCATTGATAATCCTTAAGGATGATATGTTCCCTTATGTCTTAAATGTCTTGTCATCTCCCAGCTTAAATTTAAGAATTTGGAAACATTTTCTGGTGAGCTTTTGTAAATGTTGTCTGTTGAAGGCAGCCATACAGTTACGGCTGCAGTCTATCCTTGTGTTTGTGGATATAGTCCAACAAACAAGTTTATGGGTAAAATGTAATTTATGTCAGAAGTTTCCATGTTTCTGTAATGAGGAGAGATTTTTTCAGCCAAAATTGGAAGAAAAAAAATCTAAATCATCCATCACCTCAGATTTAGGGGCGTATTGCAGTGTATCTGACTATTGAGAGGGGATACATAATTATTAGGTATTGTAAGACTGAATTGGTGCTAAAAATGCAAAACCACCTGGCTTCCAGTACTCAGTCCAGTGCAAATTAAACATGATACAGTGAGTGAACATTTCGAACACAGCTTTGCAGTTTCCATGTCAGCGTCCACATGTGGATTTAAGACATTGTTGTCTTAGTGCAGATGAGTTAGTGCGTTTTCTCGCACATTTGTAGGTGACAACAGACAACCAGTTGACTATCAAGCTAGCTAGCAAACTAGACAAACAGATAGCTTGATAGATATTAAGACAGATAGGCTAGTTAACTAACTAGACAAATAGGTGTCTGGCTAGCTAGTTAGCCAAAAAGACATTAGAAATGAGTTTGGATTATAGAGAGACAGATGGCTTTGTTTAGGTCTCTCTGTCAGGGCTCCTCCCTATGTACATCTCAGCCAGCTTTTTAAACTGTGGTCCCCAGTTGCTGAGGTAATCATAATCCTGGTCCCCCTCAGTAGCAGCAGACTCGAGTGAACTCAGGGATTCTGCCAGTGAACCGGTACCCTCATAAGCGTATGTTGCCAGGGAGTCATAAGGAGGAGCCGTGGGGTCCGAGTCGTTCTCTTGCAGCCTCCCGTTTATAAAGTCTCTCACATCTGTGTTATCCTTTATCGGTGATGTCCTCCGAAAGGAAAACAGCATTTCGGGTATGATGTCCCTGCGAAGCTTGTTAGCATCCATCACCTCCGGGTTGCGCAGCGTGCCGATATCAAAGGCCTGAGTGTCCTCCTCTCCTCCCCCCTCGTCGTTGTAGCTGACAACGTTGTCTCTGACATCCTCTTTGGAGATGATCAGAGGCTCCTTCTTCCTCTGTCTCCTCAGGGCAGCGAACAGCACCACGATCACTGCACAAAAACAGCAGAGAGGGAAAGCAGAGCATAAGATGCGTGCCTCCAAACATGTGTCATGCATTAGGGAGCAAAAAGCAGAAGGGAGACACATTCGCTACCAGTGACAAATCCTTAACTCTGCCTCGGGCGTTCACCTCCCATTATAAAAGATTCAGTGAAAAAGCTTTTTCTTCCCCTTTTTCTCCTGAATGGCACATTCACTTTATAAAATGCACTGTGGTTCGAGGATCCCATTTTATACTCTTCAGAGAACATCTTCAAATTTCATCTCAGGGGTAAAAGACTATCTGGGATATTCTTGGAGAACTTTTTCATACTTGAAATTAATTTCTCTTACAGGTTTAGTTAAATTCCCATTCCCATTTATGCTCAATGCACCCCCGCCCCTCCCAAAAGATAATAACTACGGCCCAACCAATTACCTTCAGAAGTCACTTCATTAGACAAATGGCTAGTAAATGTAACGCTTGTTCAAAAGTGACAAGAAAAAAGACTTTGGCCAAGGAAAGACTTAGGAAGTCCATTTTGCTGTTTGCCACAGGGCACAAATGTACCATGAGGAAGAAGGTGCTCTGCTCACAAGAGGACAACACTGAACATCTTGGCCCACTTGCAAAACACCGGGTGTGGTGGTAAACTGCATCGTACATGGTCCCGAATACAATCACCCCACTGGTGGTGGGAGTAAAATACATACGGATGTCGGTCTTTTTAGCTGTGTGATGATGAACATGTTAAAACAAAGAAACAATGGTTGTCTTCTCCAATGACACGTTTCAAATAAAATACAATGACGTTTGTCGTGGAAATGTGACAACGGGTGAAAATGTTGCATACAAGCAACAACCTGGTTACTTTTGCAAGGCTCTGTATTTAAATGAAATTTATTGTGTAATTCCTATATTTAGCTGATTAAATCCTGCTCTTCTACTTCTGCGTCCTCTCCCTTTTTTTTATCCTCACAGTGGGAACCATAGTCCTCTACTTGCCTCCCTCCTACGCGTTAATTGCAGTGCTTTCAGCATGGGTTGCATAGAGTTGGCTAAGGCTTTTTCAGACATTAGGACATTTGTGACTGGCCAGTGCACATGTTAGAAAACAGATAAGTGCAATTCCGGCATCCTGCATATCGGAGTCAAATGGAGGTGAATGAGACAGTCTGTCAGGGGGGTTTCAAAGGCAAAAAAAGCTTCAGATAATGAGCAGATGTCATGATATTTTGCTCAACATGAGAGGCATAAAAATTCAACCTTCAGTACACTTGAGAGGCTTGTTGAAACCTGCCTACCAGAAACAGAAACAGATTAATATATTTGGAATTTAAAATACAGGCAGATGGAAGAAAAGCTGGTCTTTTCTGAACTGCTTGTGTCATTAGTCTGGTCAGTCAAAAAAAAAAAAAAAATCCATTCTGGCAAGATGACTAGAGGGTCAGGTAGCACATGGTAAGAGTCAGGGTGTCTTATAAACAGCAGTGAATATGCCCACACATATATGCTAATTTTCGAGGATCTTTTTCTTAAGTTATTTAGATTTTTTTTATTACTTTTGCACAGCTTTTTGCAACATGTGGGGGTATTTAGAGCCATTTCTCTCCAGAGCACCCTTGTAAATGAGATTTTAAGTCTAAATTGGTCTTTCCTGGTTATATAGAGTAATAATGAATACAGCTAATAAGGTGAGGAAATTGACATTGGCAACATTTGTTTATGCATTCATGAGAACCAAAATGAAAGTCAAGCCAAGTTACAAAGAATTCCTTGACCAGAACACCTGGTTGTTTCGGCTCTACTGAGGTGCTTTTTTTGTTATAAGGTTAATAACTTATTTTTCACCGGGAAACTCTTTGTTGGTTGTAGTACTTTGTGATAAAATGCCCGGTCTATAATAACTAAAAAATAGCTCTTTTCAGTTTTGAAGAATCAAAATGTGATTATCGAGACACGTCGCTGCTCAAGCAATATGCACGCGACACGTTTCAGATAGTACATGTAAACAGTTCGGAGCAGACTGTGTCATTTTGCTTTGTGCATCTTTGTGTTGCATTTTCACAGACGATCTAAATAAAATACATAGACATTTGTATTTGTAACGTGACAGAATGAAGAAAAGTTCAAAGGGTCTGAATACCTTTACCAGGCGCTGTGCAATTTTGGGATTGAAGTACATGGGTTTACTGGAGCACAGGCCCCTTTTTTTTTCCACAGCCAGGAGAAAAAGTCGTCCCTCCTGATTGTGTCTGTATAATTTGTGCGTTCGCGTCAGAGTGAATGTAAAATCTGTAGTTTGAACTCCAGTTTTCTTCCGAGACTTGATTGGATTTTCTAAGCCCTTTTCATCTCTGCCTTCCTACCCTGCTCATCTACGATGTGGGGCTTATGTGGAAAAATAAGATAGGCATGAATTTTAAGTGAAACACAGGGCAGCTGCCTCGGAATGAAATGGTCTCACTCCAATGCATACAAATAGCTTGCCATTTTCAGCCACGCATTGGCTTGTCATTGATATGCATTTTACATGTAATTTTACACAGTTACAATGACTCGCCAAAAGGTTGGATTGGTGTGAAAGCACAGGACTGGGTGCCTTGTTGTCCCTTTACGTAGCGTGAAACGCCATCTAAGCATCAACAAAAGGATACAGAGATTTAACAGGCAACAACTCTGTTGCTAAATTCTCCAGGGTATCATTTATTCTGTATCTGTCTTTTAAGCTTCATTGGCTGGATAGGCTGTCCACCCTGGTCCACTGCTTTTCACCAATTGCCTTCTTTTAAAAGCCAAAATGACTTAGACCATGATTATAGCTCCTCCTGAACTACGTACAAAAAATATTCAGGCCCCTGCATCCTTTAGTCCAGCTCCTTAACCTCGGTGTGTTCAGTTCGTCTCCTCTGTTCATTCCTGTTTCTTTCATCTATGGGACACTTACATACTGCAATATACGATCTGTTCAAATGAACTGGAAAGAATTATCCATTTGTCACCACGTTTAGATAATTCCATTGCCCTGATTATTGGTTTGGAAAAAATAATCCCTTTTACGCCTCCAATCCACACACAACGGCGCGGCCAGACTGCTGACATGTTCTGCAGGCAAGATCATCTCATTTATAAACTTTTTCTAAAAAACTAATACTAATATACAGAACACTAGACAGCCAGGCCAAGTTTACTTGTGTAATCGTCACACAAAACATACCGCATCTCACTGTCTTCACTCAGAGTTGTTCCATGTGCCAGACTTTAAGACCAGGTGGGACCGAGCCTTTCAGTCCACAGCAGCACAGTTGTGGAACAGTCTACCTCTACAGCTACATTTATCTGACTCTGTGGACTATTTTAAAAAGCAGTTTCATGTTTAAACAGGCTTTCTTTAGTGATAGATAGTGGCACATTTTTTTTCCTCATCAGCATTTAATTTTAATAGCTCTTTTATTGGTTTCCTGAGCAGCATTAGTTTTGTCTGTGGAAGGCGTCTAACAATTAAACTTTTACTTCTCTATGCAACATAAACATGGGTTGTAACGACCTGCAACACGTTCTGATGTGTTGTTCCTAAACAATTATGTGGGGCATGAGTTTGAAAAGAAAACAGTTTGACTCTGTGGAATCATAGGGTAAGAATCTCATGCTGGCATCTCCTCTTCAGTCACTTTAAGTCCATAGCAATAATCTTTAAATGTAATGAAAGAGCTTTGCTTCCTGTCAGGAGCAGGTTTAGTATGTGTCTAATTACTGTTTTAAACAAAATATTGACAATTTATACTGTCAAAAGGATTTTATTAGTAGAGGCATAACCTGGGTAGTACTTATTTAGTCCTAAACACAAAAATAAACACAAAAATATCTTCTTTCTTGTATTTTCACAAACCAAATTGACATTTCATAGTATCTCAAACTGTATTCGGTCAGAATTGTAGATTTTGAACTTGAGACGATTAATGCAGTCCAGATGCATTAAAAAAACCTGTGTAATAGCCTGGGTGGGTGAGCATAAACTATATGTCAGTAAGTACGGCTGACTGTAACCTCACGCTGTTACATCACGTGTTAATGTCACACTATTGTGCCACAGTGTTGGGTCGGACTGTTGTGTCACATCGAAATGTCACTCTAGCATAACATGCGGCTTTACCTGGGTAGCATCACAGTGTAGAGCCTAACTTTAAGGTGAGACTGTCGCATCACATTTTAACAGCGCATTGAAACAGCACACTTTAGGTCCAGAGTTTAAAATCAGACAGTTTTTCCTCACTCTAACTTCAGTGTTGTTACACAATCCTCACTTTGTAATAACCCGCTGTTATAGTCCATTGTAATTTCACATTGTGATATTACACTGAAATGTAACACTGTAGACACTTGCATTGGATCTTCAGTCATCCAGTACAAAAACATCACTTTGTGGCGCTCCACTTTTATGACGCACTGCAATAACACATTGTAATTTCCCATTGTAACGTCACAATGTAGCGCCATGCCTTATTGTCGCATTGTAGTGTCACGCTAATAGGCTACATTGTAATGTCACAATGTAGCATCACACAATAAAAACACACTGTAACACCACACTGTAACGGCACTTTGAAATATTCCGCTATCACACTGCCGTGTAACACCATACTGTAATGTCACGCTGTGGCCTCACCTTGGAACTTCTGTCTTATAAATTTAAATCAGCTTCAAATCAGTTTATTTACATAGCGCCAATTCACAACAAATGTTATCTCAAGGCACTTTAGAGTCAATTCAATCCAATCATACAAGAAGATGGTCAACAGTTTTCTATCTAAGGAAACCCAGCAGATTCATTGACGTAACTTAGTCATTGACGCCAACATTGTGCCATTGACTTTGCAGCAGTCCTGCATACCGAGCATGCATGCATAACAAAATAATCACTTTGTAACACCCCGCCGTTATGGCACACTGCAGTTACACATTGTAATATCCTACTGTAATGTTACAGTGTAGTGCCAGGCTTTATTGTCGCATTGTAGTGTCACACAATAAGGCTACACTGTAACGTCACATTGTAGCATCACACTCTAACAGCATGCAGTAACACCCCACTGTTATGGCACATCAAAGTTACACGTTGTAATACCCTACTGTAATGTTACATGTAGTGCCAGGCTTTATCGTCGCATTGTAATGTCACACTATAAGGCTACACTGTAACGTCACATTGTAGCATTACACTCTAACAGCACGCTGTAACACTCCACTGTTATGGCGCATCAAAGTTACACGTTGTAATACCCCACTATAATGTCACAATATAGTGTCAGTCTGTAGCATTGCATTGTAGGGTCACACATTATAGTTACACTATAATGTTAACAGCATACTGTTGGAGTGCATATTAATAGCATACTGTAATGTTAGTCTGTAGTGTCATGACGTGACTTCACACTATAACAAAACATTGCAATGTCATATTGTAACATTAGACTTTAACATGACACTTTACCACCACACTGTAACTTTACATTGGAGCATCACATTGTAAGATCTCACACATGACAGCAAAACACTAGTTTCATCTGTTAAGATGATATGTTACAGCTGATTAAACAAAAAGACTTCAAGACGCCCAGATTTTTTAATTCACAGTGAGGTGTGCACCCACTCTCCTGCTGAAAATGTTCCATATAAAGCAGCTTCTGAACATACATTTACAAACAGAAAGGGCAAAACTGTATGCATGTTCTCAGTAATAGGTCTCCCAAAGAAATAAAATGACTACTAAATGACTGAAATGACTATTCTCCTTCATTCACTTTGTTCTCTGCTGAGCTGTCTTTATTATTGACTGACTAAATAGCCATTACTAGCAATGCGCTCTTGGTCTCTCATTATAAACACTCTGAGATAGTGAAGTTTAAGGGTGACATCTCTTTCTATCAATGTGCTAATGTGCTGTGAGTAACTCATTGCTTTAATACATTGAGATGCCAGGCTGTTGGCTGACAAAGAGAGGCACTGGCAGAACAACATCTTTTTAGTAGTGTTGTATTGATTTCAGGGAGGTTTTGGTTGAATTTGTTTCTAGTGAAAGATGGTTCTCTATTTTCTTCCATGTGGGTTTTCTGCAGACACTTTAACCCTGATTTGGATATGCAAAAACCATATGTAGAGCCATATTCAATACATTTGAATTTACTGAGTATGAGGCTTGTTTGTCACAATAAAAGTGCCTGTTGAAAATAACCTTTGAGCAGATGTCAAACATAGTTTTCTATAAGTCCATATATATAAGTCTATATATATATATATATATATATAAAATAAATTATTTTTTATTGGTTTGAGACAATATTCTAATCTTAAAAATCGCCATTATTTCTTTTGATTGAATTTGATTCTGTAAAGTGCCGTGAGATGACATGTGTTGTGAATTGGCACAATATAAATTAAAAAAAATTAACAATTAACAGAAATAAAGGTGTGTAATTAATCTATATAACTTGTTTCACATAGAATATTGTAGAAAGGTTAATTCAATTAAATTCAATTCAATTTTATTTATATAGTGCCAATTCATGAAACATGTCATCTCGAGGCACTTTACAAAGTCAAATTCAATCATATTGTACAGATTGGTCAAACATTTCCTATATAAGGGAATTGAATTCACTAATATATTACGGACAGATGCATCTGTCTGTCACTGTTGCATATAAAACACAACTATAACACGCACTGAGGATAAAGCCTGGAAACAAAACTAGCCATATTTTCTAAATCTGAATATCACATTCTGTAATTTTCCATATTTCCCTAGACTAGGAACCCTGCAGCTCCCCAATCACAGCTGTTTTTTTCAAGAGAGGCTTAAATATTGCCTCATTTACTCAGTTTAGCTGTTTGTCCCTTTACTGCAAATTAAGAGCAATATCACAACTCTAAAAAATAGCCAAAATTTATGACGTATAGATATCAGACAGAAGCAAAGTAGTCATTCTTGTCAGTTCCTGAACAAAGAAACAAATGACACAGGAACAACAACAGGGTCCAATTATCCACAGTCATATACACTTGCTCGTTCAGGAGGGCACTTACTGAGCAGGATAATCACACATAGCAGTATGGCCACGAGAGCTCCGGTGGTGAGGCCATCTGAGAAGGGCAGGACCTCCGGGTTACAGGACTGCATGTTCCCTCGGCTGTCACAGGCACACACGCGGACGATCAGCGTGCTGGTGCTGCTCTGGATGGGGTAGTCGTTGTCGGAGATCACAACGGGGAGGAAATACATGCTCATCTCACGCCGGCTGAACCCCCCTCTCCTCGTCAGGATATTGGCAGTGTTATCTGCAACAACAACAAAAAAAGACGGAGGCAGATGAACCTTGTCAGGCCAAGACGGCTCTGTTCAACCAAACCGATGCCGTTGTTTTCATTTCCTCGAGTCACAAGCGGAATCACAAGTGGTAACAGTTCAGGGGGATCACTCACAATCACTAATGTCTAAACGATTGAGGTCAATTCTTAGAATTTACAAGTGGATCAAAAAATAGATGCTTTCTTAAACCAAACGTATGCCTAGATTGACCTTTGATTCAGTATGGACTTTGCTAACGTCAGGATTTTGCTGAAATAAGATAACACAAATTCGAATTAAGGTTAACAAAGAGATCCTGCTTATTACCTGCTGCTGCAGTGGAGAAAAAATTTAGTTAAGAGGTAGCCATACACTCAAACTACACTGTGTGGGCATTTCTTTGTTGCTATGTACATTTTCCAACTCAAAGATGTATAAACATGGATGCTTATTGGGTTTCAGCATGTCAGGTGACGTGTATTTGTGTAATAAGGGAGGGTGTGGCCTAAGGAGAACAACATCCTGCATCAAGACATGCATATTTATTTGGCAGCTTCCATACCTCAGTAAAAACCAGAACAAAAGAGAGATTTAACACAATTAAAAGTCAAAAACTGAGGGATCCAGCAGTCTTGAAACTAACGTGATACTGGGGCATAAGCAAAGTACCAAAAACCATGTTGGCAATAGTGAGCAGGAACAAGAAACACAATGAGATAGAAAGACCCAGAGTAATTGCCAATGGTTTGTAAAGAATCAAACTTGTAACCAGGAACCCATTCTCCTCCGATGCAGTCATATTCCAGAACTGCAGTCTACCTGGACTGCCCTAAATCAGGAGATACTCAGTGCTTAGAAATATGGCCAAAGTATCTTATATATATATATATATATATTATATATATATATATATATATATATATATATATATATATATATATAGTTTAAGTTACCAGAAGATCAATAAAAACAAGAGTGTTGATGTTCTGTGCGGTATTGCTTCTGTTGTAAATAACAATAAATGTGTACTGTGAACTGAATGTAATCTTACCTTCCTTGTCAACGATGGTAAAGTTTGGGTTGGTGCCACTTATACTGAAGACAAACTTGTGCCCGACAAGCGGCTCATCTGTGTCAACAGCGCTTATTGTCTGAATCAGCTGCAAGAGGCAACAACAAATAACAAGTATTAGGCATGAGAAAACAATGAAAATTCTACTTAATGCTGGGATTTATTGGGCATGGATTGTGGAACATAGATATTCTGCACATAGAGCATTGGTGTATAAATCTTGTAATACAGTGAAGATGTTAAAGAGTCCTATAAAAGTTTTCTTACGTCACAACCACAAACTGCAATGTTTTTATAAGTGATTGTGTATGATGGAGCAACACAAAATAGCCCATATCTTGGAAATGTAAGGAGATTGTTTTCAAAATATCTCTTTTGACCTTTACTCCAAAGCCAATTTTGCCTTTTTCTTGCTGAGCATAGAAGGCCAATTTTGCCTCCTTCTTTCTGTGCGTCAAAAACAATATATAGATGAAAATATGGAAAAAAAAAACATTCATCTGTCAAAAAAACTTGGGTGATTGAATAATTTCATATAAATATTGCATGTTTAATTTTTTATTGGGCGAATGAAAATAAAACAGATCACACTAAAATAATCTTGCAATCAAATTGTAGTGTCCCGCAGGAACTTTTTTACTTTATGGCCCTCATAGCAAAGTTTGGACACCACTGGTCTAAGGACCATTAGCCACGGTGGCTTAAATCTGCTGAGTAAAGTAAGAACAACACACTCTGGAAATACTGAGTCATTAACTGCTATAGTGAATAAGTAACTATGTTTCCTCCCAATTCTGAAGCGAATTTTGAGCGAACTTTTAAAATAACAGCAAAACAAAAGTGCATCAGGCGTGTTTCCAATTTACTGGTTTGTAGCGAATTAACTAGGAGATGCTCTGCGTAACGTCATCATACATTGACGTGGGCTGTGATAAACAGGAAGTAAATATTGCTCAGTAGCACGGACCACAGATCAGAAATGGAGCGAGGCTATGAATATCTCTCTGTCAATGTACACGTACCTGTTGCTTCTATACTTGTTTTCAAGCATTATGGATTCTGTTGCCAAGAAGACAACAGAAACAGCTGATCGCTCACGTGAGGTAAACATTCACCACGTCAGAAGTGATTCGACCAATATGTTTGCATCTCCTCTTTAGCACATTTACTGTTTTTCGAATAAGTCAAAAGCCACCTCAAGCGAGCATGAAAACTTTTTTTTTGCAACATTTGGTGAGTTGGTTCTCATTTTGCCGTTTCGATTAACCCCTTGTAATGCGATACTTCAAAATGCGCATTAAAAGTATTCACGGAAACACGACTAGTGCCACTCTTTAGACAGCAAAACTGAAACACAGACAAGAATGTATGGGTTAAAAATGGCTACTCTGTGAATGTTTTAAACTTTGGGTCGTACCTCTCTAATGTCCACATACGTGCATTGTTATTCATGGCAGGGTGACAAGTATTGACAAAATAATCTAAAACCCCAATGCAAGGCTAACTGAGTTGATCGATCAACAGTTTTCATGCACCTGTCCTGCTTTGACGTTTTCACAGACGAATGTGTCGTAGGACATGGCGAACTCTGGAGCGTTGTCATTGACGTCCAACACCTTGATGAACACGGGCACTCGAGTTGTCTGCCGTGGGTTATCTAAGTCAACAAAATTAGATTTCAAACATCACTGATGCTCTGACATCATAAAGGTCAGTACTGAAGAGGACCATTGAAGGTACTGAGAAACGTTACTTATTTCAGTGGCCACCACAGAGATGTTGTGCCATTTGGACATTTCTCTGTCGAGTGATTTCAGAGTTGTGATAGTGCCATTCACAGAATCAATGTTAAACAGCCTTTCAAGATCCGTGTGTCGGTCAATGGAGTATCTGCAAGAGGGAAACAAGACATCATTAGCTCCAATAGATTTAAACGAGCATAGTTAGTAGAGCTGTCTTTTAATCTCTAATGCCAGGGGTTCTTAAAGAGCAGGCAGCGGCCTGGAGAGGGACCTGGAAGTCTTATTATGAAGAACCATATCCATTGGATTTCTTTTCTACAGATAATAATTTTCAAACTGTTAACTCCCATTGACATGAGGAAGCGGAGCTTTTCAATATTTTATGTAATCCTTAGCAGATGTTCAAACTGTGTTGTCTGTTTTTTATGAAGAAAAGTAAGTTACTCTACTCTGTGCACTTTGCCCATCCCTAGTAATGGGTCCAGCCACCCTGCAGAAGGGGCTCATTTTAGCTGCTTGTGTTGGCAATGTCTGTCTTTCAGTGATTACCCACAAACCATAGGTGGGGGTGTTGAGTGGGGTGTTTGATCTACCTAAAAAATACCACATTTGTTTTAAAGCTCAGTTCAGTTTTACAAGCTGCACTTTACTGGAGGATCAAGAAATCGCTGAAATAGCATTCAAGTTTAAATGACCTCAAAAAGCAACAGATCACAAAATCAAGAAATCGCTTAAATTGGATCTGACTGGCAACGTAGAGTAGGCAATAAGATCTCAAACAGCAGCTCATCATGCCCCGATCTAAAGATATACGAGAACAATGAGAAGCAAGGTTGTTGATATATATCAGTCTGGAAAGGGTTGCAAAGCCATTTCTAAGAATTTGGGGCTACAGTGAACCACAGTGAGAACCATTGTCAAGAAACAGGGATGACTTTTCCCTGTGGTGGACAGCCTAAATATTCCAAGAGCACCTTAACGAGTCATCCAGCTGGTCACAAAAGAACCCAGAACACCAAATCTGAACGTCTGAATCTTTTCATCTTTCCAATCATCCAACGCTCTACTTACTTTTCAAGCAAAATAATAGTAATGCAACAGCTTTTACTCTGGACAAGGGAATTATTACTAATAATGACTTCAGAGAACATCACCTCAATTTAGCTGAGATGCACTTGAGTTATGTAGGTAGGACAAAGATCCAGAGCACACCAGCATGTACACCTCTAAACGACGACAAAAGAATAAATAAATAAATTAAAAAAGAACATGTAAAGGTTTTTAAAGTCTTTTCATTGTTGAAAAACCTCCTAATATAGCTGAAACAGAACACATCTGCAAAGAAGAGCATGTCAAATTGAATTCACAGTGATGTAAAACCCTTATCACAAAAGCTTGATGGCTTTTGCCACCAAGGTTGTTGTTGCCATTGTTGTTACTTTTGCACATGCAGCCAGGTGGTTTTGTAAAGCCTTGTTCCTTAATTAGTAACTCTTGCAACTAAATTTTGAGTTGTTTTTTTTGTAGAGATGGAGGCAGTGCTGAATTTATGGGGAAACGTTTAGAATCAACAAGCAGACAGACTGTTTGGAGATTCTCGACTTAGACTGGTTGCTCATTGCAAGCCCAGATAAGCCAACAACTTTAACCAGCTATGCAAACAGAACAATCCCAAAAATGTGAGTATGGGTACAGGAAAAACAAAGAGAGATGAAAAGAAGAATGCAACATGCAAAATCCACGCAGAAAGACCCCAGGCCAGGATTTGAACCCAGGCCCTTTTGCTGCAAGGCAACAGTGCCACCAACTGCACCCTCACATTTGTTTTCAGTCTCAAGTAAATGCTTTATTTTCAGCGTTTTTAACTATTTGAAAACTTCGTCATCCCCACAGCATGATGCTGCCGCTGCCATGGTTCACAGTACGGATTGTGTGTTCAGGCTGATGTGCTGTGTAAGTTTTGCATATACACTGGAACGTAGTGGTTTTACCGTAAAGGGAAGCTTTACATTGAAGTCTGCGCGTTTAATGCAACAAAATGTCAAAGGGGTGGAGCAGGGTGAACACTTTTTAACTGTAGAGTCCCAACTTCATCTTAATTTTAACTGGAAAAGAAGAATCTTTCAAAATATACCCTGGACCTTGTTGAGCTATAATTGAAATTTCTGGCTTTAGGCTGTAAGTTAGGGTTTTGTTTGTTTAATTTGCATAGAAAGAAGAAAGAAGTAGCTCCCAAAAGAAAATGTATTCTCTGCTGTCAAAAGATGACGCCTTTTTTCCTCGAGTCGGCTCATTTGTCATAGTCACCTCTCATGTTCAGCTGAGATTTGAATATGCAACACGGTGCGCCGCGCGGTGTGGCATTTCTCCTGTGACGGGGGACGGGCGGCTGCCATATGTGCGCCGAACGGCGGCTACGAGCCTCGTGAATCGATATGGCAAATTAGGAATGTTTGACTTTGCGCAGCGCCGCGGAGGGGGCTTACATGATTCGGGGAAATAAACAGCGTCTGTATTCACTTCGCAGGGCGGCCGCCATCTTCCGCTGGGAAATCACCAGAAGGGACCTCATGAATAACACTCCTTCCTTCCTCTCTCGGAATACTGACAAGGGGGTGGGTTGATGGATTAGATAAACCTGGTGGGCACATTTTCATCTTCACTGTATAAAACTGACAAGAAGGAGACTGTAAATCCACTCTATCATGGTTCATTCTGTATTGATTTCTCTGCTGGCATAAATGAAGCAGGGAGAATGAGTTTCAAAGAGATCAAATTAGAAGAATAAAGCGTAAAGACCACATGGTGGTTGAGGAAATGTTTGCTTAGGAGTCTATTGATTTAGTCTTAAGTTTATAGAATGCAGCTGATTTCATTTTGTGCACAGTTATAGTAACTAGCAAAAGTATTCCAACCCCGTATTCCACTCCAGTTGCGATGCATTTTATTGGGAGTTTAAGTGATAGACCAACATGAAGCAGTGGATAACTGTTAGGTGGAAGGGAAATTACAGAAAGTTATGATGTCATTTAAAACTACATCTTCCATTGTAGTTCTAGCTGCACGTTGAGGGTCGCTGTCCAGCTGGAAGTTAAACCTCCACCCAGATCTCAGGTCTTTTTCAGTCTCTTACAGACGGTGGCTGTAAACGCGACGCAAATGACTGAACACGCCACAAACGGCTAAATGTACTGCAACAGAAAAAACGCTGCAACAGGAAAATGCTGGATTTACAGAAAACAGAGTGGTGCAAACTTGAAAACACACGCATCAACAAATCCAACAGAAAAATGCTGCAAGTACCAAACAGAACAGCACATTCTCAACAGCTGCAAACTCAGCCTAAAAACAGGAAGTGAACCAGTCACCGAGTCATATAGGACTAGCACTCAGTAAAGACCTTAACGTGATCCCCAGAAGACGGTTGGAGGGAAGATAAAAAGGTACATTTTTGTTCATGTCTTTTTGAAACGCGTAGCCGTAATCTTTTACAGTTGTATAGAACATTTACGTAGCTACTGTTAGCATGCTTGTCCTTACTGAGTCCCCCTTCCTCGGGTTTGCAGTTTTTTTTGTTACTTGCTGTTTTTGGTACTTGCATCATTTCTCATTGTGCTTCTCTTTTTGTTACAGCAGCATTTTTATTTTAATGCCTTTTCTGTTGCATTGTTTTTTTGTGTGTTTGAGTGTTTTGGAGTTAGCATCTTTCATGTGTCTCCTGCACGTTTGGCCGTTGGTGGCGCATTCAGCCGTTTGCTGCCAGTTTGCCCCTCTTGGCCACCATACTTACAGGGCTTCTTTCAGGATTAACCTCAGTTTAGCTCCATCCATCTTCCAATCAAGCATAATACTGCCACCATCTTGTGTCACTTTGGATGCAAATATCCAAGCGTGCTTTAAACGTCTCTACAACTTCAGCACTGACCTATCTGGTGCATTTTCCTGTCTTCATGATGCTGTCCGCGCCCTCATGCTCTCTTACAAACCTTTAAAAAGTTGTCTTTGCCTCTTTTATGCTTTGTACACCTTTTTTATGTGAGAACGGCAAACCTCATAGCTCTTCAGCCCTTTAACTTCCACGTTTTAAATGTCAAATACTAAAGTTAGCTATGAATTTATGGCAGATACTATAGCAGTGGGCAGGCTTTAAATGTGGAATCTCCAAAGAAAAGCAAAAAAGAACAGAGATGAGAAGGAAAGAGAACACAAAGAAGGAAGGGAGAAAGGCCATAGGGGAGGATGGATGGAAGGACACAAAAAAGGGAGGAAGGTAGGATGCCAGAAAGAACACAAGGGAAGAATGAAGGAAAGACGCGTGGGAAAAAAGAAGACAGAAGGGAAGAAGAATGAAGAAAGTCATGTGAGGCACAATGTAGAAGGACACAAGGAAGGAACAAAGGAAGGACAGAAGAAAAGTAGGAAAATGACAGAAGGTAAATGGTCTGAACTTTTATAGCACTTTATCAAGTCCTGAGTACCCCACAGCACTTTACGCTACATTCAGTCATGCGCCTATTCACACACACATTCACACGCTGGTGGTGGTGAGCTACGTTTGTAGCCACAGTTGCCCTGGGGCAGACTGACAGAAGGAAAAAACCAAGAAAGGAAGAAATAAAAGGGAACAAAGGCGGACAGAATACAGAAGGGAGGAAGGAAGATAGGATACAAAAAAAGGAAGGAAGGAAGGAAGGACAATAGCAGTAATGATAAATGGATGAAAGGACACAAGAAAGGAATGATGAAAGGAAACAAGAAAGGAATGATGAAAGGACACAAGAAAGGAATGATGAAAGGACACAAGAAAGGAATGATGAAAGGACACAAGAAAGGAATGATGAAAGGACACAAGAAAGGAATGATGAAAGGAAACAAGAAAGGAATGATGAAAGGACACAAGAAAGGAATGATGAAAGGAAACAAGAAAGGAATGATGAAAGGACACAAGAAAGGAATGATGAAAGGAAAAAAGAAAGGAATGATGAAAGGACACAAGAAAGGAATGTTGAAAGGAAACAAGAAAGGAATGATGAAAGGAAACAAGAAAGGAACGATGACACAGGCGGAAGGACACAAGACAGTAAAGAATTCAGAGCTCAAGGAAGGAAGGAAGGAAGGAAGGAAGGAAGGAAGGAAGGAAGGAAGGAAGGAAGGAAGGAAGGAAGGAAGGAAGGAAGTTCCTTCCTTCCTTCCTTCCTTCACTCCAGAGGGTGGAAAGCTCAAGGAAGGAGGGAAGAATATAAGGAAAAACAAGGAAAAGAAGAAAGAATATAAGGAAAAACAAGGAAAAGAAGAAAGAATATAAGGAAAACCAAGGAAGAATATAGGGAAGGGAGAATAGAAAACACATGAGAAAAAAGGACACAAAGAAGGAAGGGCATAATAAAGGACACAACATTTCGACAATTGGACTGGGAATAAAGTCAGGAAGTAAAATAACTTTTCCATACTATTACTTCCTTTGTCTCTACAAATAACTTCAATGTTTCGCGTTCTGAGAAACATACTTTACTGGTTTGTTGTCGGCGTCGGGGTCCCTGGCCAGCACGACGCCAACGAAGCTGCCGGCGGCCGTGTCCTCGTGCACCTCGATGATGTAAGGGTTGCGGGCGAAGACGGGCGGCTCGTCCACGTCCTCCACCGTCACCTTGACCGTGGCGTAGTCTTTGAACTGCACGCCGTGGATGAACCTGGCGTCTAAGTAGGTGTTTTTCACCTCCACTCTGAAATCGTAGTCCCTCTTACTTTCATAATCCAGCGCCTGGAGATGAAAGAGCACCAGAGAAGGCAGGCTGTAGACTTTTCCATTTAAAAGAGAAAGCCTGCCTCCGGGATTTTGATATGTGATTCATTGCATTTCATTTGTCTGTCTTTATCTTACTCCCTCTCTAAATTCAGAGTAACAAATCCAAGTCAGGAATACTGGAAGATCTTAGGGGAAAACTAAAGAGAGCTCCTTGCAAAAGACTCCTTTATATTATTCATTTTGCGGGCTTAAGATATCTGATTTTACACTGCGCTTCAAAACTAAATCCTGTCATATCTTTTTTAACATGAATAAATGTTTTCAGGGGGCCATTTTTTTTTTCATAAAAAATCACGCAGGAGTTAAACGTTCTGTAGTATTGTTGGGAGTGAGGCGTGTACATCCAGACAGGCTCAAAAGATGGCAAAGATTCCATTGAAATGGAAACATGCAATAAGTTTGGGCTTAATTTCAACCCTTCAAACTATTTCGGAACACAATGAGAACTTTTAAGCGGCTTAAAAAAAAAACTTTGAATGATGAGAAAGTAGACACCAGATAGACCAGATTGTCTTTGTCTTGCAAAGGTCCTCACATCTTTTTCTCATTTTGTCTTGTTACAACCTCAAAATCAAGTGTGTTTTATTTGGGTTTTATGCACAAAGTAGAAAATAACTAGAAACTGGAAGGGAACTAATGCAAGTATTTCTCTACCAACTTTTTCCCTATACAAACTAAAACATTTGCCCATGCTTGGCAAAATAATTAAAGCTCAGAATATCTGTGAATATCTATGTTTCTTGCCCCCTTTTCTAAAGTGGATCTAGTCTGGTCTTTGACTAGGCCATTCTACCGCATGAATATGCTTTTATCTGAACCATCCCATTGTAGCTACGCCCCACACTGCAAAAAGGGGAACTAAGAGTAGGTCAAGTTTTCTTTAAATTAGTCTATTTGTCCTTGATTTGAGCAGGCACGTTTAAATGATCTGCCAATGGAATAAGATTTTAGCACTTAAAATAGGAACTAATCTCCATCATCTAATTTCAAGTGCAGTATATCTAATTATTTTATTTTATTGGCAAATAATCGTATTTACCTGCTCAAATTCAGGGCAAATATACTCATTTCAATAATATTTTACCTACTTTTAGTTCCTTTTTTGCAGTTTATTCTCAAGTCTTTTACGGACTCAAAGACGTTTTCTTCCAGGATTGTTCTGTAATTAGTCCTGTCCACCTCTCCATCAACACCCTGTTTCACTATGGTGATTTCTTCAGGACGACATGAAGCATTCGTTTTCAAAGATAACCAACCTTGTTTTAAACTGCTCCACCACTTTCTCTCTGTCTACTGGGTTCCTCAGTGTCCTGGACTCTTCTTCCCCACTAATTTTGTCCTCCGCATTAGTTCTCTAACAAGCCTTTGGGTCCGTCACAGCATCGCTGCATTTATACTGAGATTGTATCATACACAGGTAGAGGCAAATGGTTGCAAAGGATGTAACACTGAATTTAATTTAGGGGGTATCAAACTAAAGGAAACTGAAAATGTATTACATAAATCTTCCATTACATATGTATGCACTACTTTGTGCATAACTTTACCATAATTGAAATCATTAATACATTAATTGCTATTGGAAGTTGCAACATGGTAAAATGTAGATTTCCTTAAAAGAAAAAGTAAAACTCTACTAAAGAAAGCCGGTACCTTTTTGATTATGATGACCCCTTCCTGTGTAGCTTGGTCAGTGATGATGTTGAATGTGTCGTGACCACCGACGATGCTGTACTCCATCTCAGCGTTATGGCCCACATCGGGATCGTCGGCTTTTATGCGCCCGATAGCGCCACCTATCTCCGTAGACTCCACGGTGGTCACACGGAAGGAATCTAAATTAAATTCAGATGATCCGACATGCCAGGTGTTTTCTTCAGCATTTGAAGCTCTGCTTAATTAGTGGAGGTATATGTATACACGAGGAAATCGACTCCTTACGGTTGGCGAAGCGTGGCGGGCTGTCGTTGACATCAGAGAGGGTGATGCTGACTGTCGTGGTCCCTGAAAGCCCACCCATCTGTCCCGCCATGTCTTTGGCCTGAATCACAACCTGGTAGTGCTCCTTGACTTCTCTGTCCATGCCAGGCAGAGCTGTCTTAATGGTTCCTAGAAAAAGGAAATAATAAAGTAAATAGGATAGATGTCACATTTATTCCATGCCCTGCCAACAATTAGATGACTTCAAGGTCAAATGTTCATCCTCAACCGTCCAGATTTATTTAAATTAATTAATTAATTATGTTTTAAAAAGAAATCAAATTGGGGATTGGGTTAGGGCCCCTGTTTTGGCAATGTTTCATGCCAACGGCATAATTTAAGTGACGTTGATGAGCATCTAAACATCTTTGAATTCATTATATACTGAATTATGTGAATGTACAGCTTCTGTAAGAGGTTTACATTCATATTCACACTTATGTACAATGTTGTCATATTAATATAATATATATAATTGTAATTGTGTAATATAATACTCCACCCTATTGCAGTAGTTGGATCCATCTCAATTTAAGTTACTACAATGAAAGCTTTGATAGCTGTGGTACAGGTGCTTTGTGTTGCGTAAAACGTTAATGAAACTTTTTTTTTTGCTGTGCTCTGTGTTTTACTCTATGCTGACGTAAAATAAAGTTTTAATTGTTTCAAAAATGGAACAAATTTAGAAAAAGGCTTTTTTTTAATTCATGTCACAGATTTGTAGAAAACTCAAGACTTTAAAATTACTTTTAAGGTTAAAGCGTTATTTCATTTCTCTGTTCACTCCCTACTTAAGTAAACTGCAAAGGGTTTGAAAAAAGGGAGCAAGATGGTTGTTTTAAGGTTTTGTTGTGAGAAATCTGCAAACTAAATAACCCGCTCCCAAATGTTCTGATCTCACTAATGTTCTTTTTTTATTTTTATGTTGGAAAAAAATTGAATTCTGATAAAAATCCCATCTCTTGTTGTGCAAATATATAATTTCCCAAGTCTGTCAGAGAGATTTTGGCCCGGTTTGTCTCACCGTTTTCCGAATCCACGGAGAAATACGGCTGTCCCTGCAGGATGCTGTACACAAGCTTGGCGCTGTTCCCGTACGTTTGATCATCCGCATCAGTGGCAGTTACGGTGACGACGGAGGTACCTGTGAAAGGCAAAGAAAACACACACAAAGCTGACTTTAATTGCTCGCGATGCTGCAGCCAAGCAGCGATCAAGAGACTGAGTCAACAGATTTTTTTTTTCTTTGTTTGCTTTCAATTTGCATGGGCCTCAGTGCTTTTCACCCGTGCAATTTCTCCTACGGACAGCTTTTAATACCAAGCGTGCCCTGATGTTACTCATGTTTCAACCAGTAGCCAGTGACTAATCTCTAGTGACTAAATGGCCTAAAAACAGGTCTGGACTTTGGTTTCTCCTGGCACCTCAGGAAAAGTTCTTGCTTTGATTAAAACCTGTTTTTTTCCTCTCAATTGTACGGTTCCTTTGAGCTGTGATAACATTGAAGAAAAAACAGCCATCTGTCTAAACCAATGAGTCAATTTTTTAGATAAAAAAAGACAAGATTGACAAACTAATTAAATATAAATGTACCCAAAATAGCCTACAGGTTTGCATGGGTAGCCCCTGACTGATATACACGCATATATCATGTGCATTAAAACCATATTATCAACATAATGAATACATTTAAACTGTTGTATTATATATGCAAATTAACATGTGTGGTTCAGGAAGTCAAAAACATAGTTCATTCGATACAAAAATGACTTAAAATGATTAATTTTAGTATTTATTCGTGGGTAATTTCCAGTCTTCAGTTTTTGTAAAGATGTAACCTATCAGTTTCAGCAGATTTGGATTTCTCTGAGAACTTTAAATATATGCAAGTAAAGGAAAGAAAGAAAGGAAGGAAAAATGTAATTACCTCCTAAACCTGTTAACCGGTTTTGCCAACTTTTGCTGCGACAACTGCCATCAAGCATTTTCTGACAACTGGCTTTTGCATCACTGCAGAGGAATGCCCACTCACTCTTCTTTGCAGAAATGTTTCATTTCAGACACGTTGGAGGGCTTTTACAGCATGAACTGTCTGTTTAAGGTCACGCAGCAACATCTCAGTTGGATCTAAGTCCACGCTTTGACTAGGCCACTCCAAAACCTTAATTTTGTTGGACATATTTTCTGAAAAGCCCTGGAGATCAAGGTTTTTGTTTTTGTTTTTGGAAAAAAATGTGAGTCGATCCCTTGTTACTTTTGGCCAGCAGTGGCTCTCGTGTATTTTTTCAAATAATGCTTTACAATTTCAACCTTGAGAACAAAAAAAAAAAAAGGATCCGTTTTTAAAATTGTTTGTATTTACACTGTCTTAATGTGATACTCCAGTATTTCTGTTCAGGGTCATCACTCCGTCAGAACCTCACGAAAAAAAAGACAAGAAAGGGGGGGGGGGATCAACACACTGAAGCTTAGAACGAGCTCTGCTCCTCTTAAACATCCAAACATTGACTTTGCCCCCGTAATAAACCCCGCTTTATCCAGCCGAGCGTTTCAGTAACCCCCGCTGCCGATACTGTCCTTGGCATTCAGGAGACCTCTGCCATGTCCTGTTTGGGTCCGACTGTCTCTCTGCATACTAATGATCCCCTGAACATCTGTCTCACTTAGTTCCTCCACCGATAGCGTAAAGGGAAGAGGAGGTGGGGGTTGCTGATTTTTCATGGCTGGCTGCCTTGATAAAGTAACGTGTTCAGTTTCAACATGTGAGGCAGCTTATTAGTCCACAGATGAGTAGCGGTGACCCTGACACACACCTCTCCCCGCAGCCCGTGCAGCTGGGAAATCTGAGGACATCCATTTATGAATTCCAAATTGAGTATTGTTATTTGTCATAAAGGCAATTGGTTTTTTGATTTACCCCTGATTGCTCCTGTGTATTAATTTGCAGCTTTGTAATTGAGGATTGATTTCAGCTTGCATGCATCATTTTCATAAGCTTTGTTTATATTCCTGCCAACCGATTTATTCCCATTACTTGAATTTGAATGGAGTGCAATGAAGCAAACACTTAATTGGAAAGACTGTGACAATCTAAACTTTCAATAATTCTGCTCCGTATTAAAAATGGCAAATGGCATTACTTATTATGAATGCCCAATGAGGCTGACCAACCAAACAGCCAGAGAACTGCAGAGGAGCTGCTGAACCTAAGCGGCACAATATCACAGAGGCTTGCCCTTTATGCATCTGAATGTGTCTTACCATATGCTATTAAAATATAATGATCAGCCATATTATTATGACCTGTGAGCTGCAAAATGAGCAGCAAGAGACTTCTAGGCTGTATTCTGGATGTGCCCTCCTGTCAAAAGAGTTCATCAGAAAAGCAGGGAGCATCATCAAAACGGTGTAGGCAGGGATCAAAGAACACAAAAAAAGAGAACTGAGGTGTTCATCCAAGCCCTCCAAACCTCAAGAAATCCAAATCTGATGCAATCTAATGGCATCTGCGGGAAGCAAGGCAAAACCATCCTCCAAATCCACAGGGCCCAAAGGATCTAAAGGAAACTTTGATACAAGAAACCTCCAGAAACTTACAGAAATTCCAGCTCTGACGGCATAAAGTTAATTATATGACAAAAGTCAGACTTACAGGCAGCTTTGATGTGGTATTCATATTGCAGTTATTAAACCCATTATGAATGACTAAACAATTACTTTATGAATTGGCAGGCTTTTCTAATTGCCTGTATTGCCATTAATGCATTTAAGAGGTTTGTTAAGATAATGGAACAAGCAGCACAATAAAAAGATATTACTGAAAATGAACATGCAATTTAGAAACCTAAGTCCATCAAAAACATGTCAGCAAATTTCAGTATCCCCTGCGTTTTAGAAAATTAAAACTCGTTCAAAAACACTGTAAAACAAGATTTCTTCCTATTTATAATGATGGTTTCTAGCAACCAAACTAACTTGCATATTGTTAGTCAGCCCCCTTGCCATGGGGTCGTGTTCTCTGTGATGGATGGATGGATGGATATATATATATATATATATATATATATATATATATATATATATATATATATATATATATATATATATATATATATATATATATATTAAATGGCTTGTACTTATAGCAATTTAGCTAGCCTGATCCCAAAGCGCTTCACACTACAGTCAGTCATTCACACACACACACACATTCACACCCTGACGGTGGTGAGCTATGTTAGTAGCCACAGCTGCCCTGGGACAGACTGACAGAGGCGAGGCTAAAATTAAGTTAGATGAGGCACAGAGATGAAAGAAACTAATTGAAAAGACTTAACTTTTACCGTATGACATTAAGAGATTACCAAAATGAGCTTTTCTTGTTAAATGCCATAAAACTGAGACAGAGATCCGTCTAGGCATTCTCCTTATTTTCTTCAAAGCATTAAGGTTGTGACTTGGGTCAAATGTTTTGCCTCTCACAATAGTGAACTGAGACAGGTTAGCAAGGTACATTGTACATATCCAACTCCACACAGTGGTAAGGCTGGAAAGAGGATTTTGAATCCTGCTGATATAGTTCGTAATAAGAAATTTGAATGAGCCAATCTCAATATGAGTAAGACTTTAGGAAATTGGCCATGTTTTGGTGCATATCTAACATTTGTGTCTTTGTTAGTGTTAGATGCAACAAAAAAGGTCATAAAAAGTGACCGATGTAATTTTCCAATAGCTTCTTATGAGCCAGAAAGGTCTGTAGCAATGCTTTAATGTGTCAGAAGAAGGATAATCAAATATTCTTCCTTTCATCATATAATTTTAATTCAATCCTATTTAGATTAAAGTCAATTACTTTTCTTAATCAGCTGCCAAAGCACATGGCTTGTACAATATAACCCGTGGCACATGGTTCCTTTTTTATCCTCGGAGAGCTGCATTGTTTTGGTGAATGTTTGTGCCTTGTGGTTCTTGTGCAAAACTGTAGAGCCAAACCCAAAACTCACCAACTTCAGACATTTCAGGGACGCTGGCATAGTACACCTCTTTTTCAAATCTCGGCGCGTTGTCGTTGATGTCGTGGATTTTTATGTTGAACTCAGTGTCGGGTTCGAGTTCTGCATTGGTGGTTCTGTCCAGGACCTTGGCGTGCAGCGTGTACATTGCTTTCTCTTCCCGGTCCAGCCTCTTGGTGGCGTGGATATCTCCGGACTTCTCGTCAATCAGAAACAGGCTGCCAGCCCCGTCTCCGGTCAGAATGTACTTCACGGTGCCGTCGCCTTTGTCCGCGTTAGAATGCAGCTGGAAGTTAGAAGAGAAGTTTGTTAAAAACAGATAACTTTTTTTTGGAAAGTTAGTCCATCAGACCAAAGGTGACTTCAACAATGTACTTTTGTGGCCCAATTGCAAGCTTTATTTTGTAGTTTGTCACCTTTTCCACTCTTATCAGGGCCTGATTCATCTATATTCTCAATTAGAATTTTACATTTCCTGAAAACGTGTGACTGCGTTGTTTCTAGCAACGTTTTTGTCATGTTGTGGGAGGTGGAAGCTGGACCAAGGTGCAGAGCAAGAGGAAGAGCCAGGCAGCTGAATGATCGGGTGAATAATGAATCTTTTAATAAATGAAAGCAACAAAACTTCCAGGTTTGACGGACTATAAGCACGGACCAGCGATCTAAAAGGAGGTGATAAGATGAAGGGTAACACAAGGGAGGATCTGACAACTAGGGAGAGGAACGGGTGGTTTAAACAGAGGGGGGGAGAACAGAGAGAAAAGCAGGAGCACAGGTGAAAGCCATCAATCAATAACCAAGAGTGACAGGTGCAAGCAATCCAACCAGGAGCTTGGAGGTGAGAACCCTGCAGCCTTGAACCCTTGGATGAGCTCTGGAGAACGGCGGCCTGACCACAGGAACCCACAGTCTGCTGGCTGGAAGCCTGATTCTGGGGCTTTGCTCTATGGTGGCTGGACTGCTGGAGCTCTCTGGAGCCAGAAACCCAAGGAGAAGTTCAGAATGACAAACTTCTCCTTGGCTCAGGACAGGCTATGGAGGCTGTGGGGAGCTCCTCTGTTGCTACTGACTCGGCAAGCTCTGCTCCAGCAGCTGGGGCGGAGAGATCTGTCATGGAGGAACCTGCCGCAGCTTCCGACATGACATCGAGTGCAGGAAGGTCCACCGCCAAGGATGCGGAAGATGCTGCGATCTGCAGCGCGGAGAAGCAGTTGCAGGGAAACTGGATGCGTGGGCTGGATCAGAAGAGGAAGGTAGCACTGCTGTTGATTTGTAGGGCTGAGCCGCAAAGATATCAAATGTGCCGTCTGCTGGAGGCTTGACTCCAAGATCTCCGTTAACAATCCCTGACAGATGATCTCCTCTTTCCCCAGCAGTTCCTCTGATATGGACGGAGGGGAAAAAGTCTTCCCCATTCCCTTGCCCTCAAACTCAAACAGTTCACCAGCTCCAGCCTTTTCCAAGGCAAGTTGTTGGTTTGCTGTTGGTGCTGCAATAAGTCCACCATAACCTTTGCCTCTTTGTAAGCTCTGTCTGGCCAGTCTACTAAAAGGTTGTCCTGGTCAGAGCCTTCTCTCAAGTTGTGGGAGGTGGATGGTGGACCGAGGTGCAGACAAGAACCTGGCGGACCAGAAGAAGGATTCTTTTAATAATTGAAAACAAAAATTACGGACTGGACGGACTATAAACACGTTTCAGCGATCTAAAAGGAGATGATAAGACGAAGGGTAACACAGCGGAGGATCTGACAATAAGGGAGAGGAGCATTAGGCCTGAATAGAGGGGGGAAAACAGAGAGGAGGGCAGGTGAAGGTAATCAATCAATAATTAAGAGGCGCAAGCAATAAAATAGGGCATTCCTCAAATGACGTCAAATTACTAAATTTAGACGCATGCGTCGTGGCCATCTTGTGGTCGTACAAGCAGAGCGGTAACGCTTGAATAGTTTGCTTGTTTGAGTCAAATAGTGAACAGATCTGTCCTGAATATAAGCTCAACAGACACATTATGGCAACAACAAAACACCGCTGCTGCGCTGGTATCTGCTGGAGTGACTAGCAACATGGTGATCATGATCGTGTGAAGGGAGGTTTTTCTTTCCACTGATTCTCCAAAAGCCTGAAGGATTGCAGAGAAGTGTCAGTGTTGGACGGAGTTTGTAACCGAGAGGACTTTTCTGTGGAAGCTCACCAAAGACACCGTCTCTACATTTCCTCAGTGGTAAGGAGCCAACACTTGAACTTCCAGACCTGAAACCAGCGAACTCAGCGGCTTTAAGACTTCATATGAGCTTCAGTGTTGCATTTAGTCTGCTTATTATCAACGACTTTGGGCTTGTTTTTCTCTAAAGTCAGTTGTAACTTTTGTGAGTTGGTGGTTGCAGTTTCTTGAGGTTGTTTCGGAACGTGCAGTTGCTTTTTTGGGCTTTGTTTATTTCAGACAGAACCCCTTTTTCTGGGTATCGTACCACGCAGCAAGAGAGTGGAGCTCTCCCCCCTCGCCCTGCCCTCCCCCGACAACTATTTTACCGGCAGGAAAAGTCCCGGTGTGTATCAATACCAGCTAAATACGTGCATTTGTAATGAATAGGAGCGGCATGGGGTGGTTTTCTTACTGGTCTTCCGCTTCTTTTCATGGATCAAGTTGATGTTTCTCTCACAGTGATCTTGTGTGTGTGTGTGTGTGTGTGTGTGTGTGTGTGTGTGTGTGTGTGTGTGTGTGTGTGTGTGTGTGTGTGTGTGTGTGTGTGTGTGTGTGTGTGTGTGTGTGTGTGTGTGTGTGTGTGTGTGAGAGGAGATGGAATCTGAATGTCTGATACAGTGGGATGATTGACTGTTTTTAAGTCTATTAACCTCTCTAATAAATTAAAACATAGGCTTGTAATAATAATACATACATATTTTTTCTTAGCATTAGCTGTAATTCTACACGCATTCAGTCGGTTTCTTCCTTGAGTTTGATCCATTGTGAGAGAGGAGAAGACATCCTCTCCTAGGTTTCTATTAATGCTGCTTTCTTTCCGCTCACTTTGAGCTCTCTACATTTCAACCAACGTTTCAGCTGTTCTATGCTGGGTTTCTCCATTGTAGCAGGTTGAAATGAAACTCCTGGGATGTCGCCATCTTCCAAAATGATTAGTATTGTGGTTGTTGCCAATGTACTTTGCACTCTTCCTGTCTGACCAGCCAGGAAACCGGGCTGTCTCCGGAAAAATGTGACGTCATTTGAGAAATGCCCCACTGAAGGAAGATGACAGGGCAGACAGGGAGGAAACAGAAATCTAACAGAAACTGGATAGAAGGAACTAATAGGTAAAACACTAACAATAAATAACTGAAGATATGATCCAAAATTAACAAAATCCAAACATCCAAGGATCATGACAATTTTAGAGTACAAAATATTTAACTATTGCAGTTGTATTAGCTGTACAACTCGCACAAAAATGTAAACAATGCAATATGAAGGCAGCCTCATCAGTCTAAAGAGGAGGCCTTCAGAAGTGGGAACAGAGTCCTGGACAACAAGGCCAGTGACACACTGGCTAAAGAGATCAAAGCAACAAAGAGGTGCCATGCTGAAAAGCAAGGCAAATCAACCAGCAACCCTGCAGCAATGTGGACACTTACAAACTACAAGAGACCATCGCCTAACTCTGCTGGTACCCAACAACTGGCTGATGAGCTGAGTGGTTTATATTGTAGGTCTGAAAAGCCCAAATTCGCAACTCTCCGATGCTCCAACAGGATCTTCAAACAGCCCCCCCCCCCCCCCTTTAGCACCAAACCCACCCAGATCACTATGTCACCCTACAACCAGTCAGGAGATGACATACTTCCTGATGGTTAGGCTGGGGAACTTCATATCCAGCACCCAGACTATTAACACTGGTGTCCTGCAGGGGTGGGTGCGCTCCCCACTACTCTTCTCCCTATACACTAATGAGTGCAGCTCATATGGGACGAAACAACAGTCATCAGCCTCATCTGGAACGGCGATGAGTCGGCCTACAGATGGGAGGTTGATCAGCTGGCTCTCTGGTGCAGCCAGAGCTGCCCGGACCTTAACAGGCTTAACACTGTGGAGAAGAGTGTGGACTTCAGGAGGAGCAAACCCACCAACCTCTTGCACATATCACCGTATAGAATTCTCATTTATTCCAGCATTCCCATTCTCTGCACTCATCACACTGTGGACATGTATAGCTGTGTATGCATGTGCACCTCTACATTCAATTCAATTCAATTCAATTTTATTTATATAGCGCCAAATCATGAAACATGTCATCTCAAGGCACTTTACAAAATCAAGTTCAATCATATTATACATCACTTTCACCTCCGACATGTGCAGAATAAGAACAACAATGGAAGTAAGACTCACTCCGGCATCCTTTGCACTCTGCCCATTGCACCATTGCATTATTCTCTTAATTCGCACACTTGTTTATAGTGTCTTCAAATGTGGTTTCTTTTCTGCAGACTGCTTGATTTTTATTATTGCACCATTGTGTTATTGCATTACTCTATAAGTAAGAAAATTGTGAGCATTGTATAATCTACAGTCAAATTCCTCGTATGTGTACACATAGCTGGCAAATAAATCCGATTTATTATTATTTATCTGATTTATTTTTGGGTTCTGTCAGGAGCTTAAAAAACAAAATCACCGATGTTTTGCACAAACTAAAACTGGGATGTGGCAAATCAAAGATAAATGTTCGCTTTATAGCAAATCAATGTAAAAAGCTCCTCCAAATGCACCAAAGTGCCTTATAACACAACACCTTGGTTTTCATTTAATCACACATAATCTCACCAAAAATTTATTTTTATTTTGTCTCAAGCTTGACACGCGCATTTAGCATAAAAACACGTTCATTTCTGGATATAAAGCCCGGCTTCGTCCAAAATGTTGTGATGGCTGGACCTTTCTATGGTATTTTTACTATTTACACAAAAGTAAATAGACAGTTTCATCCCCCAGGCCATCTCTCTGATGAAGACAATGAACACCTCACAGTCTGAGTAGTCAGCTATACCACTGTGGAGTAAAATAAGCATATTAGCACTATCACAATCTGCCTATCTTTTTTTTTTTTTTTTTACATAAGCACAACATTTGCTGGTTATAAATCTATACCCAATGTCTGTATGCCGTGGGCACTGTAACCAAAGTCATGTTCATTGATTATTGGCCATAATTTTGTACAATTTTGTACAATTATTCAGTTATTCACTTCAATTATTTTAGCTTTTTTGTTTTTAACCAAGACACATTTTGATACATTTATTCAAGATGTTCTCTTTAAAAGTATGTTTTCAAACAGCAATATCATATAGGTGGCTACCAGAATCTTTAACTGTCTTCCTATAGTCTTGAAATCTATCTTTTTGTATCTGCTTTTGATTAATTTCTGATTAATTTCTCTTGGTTTGTAAAGCATTTTGTGAATTTTACATCTAAAGAGATGCTATATCAATAAATGTATACTTTACTTACTAAACCTGCGGTATTTGTTCTAATACGTAGTTATCATTTTACCAGAATCCCATTTGTGCCCGAGCCAAATGTTTAACGTTCTTTTAAATAGTTCCAAATATCGTTCATATAAGCTCCACACAAACCCCTTGTGAGCTATGAAATAATGATGTAAACCCACCAAGGAATCACGAAATCTTCACCTCCTTCTGTCAAGGGCGACATCGGCCATTACTCAGGGTCAAATTAGGCTCAGAGTTTTCTCCCAGATTGGGCCTTTAAAAAAAATGACAAAAATCTGAGCCAAAGCAACAATTGCTAAAATTAGTCACCTCTGACCCATCCGTCACCTTGAAGAGCCTGATGGTGTCACCGAGGAGTAACGGCACCATATTGTGACAGACATTGGATTCAAGCTCATTACTGCGCTGGATCTGTCAGCAGATATATTTAGAGCACTATCTCATGGGCTCACATTTTAAATGACAAGGAGTTAGGGACGCAGAGTGTACCTCGGCGGCTTATTAATATTAATGCCTGCATGCTGCGTGGGGAAGTAATTATTTTTTTTTTCCTGCGTTTGGAAGAGCGACGCCACCAGCACAACTTTTGGATGGAAATCAGAAAATGCAATGCAAGAACGGCCGGCATTCTCGGGGAGGCATTGAAGAACGGGGACGACTTTCGAAAACAAGACGCAGTCGAGTTCAAATGAGCAGTATACGTGGGATTTGGCACTGTATTTGAAGAAATTTTCATGCAGATGAACCCTATTATCCAAAGTCTATTAAAGAAGAATATCAGTCTGCTTGAATGTTTGCTTATTCATTGTTGTGGATTTGAATTCCCTCCTGAGCTTCAGGCCAGTGAACCAAGGATTTAAAACTGGATGTTACGGACGTAAAAGCTCCTGCTGCTATTGACTATAATTTATGGGATAATTTAAGCAGGTAGGAGAGTATATATGATTTTTCTTTGCCCCAAAACAGGCTTTTCATTCCAGATAAAATGCCATTTTGGATGCAAACTTGGGGACAGGAATTGCAAATTAGCCAGGGCTAAAAATGTAGCAGTATGCAATATTAGTTAATGTAAACCACATCCTCTCATAAAAATAAATGAGAAACAAACACAGAAGCACTGTCTCCCTTTTAAAAACTCATGACTGAACAGTAATTCCTAATCTTCTACTTCGAAACCAAATATTCATTCAGGATATGTGGCATGTAGGAGGACGCTGATCTCCTCAGCAACATGAGAGGAACATATTTCATCAATGTTATTCAGAACTGGGACTCTTCAGATTTCTTCTTAATTAGGCCAGAAGAATTTCAGACCACAGGAGTTGCTCCCCCCTCCCAAAAAAGAAAGCTTTTGATTATATTTTGCACTGGTTTTTAATGCGATCATTACCATATTTCCCTGTATGTGTTGCTAATCCTGTAAAATAAAAAATGAATATGAGAAGCAACAATAACAAACAAGCAGCCATCAAAGAAGTCTGTACTCTACCTATGTAGCAAAGATGCCTCCATGAAAAACAAATGTTTCACTCTTTGCAGAAACATTTGAAAAGAGTATTGGAAGAGTATTTGCAAAAGTATTCATACCTTTGATTCACCATGTTGATATGATGGGTTAGCTTTCCACGACAGAGTGTTTTCTACATTGTCCAAAATGTTCAGTTTGGACCAGAGCCCCTTCTTCCATGTGTTTGACGTGACCCAGGATGGCTTGTGGTAAACTTTAAACTGGACTTCTTAAAGTTTTTTTTCCACTCATACATAAAGGCACCTACAGATTCTCCCACCTGAACGCTTGATTTCTGCAGCTCCTCCAGAGACACCACAAACCTCTTTGTGGTGTCTCTGCAAAGGAGCAATGATTAATAATGACACCTAGTGTCAGAACAACACGTACACAACGCCTTAACGGAGACCAGCCATTTCTCAGCGGTACATTGCTGTTGTGAATCCCCACTGAGATTTTCCTTCCACAGGACAGGTATATGATGCTGTATTCTGTTCTGGTTCTGGTCCGCTTCTTTTACTGGCTTCCATGTTTTGCCACGTTTTGCCCAGATTAAAGACCAAATAATGTGCTCTGTTTTAAGAACCCTGGGAACTCTCATGTGATTGGAACAGGAACCAGGAAGTGAACACGGGCTACACACTGAACCGAAGTAGTTCTGAACCATACCTCTAGGTTTGAAAGGAGAAAAACGTGACTAAACATTGTTTATGGAGAGGACCGGTTGTTTACAGGGAATGTTACTTCCATCCCAGGTGAAAAATGAGAATGATTTAGGTTTATATTACAGTAAGTATCTGACTTATTGGTCTTTTAATTCGGTGTTTGTGGGTGTGCCAATATCTTTCCATTTTCTGATGATGGAATCATGGATTTTGTGAGAAGTTCAAAGCTTGGGGTATTGATTGATGACCTAACTCTACACATGAGTTCCAAGTTAAAATACATTTAAGTAAATTGTAAAATGAACCTATGGGCACTGTAAGTTTTGCCTGTTAAACTGCAATGTACCACATGATCTATTCAGTTTGAAATTATGTAGCACTATTGGCCTAAAACTGAGGTGAACGTACCACTGCTAGTAAGTGGCCCGCCTTTTGTAGTACTTTGTGGCATTTGTCCAAAAATATACTTAAGATTTAGCATCTTAAGTGTTTTTTCAGTTACAACTGAAGACAAAACCTTTATCTGTAAATAATATCTAACTCAAATTGACCATGCGCCAGTTCCATTTTTAATAAGTAGCACATGGACTACAACTGTCACAATGCTTGTGTTAAATCACTCCTGAGCCAGAGGCGATGGACTGTCCATTTGAAAGAAATCAGGGAATGCCGCCTCTATCAGAAGGTGTCCATGGTCTTCAGTTGGTGGTGCATGTCAAAGTGACATCCTCATCGACGGTAGAACCCAAGATCTCCGAGCAGGAATACATTGGATTCCAAAGCATCACAGGCCTACCTTTTTCCCATAGTTCATCCTGGCGCCATTTGCTCCCCTAGTAAGTTCCACTCACAGGCCAGACCACATTTTTTATGCTTGTTCGGTATGAGGGATTGCTGCAAAGCCATGGACAACGCAGACGACTCTCCCTGTGGCTGTACGCTTCTTCAGGATGGGTGAATGCTGCTTGTCAAGACTTGATGCAATCAACTAGGTTCCCGTAGATTGGACATTTTTTGACCAATCGGTATAATCTGATTGAATTTGACTTTGGACAGTGCCTTGAGATGACATGTTTCATGATTTGCCGCTATATAAATAAAATCGAATTGAATTGAATTTTTCATTGCTCCATGGTACCGTGCTGATGCTCACATGCACATGGTCGGTGGTTTTCTACAATTGTGCATTCCCATATTTGAGCACATAGCGCAGTCCAGAGGGAGGGAGGTTGTTAGGTAGGATTTTCTAGGTTAAGCAGTAACCCCCAGCCTTCTCTAGCTGCCTAACACCTCCCGTCTACCAACAGGTGCCATGATGTAGAGATATTCTGTGTTATTCACTTCACCAGTCAGTGTTGTGCCACATTAATGTACACAGAACATTTAGGTAATAACCTGTTTGTTTTTTTTGTCCTTTGGCTTGCTAGATTTCCTAATAAGAGCTGCTGCACATAAAGAACATTTATGCAAGCAGTGATAGTGTGAAATATTAAAAATTGTGTCAGGAACAAAGATGTCAGAAAAACCCCTAACTGAAACAAAAAGGAAAAATAATAATAATAAACCAGTGCATGCATTTTTTTTTTTTTGGTTTGTTTGTTTTTTGACACGTGCATGTGTGTTAAAGATCTATATTCATGACTTAAATCAACATCGGTTTGCACAGCTTGGAAAAAATGTCTTGGTAATTTTGAATAAGTGTGGCACAAAATGTTTTTGCACAGCCTCCCCTTACAAAATCAAATGTTAGCACATCCGCACTATATTTGCAGAGACTTAGCGGCTCGTCTTCCAAGGCCCCACTGCACAAACACAGCCTCTTCAAGGCCTTACAACACAAGCACAGAGGAGAGCCTTGATGAGTTAAATCGCTTTGCACAAACACTGAGGAATTGTCAGTAAAGCAGCAAAAATCATTGGCAATTCTTGTCAGGTCTCTGGTAAGCATTGCTCACTGCTGCAAAGAGGAGATAGCAAAATAGAGCACCGAATGGATGCAGAATAATTACTCTTTCTCCTCTCTCTCCCCGCGCCTTTTAAGACCTGGGCTGTGATTCTTTACCGCGCTATAATGTCACATCTGCAGGTTAAAGTTGCAGCTCACGGTATCCCTTAATGCGCTTTACGGTTTTCCATTACTTGCGCGGAAAAAATGTATCAAACGCGGCCTTTCCCGAAATTCCCCTGGATGCTTATTGTCCAAATATTAGCACAACAAAGCAAGCTACCTTGAATATTTTAATTTGGGCCAGCACATTTTGTTTACAAGGCGCAGCACAATGCAGTGTACCAAGAAGTTAATAGGATTTAGCTCACTTCAAACACACCACTCCAGTGCTCCTGAATCCAAAGTTTGCGGCTGTATTGCTCAGCATTGCAAGTGTTCACACTTCACAGCCTCGTTTAAGAAGTAGGCCACCGCAGCTGCAGACAGCACAGTGCTCACACTCACTAATGGCCTTCTGAAAGTACGTTAAAATGAGATTTTCTTTTTTTTTTTTTTTATTGGGGACGTGGTTTTACACTCACTTTCTTTACACTTGATTTCATAGGATATGAGTGGACCGAAAAGGATACGCTCTGCTTCTTTTAATCACGTCAACAGCTGCAACAAAGCAAGAGGGTAAGAGGTTGAAAATCCTACAAACGGAATGAGTAATTGTTTGTCTGTCATCTTCTGGTATCTGTCAGCGGCATTCGGCACGCAAAGCCTGAGGAAAAAAAAAAAAGCGTGTCTTTTGAGCGCTGCGATAAGCGTTATTGTGGAGCAGCAGTGCACTGCTTTTTTTTTTATTTCAGCTGAGCAGAGGGCTATAAAAGACTGACAGTTCTTTACATCTAGTTTCACTGCCATAATCAAGAAATCAACCTCAAGTGACAGTTAGCGAGTGTGCAAGGGCTGATTGGAGAGGTTTGATTGAATGTGAAATAAACAAGGTTTCCCACAGTGCACTGCAAAAGGCTAATAAGTGATCTTTATGTTGAAGACCATCAAGGCTTTGTTAGCTTTGCACAGAACATGAGTTTGTTGTGCTATTTTATTGCTTTCTTTTTTTCCCTCTTGGTTGCTTTCTTTTTGTCCACTTTAAGATTATATCATCATGCGATGTATGTAATTTATAATTTATGTCAATTATTTACTGGGCAATTAATGGACAAAAAAAAGACTTGAAAGTCCTTAAATTAACGCTGAGATGAATCAAACAGATTACTAAACCGTGTTCTCGCCATGCGCACAGTTTGATAAACGGTGCGTGCTGTTTATCAATCCCTGCATGCTGATTACTCGGTGACATCTGTTACGAGTTTGGGCGCATGGCCCTCACCGCTGACGTTAATTCACTGAAGTCAAGCCAGCCTCCAGTTCGAAAACGACAGTCAAGCCAGCCCTCACTGGTTTTTTTGTAGGTCACGCATACACCATGAAATATGGTAGCATGGACCTTTCAAAATAAAAGCGATGTGTTTAACGTTTATTACCTGGAGTCGTCATTTTTACCCCTCTGTTTTAAAAAAAAGTCTTAGGTCCTCCTGTGAATATGGATATATGAGAACGATCTTAATGTTTTTGGATTAATTGAATCCTCATTTACAAATGATCATTTATTTTACCCAAGTTTCCATGATTATTAAACCAAAACTGTGTTTCCAGTGAATGCTTTAACCTTAGGATTACTATAGAACCCCTCCAGACGTTGCTCACCAAAGGTCATCAAGATCTGATGTGGAATTTCAAAATTAAAGCCCCTCAGAATCTCTGTATTTGGTTACTTTTATCTAAGGTGCTGTCAATATTGCTGAAATACTCTCTGTTTCCAGTTACTAATTTCACTCCAGGGTGATAGTAGAACATCCTTGGATGCTACTCACCAAAGGTCATGAAGATCTGATGGGGAATTTCTAAATCTCCATGTACAGTCCCATTTATCTAAGTTGCTGTGTGACTCATGTCAGAGGTGCCTTAACATGAGCGCTCCTGACCTTTAAAAGGCAAAGGTGAACATCTGGAAGTGTCTTCTGTGTTTTTAAATAACCAGTCAGCTGTGAAGACTGTGTTCTTAATATATGTAATTTTGTAGTTTGATGGGACAAAAAAACATTTCTTTAATGAAGAAGAGGTCTTATCTGTTTTTATTGTTCCAAGTAAATCAGAAAAAAAACTATGAAAATGATTGAAGCTCTTTACAAAAGAGCATTACAAGTAATAGATAAAAAGTTTTCTATTAACATTTGAGAACTCTGAGTCTTGTGTGTGAAGTCAAGTCCCAAGTCTTTGGCCCTAAGTTGAATTAAAGTCTAACATTTTTTAAAACTAGTCCAATTCAAGTCTCAAATCTTTCATGCTAAATCCAGTTGAACTTTCAAATCTCTCTCCCCAAGTCCAGTCCTAAATCTTTCTCCCCAAGCCTCTGGTTTTTGAGGGCATTTGGCCCCAAGTTCGGTCTCAAGTTAAAGTCCAAAGTATTCCAATTAAAATCTGTTCTTTTGATCTAGGTTCAAATCAAGTTTCAAGTCTTACTGTTTAGGTCTTAAGTCTTTTGCGCCAAGTGTAAGTAATGTTTGCTGTACAAACATTCTTACGTAGGACTGGCACATGGCAACTGCTGCCATGTATAAATTCAGGTTATTTCCTTATTTAACTCACGAACATTTCTGAACAAGTCTTTTTCTGGAACATTCAATTCAGTGAAAAGCAGTGAAGTATTTAACATGCCACAAAAAGTTGTGTTTTTTTTGTTTATGAGAAACCTGTTAATGCTGAATTTCTGAAGGACCAGTCAGTGTTTTTCTTTGTGCTGATGTAGTTAATGCTTTTGTTTAAGTGGCTAATTTGTTTACTATATAACACATTGAATATGTCTTAAAAGCTATAAACCATAAGCTTTCATCTTACTTTCAACTGGCTGCTTGCAAGATAAAAAAAATAATATTCTAAAGCTTTGTTTTCAAGACTAAACAGTACATTTTGTATGGTACTCAATGGATATAAGATAAACAATAAGGCTGAATCAATGCGTCAGAAAGAATATAGAATTTTTGAATCTGTCTGTATCTGAATGGTCTGTAATACGGCTGATAGCCCATCGTCACCAAATCAAATGCAACCTTTAACAGGAGAATATCTCGGTCAGCGGTGGTCCGTGGTTTATTTACTGTAAATGCTTACTTGAGGTTAGCTTTGATTGAAAACACACACTCGGAGGTTTCCTTAACTCCTTTTACTACCTCAAACTGACCAGAAACGTTGCAGCAATCACTCTCACTTACTGTGTATGATGTTACTGATGTAAAATGTCATTGGTATAAACTATGGCAAGTCAGGAGAAAACAGCAATCGTTTGCTCAAATCATCTCCCTCAACCGGCTCGCTTTCACGGATCATTACATGGGCTCAGGATTTCATCCCAAACCTCCAGTCCAAGCCGAGTCTTCATTCTTCTTTTCTGTAAACGAAGGTACATCTTGAGCCCAGATCGCACTGAAGGCTATTAACAACCTTCTTTAACCTCAACCACTTTGATGCTGCTGATTGTTAAAGTGGGAGTAAACGCCATGGTGAAATCCAACGAGCTGTCTGACCCCTTCAGAAAGAAGAGCCCATGAGTCTGGCGAGGCATCTAAAGCGGCCTTTAGATTAAATACCTTTACTGCTTGCCAATCCCGCCATTGAGGACGTACAAAACAACTGCCAACAAATCCAGGTCTGGCTATTCAAGCATGTTTAACACAAAAGCAGGCTGCACGATGCTAAAATAAGTCTCCAAAACCTTCAAATGTCGTCCCAGCACCTACAGGAGACTCTTGTTTAACTCTCATAAGACAAAACATTTGCTCTCATTGCAATGTTTAAAATAGAAATGTCATGGTATCATGCAGTTTTTCCTCACAGCTGCTAAAGTCTGCATATTTGGATGGATAAGGTTGTGATGATACAAAGTACCTGCCTATACTTAGAGAGAGAGAGACCACACACGTTTAACATTAATTATAGGCGGGCAAGGAGGACACCTTTGCTCTCTAAGAAACACCTGGAGGTCAGACTAAAGTTTGCTAGAAAACAACGTAGTATTATGTGACAGATAAGATGATGTTTTTGGCTTAAGCAAGTCTAGAATTCCAGCAAAATAACCACATACCATCTGTGAAGCATGGAGGGGGAAGTGTCATAGCTTGTGGATGTTTTGCTGCTGCAGGACCTGCCCAGCTCTCCGTCATAGAATCCACCCTGAATTATACCATCTATCAAAGGCCGCTTCAGGGAAACTTGAAAGCATCTGTAAACCATTTAGAGCTGAAGTAGTACTGGACCATGCAACAATGACTCTAAACATATCAGTAATCCGTGCTGTGGGGGGGACTTAAAACAAACTATACATGTAAGAAGCCCCGCCATCTCACAGCAGAAAGTAAGAAGTGGGAAAAACTTTCCCCAGACTGATTCAGAACAGAAACTGTTAGATAGCTACGAGAAGTGTCTCTCTGAGGTTATGGCAGCCAAAGATGTTAAGCTATTGAGAGGTAGGGTGTACTTTTTCCTCAGAATGCACATTTTGCTGATATGTTTGTTAAACAAGTAAAAGAAGGTTTTAATGTTAATCTGTAAGTAAATGTCAGGAAATCTCTGAAACAATGTCCTTGAATGGGCCGTTTTTTTTATTTTTTATCATTAATATATAAGTAAAAGCCAGACAAGACGAGACTTAAAAATAAGCAGAAAATAAACTGAATTTTGACATCAGCTAGACGACTATCTGCTACACTTTGCGCAGATTGCAGGTTCATCAGGGATGACTGATCATCACCAACATGCAAACGGTTGCAGAAATGCGAATTACATGTAACAAAGGCACACATGTAAGTGCACTATCTTGGAGAGTAGTAAAATGGACTCTGTGCGATCGTGATCTCCAGAATCTCACAATCTGGTTGTCTTGAAAGGTGATAGCCACCAGGGAGGAATCAGAAAATGGAGGCACAATTAGAGCACTCCCGTGTTCAGGATGAGTCATAATGTTTTACGAGATTGAATAGACTAATGATTAAATCCACAGTGCAGCACATTTGCTATTATCAAACTTGTCAGCAAAATAATGTGTTTTTTCCTGTATTCTAGCGTCCTTTGTGGAGTTGTTCTGGCGGCTTCTCTGTCTTCGGCGGAAGACTGTAACTATTGTTAGATTTACTGATGCGCAACGCCACGCCTCCGCCTGTAAAACAAAAAGCGGAGAACCTTCAGCACCACCAGCACCTGTAAATTATTTAACCGTCGTGATGTTCTGACAGTTTAATGACTTTAGACACAAGGAGAGCGCGGAGACGGCGAATGTGATTGCCACAAAAGTTGGGTGCCAAGAGGCATCAAAGAGTTCAGGAAAAAGGGAAACTCATTGATGATTCACCGGATGGCTCCTTTTATACTTCACAGCAGCTGCTTTGCTGCATCATCACATATGAGGGAGTGAATTTATATATATTTTTTTTGATTGATATGTTTTTTCTTTCCCTTTCCATTTTGTCTCTCTTTTCTGTTTATTATACGCTGCACCTTTCTCCTCACCCACATCAGTGTGATAGTTTCTGCAGAGGAAGTTGTCAACCCCCTCCGCACAACCATTTCACGAGACACTTGTTTTCTCCGGAGACTGAGGTGCCTGATGAAAGCCAGCCTTCTTCTGAGAAAATTGGGTGTTGACAGTAGCCTCATTTCCCTCTCCGAGTTGATAACGGTGGCGTTCCACCATCCTGCCTGTCTTTACGGTGCGCCAGTGAGCTGACAGGAAGCACTCTGATCTCTGGGACTGGAGATGAGAAGACTTGTCCCACAACTCTGTCTGATGGGGTATAGTTCTTAAATTTGGGACTCAAATATGAATCCTTGTTGCGCCTTAACCTCATAACTCTTTATGCGCCACAGTTCTGGTTTTGATTTTCCTTTAATTATTGCCCCAACTGTAAATGTGAACATATTTAGCTAAGTTTTTTTTTTTTTTTTTTTTCATGTTAAGACCTTACTGAAAAGGACGACTTCTCTGGTCTTTCCCATTTGAAGAATAGCCAAGAGAAATTGGTGCTATCGCATTTATGTTTGTTCATTACATCCGTTTCAATAAGCATGCTAAACTTTTTCACATTTTTGTCACATGACAAACACAAACTTCACTGTATTTAATTGGTATTTCATGTGACAGACCGACACATAGTAGTGTAGATTTGTGAAGTGGAAGGAAAACGATACATAATTTTTTTTTAGACCAATAGCATTTAAAAAGGGCTACGCAGTGGGTAGCGCTGTTGCCTTGCAGCAAGAAGGTCCTGGGTGTGAGTCCTACCCTTGCCCTGGGTCTTTCTGCATGTTCTCCCCGGGTACTCTGGCTTCCTCCCACAGTCCAAACCACATGACTGTTAATTGGCCTCTCTACATTCTCCTTATGTGTGCAAGAATGGTTGTTGGTCCAGGAGATAGGCACCAGCACCCCTCGCGACCCCACAAGGGTTAGACGTGTTAGAAAATGGATGGATAGCATTTAAAAAATGTGCTGGTGTTCCACCTGGATTTTTTTTTCTCATTCTTTGTTTCCAAAACAGCTTAAGCTCAGTCAAATGGAATGGAGAGGGTCTATGAACATCAGTTTTCAAGTACTGGCACAGATTCTCAACTGAATAAAGGTCGAGACTTTAACTGGGCCATTCCAACGCATTATTATTTTGATCTAAACCAGGGTTTCTTAAAGTGTAGAACAATGAGCCCCATCTGTTAGAGAGCCAACTGTGCCCCAACCCCCACTAAATTATTGATATTATCTTTGTTACAATTGTTGTTTGTTTCGTTCTTACTTAAAACATTTCACACATTTGGCTTTTTTTTAGCACATTTAAATGGTAAATGGACTGAATTGATGCAGTGCCTTTCTAGTCATAGTGACCACAAGAGCTTTACAGCCACATTCACACTCACTAACATTCATACAACGATACGACCAACAGGCAGAATCTGGCCTGCTAAAAAGAAATTACCACGTTTTCACCTCGCATCCCCGCAACCCCCTGCTATCTTCGAGCAATAGTGACCTATGAATGATAGGACATTTTCTCGATAATCATACATGCACTCTGAGCTACTGCTGTGAGTTTAATAAATGCATGAAGATTTTGGGGTGAAAAGAGAGAGGGAGTCCAAATACTGGCAGCTTCAGAATCCGCCCTGCCAAAATCTACATCTGCTGCCATCTTAGACGAATAGATGCTTGCAGATGATGCAACATTGTCTACATAATCGCCTCTTACACCCTGAGCCACTGCAGTAACTTATATACCTGTGCCATCTAGTTTGGGGGCAAAGAAGAATTGGACCCAAATCTCAGCAGCCCCAGATTTTGCCCTGCAAAGCAACGGCACCCCCATCCTTTAAGTGTAAATGCAGTTCTCTTTGCAGTGATGCTACAGTGTAAACTACATGATAGAACCATTAGGAGCTGTTGAGGAAGGGTACATATACAGAAAGACACAGGATGGTATAATTTTTATTGTATTGATAATTAATATGCTGCAGTAATTTAATGCCTTTGTAGATACTTAGAAATTAAAAAAAAGCTTGCAGATGTGTACATAATTCAAAAGATAACTCCAAAAGAAAAGCCTGAATTTATTTCCTTGCCAGAACAGACACTTGGGGAGCATTCAGTGTATTCTACATATTCTACATATTCTACATATGTTTTTAAATTGTGTAATTTATTTTTTATGAGTTTTTGAACCTCCAGCTTAGTGGCTTTAAATTATATAATAGTGAAAAGCACACCTCCCCCGCTGTCAGAATCCACCTACTTAAATGCAATAATGTCTCTCATATAACTGCTGAGAGTCATCGCGACCAGATAAAATTGTAAAGATAACAAAATTCGACTCTTTCCATCAACACCTGATGTAAATGCGCTCTCACTTTCATTGTACCCCATATGCACCCGTACAGTACAAGTGTAGAATTGTTCATTTAAATGTGACCCGAATACGCTGTACCAGGGTTACCAGAGTTCTCCTCACTGCTTCTCTGAAAGCTCCTCTTTGGCTCAGCCTGGTGCTTTGGGTGGATAGCCATGTCTTGGTGGCTTCGGAGTTGTGCCTTTCCCCTGAACGGAGCTCTTTGAGATGTTCAAAGCTTAGGATATGATTTTCTAACTAACCCTTCTCTAAACTACTCCACGTTTTTTTTTTTTTCCTCCCTGACCTGTCTGCTATGTTCCTAGGTCTTATTCATGTTGTTCATATAATACATGGGCTAAGTCGTTTCAAAAGCAGTTAGTTTTATTTTGGGGTATCAGAATAAAGGGGATGCACACAAATGTAATAAATGGATGAAAATTCGATGTGGTATTAAGACATTTGCAAGGGCATTTATAGGTTATATTCACCGTAATTCTTCTCCAGCTGTCATTTTTACATAAAGGAATCAGTTTGTAATATAATTTTAAATCCTACATCCTAGTTAATAACGCATAATCTTTGTCAAAATGATACTTTATAATGGTTAGATAAATGGATAGCCAATACCAGATGGTGTTGTTTGTGGTTCACCTTTGTTGGCAGCTGACGACTGAGCAATCGATGGAAGTTTGACGTTAGCTATAACTGTACATTTTAGCTTTGGATCAGGAGTACACTTGAAGGCAGAGGAAAGAGACCATTTGTATGCACTCATGTGGATCTGATTGCTCCAGTTAGCGCTGCCCGTAACAATCAGACTTCTGGCAGCCCATCCATCTCCACCCAATTACATCAAACACTACCCCAACAAGCTAAACCAGCTATAATTAGTCTGCAGACAATGCGCTCAGACACCTTACCTTGCCAACGTATTGATGGTCATTTCCCGCATACTCCTCAAGCAGAAAGAATTGATTCCACATCCATCCCCGTTTGGAGCGCTGAAGAACCTTCCCGTCACTCTCTGGCATCCCAAACAGATTCCCGATATTCCCAGGCATGAAAGGCAGGGCGGCACTGGGCCACAAGAAATAGAGCATCAAGAGAAGCAGAGCCTGATTGCCTATCATGGTATCCAATCGACAGGGAAATGTCCGCAATGACTTGTGAATTATGGGAATGAGCTTCTGAGAGGGCAAACACTGGAAAGTAGCCTTGTCAGAACCGGCATTGTATTTCCTTTCCCTCGTGTCTTTTGGGTTCCTGTGAAGAGAGAAAACTGCAGTTAGCCTGGACATCCTGACATTTCATGCTTCTCTCAAAGCCCTGGCTTGGGAAAATAAGCAAGATTACAACAAGAGAACGCTTTTGTATACAGAAGCTTTGGGCAAAATGTATTCTATCATACCACCAGTTTGTGTTTTATAAAATCAGAAGCCGGAGAGAATCTGACAAACGGAAGAAAAATATGTCGTTCGCATGATTTATGCATGAGGTGTTAAGCCTTAAAGTTTCTAATCTGATGGTGGGATCCTATCAAAATTCAAGGTGAAACTAGAATACATGAAAAACATTCAAACATGGGTTACAACTCGAGATGAGAGTATATTTGTCGGGACAAAAAAAAAAAAAGTCAACCCTAATGTCAAGACTTAATACATTAAAGAATTAATCAATTTTTTCAGATGCTTCACTTAGTTGCATTTTTATTTTTTAACTGATGCTGAACTCCCCCCCCCCAAAAAAAAAAAAAAAAAGAAAACACATTCTGCCGCATATGTTCACTTCCTGGAAGCCAATATTTTTCATTCATTATGTGTAAATAATAAGAGCAAGCAGCGCTTCACTAATTATTAGTTGCCTTAGGCCACAGATGTGGTTCAGAGCAACTGTGCATGTTTAAATATCCTTATATAGGCATCTATGAGAACTGAGAGTGTCTGGAATGGGGGGGGACCCACACACAGCCTCTATATTCCTTAAACATAGTCAGGTTTTATTACAAAGCTGAAGAGGGCTTCCAATTGCAGTTTCAGGAGGCCAAAGGGTAATTCCACCTTACTTTCCATTACCTTGAGGAGCTTTAATCTGTTGTAGGTTAAAAACTACAATATTGTAGTTGATCATTCTTAACTAATAGCAGAATATTCCAAACCTAGTTTGTGATCTGTAAAACCCTTAATTATCATCACACATATTTTGCACCCCATTTTTTTTATCAGTACCCTAAAAAGTCTTTCTGGAGCTGTAGCTCTTGGTAGGGTATCCCATGGCAAATTGGCTCGGAGAGCTAAAGGGCTGATCTTCAAAGATCCCAAATAAAGGAGCTCTGAATTTTGTGGGCAATAAAAAACTGTCCGTGTTGCAGGTGATCTGCAAAGATTGTGCCCGCAGTAGATAAGATGTGCCGTACCAATTTAGTCCGTTCCATTTAAATGACTAAATTATGTGTGCTACTGGCAGTTTGAGAGTGGCCATAAAAGAAAAATTAGGTTGTAAGTAATGAAGTTGTAGGTAATAATGGTTATAATTATTTAAGAAAATACTGACCTTGATAATAATGATGGATATTATTTAGAATGCATTATAAGTATCTCAAAGTGCTACAAAAAAGTAAAAAAAAAGAAGAAAAGAAACAAATGACAAAAGTTAAGATTCAGAATTAAATGTCAATCATGACACTTTTAAAAGGTGACTTTGTCAGCTCCTCCCCGACCCCCCTCTGACAGAGTTTAGTCTGGGAAGGAGAAGTAAAGTCAGATTAACAACCACCACCAAAGCTTCTCTCCCTGGGCAACTTTGGGAGTAGGAGAGAATCCAGCCCCTCTCCAGGAGTTGGGGTCAAGAGTTTAGTTATGACGTCCCATGTACCTACAGCCAGATGATGTCAGAAAGAATTAGCATGCCAAGGCCCTCACCTACCACTCCAATCTTCCTAATCCAGGCAAGGTTTCCCTGCTGGTGTGGCCAGCCATGTGATTGGACTTATTGAAATCCACTTAGGGCCTGATCTTCAAAAGGTTTGCATGTATTAAAACACGTGCAAACTAATTTAGCATGTGCAAAACTGATCTTCATACCAGGTGCGAAGCAATTTGTGTGTGTGAAATGAGCGGACAGCGGAAACACAAAAAACATTGTTGCATGTGTCCCTTCATGAATATGCAGATCATATGCTGATGACTAAATCGCACAAATTTATGGGAGGATACCCAAATGTAAATATTTACCACCCGCATAGGGATTTATGAAACCTGAAAATTATCTCGGGCACAGTTTCTGCGTCTATATTTACCATGTTTGAAAGTCAGGTGAAAATTCACACCCAAAAATGCCGCAGACAAAGGAGGCATTGATACAAGGACAGATGATAAAGAGAGAGAGACTAGGTGTGCATGTGAGCATATTTGGATTGTCAGAAATAACAATAGTCGAATAATATTAAAGGGAAAAAAGGCATCTGTCCTGGAAAGATTAATGCATATTAACACTCCTGTGGGAGGGTAAGTTATCTAACACTTGTAGGAAGAGGGATTTTTTTGGACTTCCCTCAATGTTCCTTTACCCGGTCAGTACGAAGCGCAGCTAAATTGTATTAAATTATTATAAACCTACCTTGGTTTGTAACATGTGGGGTGAGTGGCTGGAGGTAAATAGCAGGGTTTAGAGATTTAATCTTGCACTCACAAGCCACCAGCTGAGTGCTTCCATTTTGGAGTTTTTTCCAGTGAGAAAGAGGGTCACCTCTTTAAAAGCAAGGGCTGCATCTTTCTGCTTGCAAGAGTGAAGGTCTGACTGTTCTCTGTGCCTATGCACCGAGCTGCAGTTCAGGTTAACCGGTCTTTTTGGAGTCTCTACATGGTGTCCTGGAAGGATTGATATGGGGGAATTTGGTGCCCTTGTGGGCAACAACATCATCACCTGGAGGGATGTGATTGGAAAGAACAGCCTCCATGATCTGAACCTGAGCAGTGTTTTGTTATCAGACTTCTGAGTGAGGTGCGGGATGTCGATAACTAACACCATGTCCAAGCACAAGGAGGTTCATAACTGTAATCACTAACAGGCCTGGGGGTTGATGATATATTTTGTAATCCTATCGTCATACCTCTGGTGTTACGTCTTGGACATTTGAGTGTAGAGCTTGGCAACAATGTGAATTGACCACCACCTGGTAGTGCATTGGATGGGGTGCCAGGGAGGGCTGCCAGACACACCTTGTAAACCCAAACGGGTGGTGAGGATGAACTGGGAACTACTGGTGGAGGAACCCGTGTGATTGAACTACTGTTCCCACTCCTGGGAGAAATTGTCTCATGTCCCAGAGGAGGTTGGGGAAATTGGAATCTGAATGGACCATGTTTAGGACCTCCATTGGGGATGTAACATCCAGGAGCTGTGGCCTGAAGGTTGCTGAAACTTCTCGTGGTGACAACCAGAGTACCCGCTGGTGGGCACCAGTGGTTTTAAAAGAAGGATGTCTTTCGGACATGTCTGTCCTTGGGGACTCCTGGAGCAGCTGAGAGGTACCAGGTGCCCAACGACACTGCAGCTTCTGTGGTTGTGGAAGCAAAACTGATGGCATGTGAGAAATTCAGAGAGCCCATGGAGATAGTTGGTTGGCCTCCAGAAAATTATATGGCAACACTGAAAGGGAAATCAGGGACCATCCCAAGCTGTGTGTGCCTTTGGAAGGGGGGATACAAGTGGGCAAAATGAGCTTCCTTCAGGTGGTGGGCACCATTATCCAAGGGGTGCTCAAAGTAGACATGCTGCTTCTCCACAGATGTTTGGACACCTGATCCTTTTTTCACCTCAGGAATATTGCCAAAATTAGAAACATTCTGTCCAGGGGTGATGCTGAAAAACGATTCCATGCATTTGTTACTTCAAGTCTGGACTATTGTAATTCTTTACTATCAGGAAATGCAGTTCAGCTGATCCAAAATGCTGCAGCAAGAGTTTTGATGAAAATCAACAAGAGGGATCATATTTCTCCAATTTAAGCTTCCCTTCATTGGCTTCCTGTTAAATCAAGAATAGAACTTAAAATTCTTCTTCTAACGTATAAAGCCCTTAATAATCAAGCTCCATCATATATCAGAGCTCTGATTACCCCGTATGTTCCTAACAGAGCACTTCACTCTCAGACTGCAGGTCTGCTGGTGGTTCCTAGAGTCTCTAAAAGTAGAATGGGAGGCAGATCCTTTAGCTATCAGGCTCCTCTCCTGTGGAACCAACTCCCAGTTTTGGTCCGTGAGACAGACACCCTGTCTACTTTTAAGACTAATCTTAAAACTTTCCTTTTTGACAAAGCTTATAACTAGAGTGGCTCATGTTACTCTGAGCTACCTTTATAGTTATGCTGCTATAGGCTTAGGCTACTGGAGGACATCAGGGCCTATTTTTCTCACTCTACTGATTTCTACTGTTCTCCAGATTTGCATTGTATTACATTGAAATGACTGTTGTCATTTCAGCTTTTAACTTTTTGTTCTCTCTCTTTTTTCTTCATAGTAGGCACACCTGGTCTGACGTTTTGTTAACTGTGACATCATTCAGGGAACACGGATCACCCACTATTACCATCTAATGTAGAACAGATTACTGGATCAATGTGTGCTTCTGTGCTTTTTTTGTCTGTCTTGTTGTGTCTCTGCTCTGTCTTCTGTAACCCCCAGTCGGTCGAGGCAGATGACCGTTCATACTGAGCCCGGTTCTGCTGGAGGTTTTTCCTTCCCGCTAATGGGTGTTTTTTCTTTCCACTGTCGCTTTATGCTTGCTCAGTATGAGGGATTGCTGCAAAGCCATGTACAATGGAAACGACTCTCCCTGTAGCTCTACGCTTCTCCAGGAGTGAATGCTGCTTGTCAAGACTTGATGCCACCTGCTGGGTTCCCTTATACAGGAAATTTTTGACCAATCTGTATAATCTGATTGATTTGACTTTGTAAAGTGCCTCGAGATGACATGTTTCATGAATTGGCGCTATATAAATAAAATTGAATTGAATTGATCAGGATGTCCTCTGAGCGCCTCCCTTTGGAGGTTTTCTTGGCCCATCCAACTGGAAGGAGACTCTGGGGAAAACCTAGATTTTTTTCTGGATTAACCATATTTGTGGATGTCTTGAGATCCCCCAGAATGCGCTGGAGGATGTTGTTGAGGATAGGGATGTCTAGGGCTTCTTCCTGCTCCCACAATCCAGTCTCAGATATATGGAAATAAATAAATAAAACACCTGTAAATGGTTAACCTGAAGCAATTTAAAATTGTGTATCATGTATATAACAAAGTTACAAATGGTGTCTGACTGGTCACAGTATGAGTAATATGAATGGAGGAGCAGAATATGAATGTTGTATGGCTATATTACAGTGAATAGTCATGTCTGTCTGATTTTAATTTCTACTTGTCATGTATGGATTCTGTTTGAAAGAGAAAGTGAAGTTATAAGGTATACCCGCACTGGAACTAACACTTAGTTGTTACTTGTTGATTCCTTATAAGTGATTGAAAACTTTTGACCTAATTAACTGAAATAGGAACCTATGGTACTGATAGAAAAGCACCTTTATAATCTGACTGCTCAAATCCACAATATAAAAGTCAAGGATATCTGCATAAAACACACACGGACATACATTTTAACCTGTTTTGATTTTTCTTAAAATCTGACTTTGCGTACAAAACATTTAGAAAAAGTATGGACATTTTTTGACCTGTCTTAATGATGAAAAAAGGCCAGAGACAAAGTGTAAGTTACCCGGCTTTATAATAAAGATTTCACAAATCACAAAATGAGTTTGAAAAATTATGTTATTAGTGTGGAATTAACATATTATAGCAGATTAAAGATGCTTCCGGTAGTGAAAAATGAGGTGGAAATGCCATTTAGCCGTTTCCCGAATCGGAAGCTGCAATTAGAAGCCAACTTCAGCTGCGTGGTTTTATTTATATGTCCCGTTTCACACTAAGTCACAGCGTGCAACTTCTCTAACGTGAAAATGGATTGTGTTGCTGACAGGAAGTATTTTTATCCTTTCCCCCTTTTCTAAACTCCTCAGATTTGTTAGATGTGGTCCATATTTGCTTCCTGAACTGAAAGGTGAAGTCATTGATTTTTGCTCCAAATTCCAAACTGTTGTGACGTTGCAAAAAAAAATACTAAAGCTGCAACAGCATGACAGAAATTGCCAAATAAATTCCAAAATTATCCCCTGTTACGAGCCAAGCTTTTGTCTGCAGATAAGCGGTTTTCTGTTATTGGCAGTCTTCTTCCAAGACCTCACTATAAGGCTGTATCCCCAGCAGGAATCGCCTCTGACAGGTAATTTGGGTGTGCATGCATAATTTACCATCTTTTGGGAGTTAATCCTAATAAATCTTTCTCTTCCCTTTAAAGCCATTTGTGAAGGCTGAAGTTGGAGACTTATCCTGCAAAACATTCACTGTGAATCTCTGGGAATGTTCTAGCAAAGACATAAAAAAAAAATCACTCCCTCTACTTTTGTTCAGAGCATCTAAATAAAAACTTACTCGTCAGTCTGGATGTTTTAGGAATTTGTATTTTAAATTGAATGACCAAAACAATGTACCTATACATACACAAATGTAATGAGTTGTCAAAATAAATAAAAAAATACTTTGTGCATATTTTCGAACTCATTAAAAGCTATTTGATTTTTTTTTTCAGTCAGCAGTTTGTGTTAGTATCATTTAAATTGGGAATTTAAAGTAAATACTGACAAGGTTATTATAGTGGGTGATTTTAACATCCATGTTGACACTGAATGTGATAACCTTAGTGTAGCCTTTAAAACTATCCTAGATTCAATTGGTTTTGCTCAAAATGTGCATAAGCCAACGCACTCTCGGCTCCATACTTTGGACCTTGTGCTGACATATGGCATTGATTGTGAAGAATTAACAGTATTCTCTCACAACCCTGTCCTATCTGATCATTTTTTAATAACATTTGAGTTTAATCTAACCGATTTCTCCACCCCCAAAAGAGGGTTCCATTATAGTAGATCTTTATCAGATAATGCTGTATCAAAACTTAAAGAGTCTGTCCCCCTCTTAATATCCTCAGTATTGCAGAAATGCCCTGTAGATGGCAGCAATGCTGTTTCTTCCCATTCACAAATAGATACATTTGCTAACAGTGTGACTTCCTCATTGCGTTCTGCATTAGATAATGTAGCTCCCTTGAAAAAGAAGGTGATAATTCACAGGAAGCTGGCTCCCTGGTTTAATTCAGAGCTGCGTTCCTTGAAGCACAATGTTAGGAAATTGGAGAGAAAATGGCGCTCTACACACCAAGAGGAATCCTACTTAATCTGGAGGGACAGTCTATTGTTGTATAACAAGACCCTTCGCAGAGTTAGAGCAGCATATTTTTCATCATTAATTGAAGAGAATAAAAATAATCCTAGATTTCTCTTTAGTACAGTTGCCAAACTTACTCAGAGCTGCAGCTCTGTTGATCCATCCATTCCCTTAGCTCTTAGTAGTAATGATTTTATGGGATTCTTCATAAATAAAATTGATGCCATTAAAAATAAAATAATTGGCATCCTCCCAAACATGATTACCTCATCCCCAGTAAGTAAGGCAGCATTGGAGGAATCTTTAGAACCTGCGCTGTGTCTGAACTGTTTAGAAGCAGTAGAGCTTTCTGAGCTATCTAAAATCTTAGCTTCATCTAAACGTTCTACCTGTATGTTAGACCCAATCCCAACCAAGTTGTTTAAGGAGGTATTCCCTTTGATCAGTGGTCCTATTTTAGACATGATTAATCTATCCATAGTAAATGGATATGTACCACAGGTTTTTAAAGTAGCTGTTATTAAACCTTTACTTAAGAAACCTTCTCTTGATCAAGATGAGCTAGTAAACTACAGACCTATATCTAATCTTCTTTTCTTATCTAAAATTCTTGAGAAAGTAGTTGCTAATCAACTTTGTGAACATTTACAAAGCAATGACCTACTTGAGGAGTTTCAGTCAGGCTTCAGAGCTCATCATAGCACTGAAACGGCTCTGGTGAAGGTCACTAATGATATTCTCATGGCCTCAGATAATGGCCTTGTGTCTGTACTTGTCCTGTTAGATCTTAGTGCTGCATTTGATACAGTTGATCACAATATTCTCCTACAAAGACTTGAACATAATGTAGGGATTAAGGGGAAAGCATTAGGCTGGTTTAAATCTTATCTGTCGGACAGATTCCAGTTTGTTCATGTTAATAATAAATCTTCCTCAAACTCTAGGGTCACCTGTGGAGTACCACAGGGTTCAGTCCTTGGACCAATTCTCTTTACTATATATATGCTTCCGATCGGCAAAATTATCAGACAGCATGGGATTCATTTCCACTGTTATGCTGATGACACTCAGCTATATTTATCCATAAATCCTGATGAATCCAATCAATTACTTCGACTGCAGTCATGTCTTGATGACATCAAAAGCTGGATGACTTTAAATTTCCTGCATCTAAATTCTGACAAGACCGAAGTTGTAATCTTTGGGCCAGAGTCCTCAAAAAATAAACTTCTTAACCAATCACTTAATCTGGATGACATTAACTTGGCCTCTGGTAATAAAGTAAAAAACCTTGGTGTTATTTTTGACCAAGACATGTCATTTAAATCCCATATTAAACAGGTTTCCAGAGTTTCCTTTTTTCACCTCCGGAATATCGCCAAAATTAGAAACATTCTGTCCAGGAGTGATGCTGAAAAACTAGTCCATGCATTTGTTACTTCAAGGCTGGACTATTGTAATTCTTTACTATCAGGAAGTCCACAAAATGCAATTCAAAGTCTTCAGCTGATCCAAAATGCTGCAGCAAGAGTTCTGATGAAAATCAACAAGAGGGATCATATTTCTCCAATTTTAGCTTCCCTTCATTGGCTTCCTGTTAAATCAAGAATAGAATTTAAAATTCTTCTTCTAACGTATAAAGCCCTTAATAATCAAGCTCCATCATATATCAGAGCTCTGATTACTCCGTATGTTCCTAACAGAGCACTTCGCTCTCAGACTGCAGGTCTGCTGGTGGTTCCTAGAGTCTCTAAAAGTAGAATGGGAGGCAGATCCTTTAGCTATCAGGCTCCTCTCCTGTGGAACCAACTCCCAGTTTTGGTCCGTGAAGCAGACACCCTGTCTACTTTTAAGACTAATCTTAAAACCTTCCTTTTTTGACAAACTAGAGTGGCTCATGTTACTCTGAGCTACCTTTATAGTTTTGCTGCTATAGGCTTAGGCTACTGGAGGACATCAGGGCCTATTTTTCTCACTATACTGATTTCTACTGTTCTCCAGTCTACTGTTCTCCAGATTTGCATTGCATTACATTGAAATGACTGTTGTCATTTCAGCTTTTAACTTTTTGTTCTCTCTCTTTTTTCTTCATAGTAGGTACACCTGGTCTGACGTTCTGTTGACTGTGAAATCATCCAGGGAGGACAGATCACCGACTATTACCATCTAATGTAGAACAGATTACTAGATCAATGTGTGCTTCTGTGCTTTTTTGTCTCTCTTGTTGTGTCTCTGCTCTGTCTTCTGTAACCCCAGTCGGTCGAGGCAGATGACCGTTCATACTGAGCCCGGTTCTGCCGGAGTTTTTTTTTTCCCGTTAATGGGTGGTTTTTCTTCCCACTGTCGCTTCATGCTTGCTCAGTATGAGGGATTGCAGCAAAGCCATGTACAATGCAGACGACTCTCCCTGTGGCTCTACGGTTCCCCAGGAGTGAATGCTGCTTGTCGGGACTTTGATGCAATCAACTGGTTTCCTTATATAGGACATTTTGACCAATCTGTATAATCTGACCCAATCTGTATAATATGATTGAACTTGATTTTGTAAAGTGCCTTGAGATGACATGTTTCATGATTTGGCGCTATATAAATAAAACTGAATTGAATTGAATTGAAAGAACTGTCTACTATCGCGTAACTGTACATACAAATTATCATAACCAAACCAACATACCTCGGGTACTGTATCAGTACAACAACAACAAAAGCATATGTCAAATGCTAATCTTTGTTTGGTTAGTTTAGTTTGAATAAAAAAATTCATTCACAAAGATTTATTCCAGAAACCAAATCCTCTGTGTATTATGAACTAATGGTACTGATTATACCGTAGGTTTGGAGGGCATCTGTTCAATACAACAGCGATGCAAAATCCTTTCCAAGTGTTTCTTTTCCTGCTAAGTGCTAATAAAAACTTTACAGGATGAGGTAATGTAAGGTATTTCAAAATAACCAATGAACTATGCATATAACAGTGGATATTAATTGTTGTATGGTGCTTACATTTTGCTTTAGGGTCATTGTACGAGTTCAGTGCACTTGCAAAATGAAACACATGCCAAAAGCTAGGCTATATACATTTATTTACCTCACAAAATGTAAAACAATACACCTTAAAATTAAAAAGATTTAAGAAATTGGTATAACTAATATTACCTAAAAATAATTGTAAAATATGTTTAGGGTCAGGAGTCGCATTTGGCACAGTAGGGAATGTAAATAGTTTCAGTAAGCATTATTTTCTCTGACTTATTGTAAAGAGTAAACTAACCTCATCCAGTAATCAAATCCATTTCGAAATAACTAATTACTTATCGTATAATAGTTTTGTGTAATAAGGAAGAGATGCTAATGTCTTTATGGTTCGTTTATGCACATACTTTATATAGAAAATTATAATTTCAATATTACCTTCAGATTAAAAACATAAAAAAAGTGGTATTGGTGTAACTGTACATATACATTTTTGTATGCCGCTTGTCAAGTTTTAGGGATATACTGTGCTTAACAAAAGGAAAAGAAAGAGATTTATTTATTTTAAATAAAAATAGGTTTTAGTTTCCACCTAAAACTAAAATAATTTTTAAATGAATCAACCATAGGTGCAATGGTAAATGTTTATCACTGCACTATATGTACCTTGTTTTTAGTGTTATAGTACAATGACAAAAAAGCTATGTTTATATTAATTTATTTACAGAAAACAAACTTAAAAAACACACCTTAAAAAAGGATTTCAAAAATTATTTGACCAGGGCTGTATTGGTATATAAAAATGTCGTACGAATGCTTAAAACATGTCAAAGGCTATTTTTATCTATTCGTTTTCATCTATTTTCAAATGCAATATGTCCACAAACTTATTTTTTTACTTCAAACACAAACGTTTTTAACAGTTTAAACATAACTAATCCTGTTGGAGGAATATGTAAAACAACAATAAATAAAAAAATAAATAAACAGTCAAAGTCTCAAAACGGTTTAAAATATTATTTGTTTTAACTAATTTAGACAAGAAAATTGATCACATCAATAAAAACACAAAATAAAGAATACTAAAAACACTTAACAGATGGTGGCACTCGTTGGTCACTGGTGGCTTATGTCTAGTAAGTAAATGTCCACTGGTACCAACCCTCCCCTGTTGCTATATTGTTTTAAACCCAAAGCATTATTCTTACTGGTGATTAAAAACAATGACTTGCTGTATACCTCAGGGGAAGCTACACTGCTTTTGTTTGGAGGTTTTAATTGAGTACAGTTGTCTCTATGGAGATGGTCCCAAGAGGAAATCACAATCCCTCCATCCATCTTCTTCCACTTATCTGGGATAGAGTCACGGGGGTAGCAGCCTTAGTAGGGAGGCCCAGACTTCTCTCTCCTCAGTCACTTGGGCCAGCTCCTCGGGGGGAACCCCAAGGCGTTCCCAGGCCAGCTGAGACACATAGTCCCTCCAGCGTGTCCTGGACCTTCCGTGCCCGGAACACCTCACCAGGGAGGCATCCAGGAGGCATCTTAACCAGATGCCCAAGCCACCTCAACTGGCTCCTCTCGACGTGGAGGAGCAGCAGCTCTACTTTGAGTCCCTCCAGATGACTGAGCTCCTCACCCTATCTCTAAGGGAGAGTCCAGACAACCTCATTTCCGCCGCTTGTATTAGCAATCTCTTTCTTTCGGTCAAGACCCAAAGCTCATGACCATAGATGAGAGTAGGAACGTGGATCGATCTGTAAATGGAGAGCTTCGCCTTTTGACTCGGCTCTCTCTTCACCACAGAAAACCGGTACATTGCCCGCCTCACTGCAGACGGAGCACCAATCCGCCTATCGTTCCTTCTTTCCCTCATTCGTGAACAAGACCCCAAGATACTTAAACTCCCCCACTTGGGGCAGGACATCCGAGAGGATCAGAATCCATTCCAATTTAAAGTTATATAGCCACATAATATGCTTATAAAAAAGACCAAAAACCATTTGGTCATGATAAATTAAGGTTATAGTATACACCAAGCCTCCATCTTGATAGGGTTTTGATGGTCCTTTTTGAGCCGAAAGATAATTCACTCTCGGGAGCGATGAGCAGATATAAACAGACGTGGCGGCATCAACCAGCAGTATCGCAGAACTATGATAATGTCGGTTTGCTTAATTTATAAATCAATTGTAAATAATGATGGACCGAGCCTGACCCACCGCAATGCCTGACAATAAAGCGGCAGCTCGGCGTGATCGAAGACCAACCGTTATTAATTAAATACACCGATTTACAGCAACTTGAAGAGCCTCAAATCAGAACATTTACTCACGTCAAACCCTGCGGTCACAGCTGAGCCTCGTTTAACGTCCGCTTCAGTGAACACCAATGGTTATACTTTATTCCCTGTGACTTTCCAGCCTTTTCCCTCTAGGAATCATATTTTTTTGCGCTTTTTTTTCTACTGGATCTCAGACCTTTCCTCATTGTTTAGCTGGGAGATGCTAATAGCCGCTTCCTTGTCTTAACCCCTGCTGCGTATGTGTAGTAGGGCTGGGCGATATAGAAAAAAAGCTTATCGATAAAAAAAAATGCATATTGATCGATATCGATAATTATTGAAAATATTTAAAACCATATTTTATGTGCAGCTCTGCCTGGACATTTTATGATATTGCTAAATGATTTAATTTTAATAAAGAACACAAACACAGAAGTCCAATTAAATCTTTATTTAACCAACTTTTTTAACCATAACAGCATTTTTTTTTTAAGAAAAATCACTTAAGAGACCTGAGTTATGTTATTAAATAAAGACTTTATTATTAAATAAAGACCAAAATAAATATACCACATAAATAAATAAATAAATAAAATAGCCTATTTAGGTGGGAATACACTAGTTACTTCTCAGGTTTCATAATTGAGAGGCTGACGCAGGTCTGAGGTTGTGGCGTGTAAGGACACAGGCTGCAGCTCATTTTGCACTGATTCACGGCACTCGTTGCACAATTTAGGGAGCGCTGTTAGAGAAAAACTTGCGTCCCGGGACTTTATATCGCAGACATTATACCTCGCGGAGTAGCGAGTAGTTGTTTGAAGCCAGGTTTTTTAACTGCAGACAACAGCTGCATGCCCGCGGTGTCGCGCGGAGCTGCACAGCCGGCGCAGCAGCGCGTGCGGAGTGAGCGCTTGCATGATGAAACCAGTTGGTTGCGTTACCAGACTCTGTTTTTACCGGTTCCTTGCAAGTTTTACAAATCACTGTGGTTTATTTCTGTCAGGCTGGCGAACTAGTAAAACCCCGTTTTGGGACCGTTTCCTCCGCCGCTCCTTGCTGCGACATATTCACCTGCTCTGTGTTGTGGTTTGAGAGGGCGGCGCTTTGTGACGACGTGCCTGGGTCCGCGATTACGATTGGTCGAGAGGAAGTAGTGAACTAATATGATAGGCCGGAAGGAAGGAAAACTGTTTCTATCGAACTATTATCGACCCTATTTTTTCCTATTGCGCCACACGTCTATCGATCGATATATATTGTTATTGAATTATCGTCCAGCCCTAATGTGTAGTATATACTTCAGTTAATATTGGAAATAAACACGAAAGGTTTTATCTACTAACAAGTGGAGCAAAAACAAAGCATAAAACGGCAAAATAACAACTAATACGCCAGCAGGACGTGATAATCTTTCATAAAAACAACCAGAGTGAGCTACTGACGTATACATTTTAAAAAGTCAATGCACCTTTAAACAAAAATCTAATATCTTTGGTGTCTCATCCAGCGCAATCTAAGCTACATTCCAGACAAATGACTAATACTTATATCTATGTTTCTATAAGTCTAAAGGTTGCATTTCTTAACTATTCCCATCGCGTAAATTGAGCAATTTAGATTCATTTTAGTAGTAATCAACAGCTCACCTTGTGCACTGCATCACTGGCAGTAGAGCAGTTCCTCATTATGATACTCCCACCAATATTGCCTGACACTCGGTACAGTCGTCCTGTCTTTTAAAGCCTCACCTTGACTCCCCTAAACATACATTGTCAATGTTTCTTTGTAACTCGCTGAAGGACGGTTACTTCCAAAGAAACTGCAAGAGCATTCTCACCATGATTCAGGTGGCCAACGCCACGACTCGCACCAAGCAAGAGACTCTAACGACCCAGGGCAGTGACAGGAGGGCATCTGACTCGGAATGCGCCTAGGAGGATGGGCCTCCATGTGCTTAAAAGCAGCAGCGCTCTGACTGCAGGTTGATCAAATGCGAGCCGCCTGGATTGAGAGAGACTCCTAGGTGAAGGGTGTCCAGACGTCTTCAGAAAGACTGAGCGAATGGGCGGTTTCCTCCGATTTCCTCCACTTTGAGCAGGGCTTATGTGTACATACTGGAGAGCTCTGACTGGTTGGCTCTCTATATATTTATAACCAACTTGCTTGTGAAATTGGCTTTTTTTCATACCACAGAATAATTAACCAGAATAATTACATTTATCTTAGACATCTGCTCCTTTACTTCTCAGGAAAAAAACAAAAAACAACGGCTTTTAGGAGTATGCACTACGCATTGAGTAGAGTCTAAAGTGTTATACTCTTTCAGGAGTTAAAGTCATGATGGTGCTCATTGGAGCTCCATTTCTCTGTAGGTGTAAAATGTGACATAAGTGTGACACGGACGCCGCTGAAATCAGGGGAAACGCCCGCCTTGCAATTAATCCAGTCTGATGCTAGTGATTGCATTTTCTAATTATCATTCCAGCTCGTCCTTGAGATTTTAATAGCATTCTGGATATTAATCTTTGATGCAGCGTGCCTATTAAGCATTAGGCCAGTGTGTTTCTTTTTCAAAATTCTTCCAAACACTCCATTAAAGGATGAATGAGCGTGCTGAATCCACGCCAGATCCTATAGGCTCGAGCAGAATTATCTCGACTTATTCAGCCCATTAAAAGAAAAAAAAAGCGGGGCGCATTAAAAGAAATTGTTTATGACTAGATTAACTTGTAGGGAGCTTATACGGCTTGGCACCACAACACACACAGATGTGGAGGGACCAAATTGTTAAATATGCTTTTATGGGTGGTTGTCTCTGAGTGTTTTCTCTTAATCTTGGCAACTATGCATTCCGGCTGGCTGGCAACAACTTCACCGTGCTCCGTTGCTTTAATCTGCAAATTATACATTCTTGTTTTGCTGAATAAGAACATCTTTGATCAGATCCAAACTAGCTGTTCATCAGGATCTGCTTCCTGGGATGAAAAGGGGAAAAAAAAAAAAGAAAGAAAAGAAAAAGCGCAGCCTTTGCAACATTGGTCTGTATGAATTTTCATGCACACGGCGATCCTAAAAAAATGAATGTGCAAGCTTCCAGAGAAAAACCCTTAACTGAGCTCTGCAACTAAGCACTTTTGTGGATTCTCTAACTCGAGGAGGACAATAATTATAGCTGCAGCATGCTCTAGAGGTAAGCCTGCATTAGAGGTTTTAGAAGCGTAAAATATGTACAGTTAAGCCCGATTTTATTCATACCCCCGGCAGTTTCAGCGTTGGAATTATTTTCATTCAACAAAGAAGTTTGTTTTCTGATAGGGGACGAGAGAGGCATCCCTAAAAAGATGGTACAACATTGGAAAAGCGGTAGGATATGTGGTGGAAAAAAATGACTAGTCATTTTTAATGGAAAAACCTTTATTGGTATTACAACAATCAATCCATTCTCATAATGACTGAGCAGCTTTTTGCATGTTTTCCCTAATAGTTTTGATAAGTTTGTCTTTAGTAATGAGCTCCATGTCTTTTTTGGTCGGAAGACCACCGTGCCATCACCCTAATCTTTAGCTCCCTCCAGAGATTGTCGGACTAAGGTCGAGACTCTAGCTGGGCTGCAAAACATTATTACTATTTCCAGTCAAAACAAACATGCTGATCCAATTGAAACATTTTCCTTACCTAAATCTTCAAGGGGTATGAATAATTTAGTCTCAACAAATAATTAGTTTATCATTTTAGCAACATTTTTTGTACATTACTTTCTGAGACCTTCACCTCCTCAAAAAAAACTTCTGCAAAGGTTCATGTAAATTATTTTTTGGGTTTATGATCATGACATAACTGCAAAAACTAAATGTATTAAATAATCTTTTTTTTTTTTTTAGAAGAGCAGGTTATTTCATTTTTTGTTTGTCATTTTATTAAAAGCTTCCACTAAACTGTCCAGTCGTCTATGATCGATTGAGCTATAATTCAGCACAAAGGACATAAACGACATCTTAATTGGAATTAATTCATGAATAAAATATGGGGCGACAAGGTGCACAGTCACACAACATCCAAGTTCACGTGTAAAAAATGCTGAATCTTATTGTGGTGTCTTTATATTCAATCCAGTTTGCCCTTCTCCTCCGTTTTTTTTTTAATTCAACTTATCCCTTCTGCAATTCAAGGAGAAAGTTACTTTTTCCACTACATATATTTCTTTCAATGTTTCTCTTCATGATGTGGTAACCTTATATATGCAACAACTATTTTACCAGAGGCAATGATAGAGGGAATATTTCCCAGATGGAAAAAAAAAAATCCTTTGCTTATAATTTCATATCCCCACCGGTATTATTTCCCACTTTAAGCTCAATCTGGGCCTGTAAATACACAGATATATGGATCTATTTATTAGCAGATGCAACGTTACGTAAGGGTTGGACCATATAATTAAGCGTCAACAATCCAAAAAAAACTCCCACGCACAATTTGAAACTGCTGGCTATTTCAATCCCAGCGTTTAAGGGGCTGCAGTCAGAGCAATGAGCAGTGAATGTCTGGCGTTAAAAGCAAAGGGGAAAGAGGAAGACAAGGTCGTAATGCTGCTGTGCGTTTATGTTGACCAGAACCCTCATTTTTTTTTTTTTTTTACATAATTCATTCACTGACATAAACAAAAAGAACAATGCAAGTTTTGATCTCCAAACTGCTGCCGTCTGACTGGCAGCTTTAGTGGCTCCTGTGATTGCTTGCGGCTGCTTGACAGACCTGCACGGACAGAGCGTAAATCTACCAAGGATGGAGGAGAGGGGGGGGGGGGGGCAGATGCACCAGTCTCCACTTGGTGGAGCCCTAGCCCTTCCCAACGCGCCGGGGACCGGTCTGCAGTCTTTGGCAGACCTCGGCGAGCTTTACTCATGTTTTGAAAATCCTCAAAGCAATTTCGTGATACAGTGCACACTTCCCGGGTGGAAAGAGGGCCGGGGTGGCTGGAGTGCCGAGGCCGGGCCGGGCGTTTCTTGGAAAGAGTCTGTTGACAGTTAAAGTACCGCATGAGATCCAACCTGTGTATTGTTTAGAAGGAGATATATTTTTTTGTTTTTATCTGACTGCCTTGGGTGAAAAAAAATGTTTTGAGATTATTAGACTTCTTTTTTTTAATTGAAGGCAACAAGTACTCATATGTCTGACCCATCACAATGCGCAGTGTGAATGTCGCCGGCTTCAGAGAGCAAATTTCCTATTTTTCATTTTAACGCTGAAAGGTCAGCCTCCATTTGAGAATAATTCAAGGAGCACATTAGTGGCTAATTTTCACAAAGCCATAACAGCGTAGCATGGAGGACCAAGGAATGCGCCTGGAGAGAGAGAAGAAAAAAGTACCCATATATCACTGTGGTGTCTTTACAGAGTGAGAAATGAGAGGAGTAGGGGGGGGGGGAATCCAGCCGGTCAGGGTTGAATTAAGTTTGTGCTTTGGAGCACATGTCCCTTTTCCTCTCCACGATAAACACCTTGAGGGATTTTTTTTTTTTTAGAGATATGAACGCTACAGTGCCTCTCCGTCAAATCGCATCACAAGTGCGACCGTCTCCCTGTCGGAGCGCTGCGCGGAGACTCTCTCAAATGTTCATGCGCACTCAGAAAGTCACACACGCCTGCCTTCAAACAGGTGCGAGCACCTGCTGTAGGTGCACCGACGGCTCAGCCCGCCGAGGTCTGCCACGGGCAAAGAACGGGGGAGGAAGTTGACAGCGGAGGACCTTAGGATGAGTGACAGGTGTCATGGCAATCGGCGTGATCAGAACGCGCAGCTGCAAAAAGATGCAAAAATGATGAAAACTGGATTAAATCTGTAAAAAGAAAAAAAAAGATAGCTTTACAGGGAGTCTAATTCTCCAATCAAGTGCTGTGATTTCGGGTTGAAGTTCTTTGCACAGCTCGGTGTTGCATTTAGTCTGACCGCGTCACAGTGCCAGGAGTAGAGCATCACCCGAGAGTCCAGACACAGACCAAACGCAGGAGATGGATGGGAGGAAGGACAGGGGGGGATAAACGCCTTACCTTAGGTTCTGCGGCGCTTAGCATCCATCTGTGGGTGTGAGGGAGCAGTGCTGGGTTGGTACTCCTTCTTGGTTCTTAGCGGTGGGAAAACCAGACTCCTGTCGGCAGTGCTTACATTCCAGGACTGACAGCGGCACAGCTGCTACGAATGTGTATGGGACTCTGTGTGGAGGAAAGAGAGAGAGAGAGAGAGTCTCCAGCTCGCTTCTCTGCTCCCTCCCCTTGCTCACTTACTCCTCCTTCTCTTTACTTCCACACTTTCTTTCTTTTCTTTTCTTTTCTTTCTATCATCTCCTCTGACTCCTCCCGGTCCACAGTCCCCTCCTCTTCTCTTTCCTCCTCCAGCAGTGCATCAATCCTGCCAGTGGATGTCACCGAAGCCGAGGCGACTCTGCGCCCTGATTGGCTGCCATTCACTAGTTACAGATAAAGGGGGATGAAAAGAAGAGATGGAGGGGAGGGAGGGGGGAGTGGAGGGAGCATCGGTTGACTGTGGAATAGAGGAGCCGGGGTGGACTCGGCTGCTTGATGTCTGAAGCAATCGGCTCTGTCTAATCTTCCTCCAATGACGGGAGGAACGAAGGAGAAAGAGGCCATAACTTGTAAATGGGAGGATGGGGGGGGGCTTCGTTCTGACCTGCTCGGCTTCATCTTCATCATCTCCGACTCCTGGACTTGGCGGCCAGTGTGTGGCAGGTGCACACGCACAGGGTCCAGGCACTCTGTCATCTCTTCTCATTACATGCTGGATGCATATCAATCCGTCTCCATACAGCACGGGCTATGGAGAGCGATAGAACATTTCAATTCAGCTGAAAGGAACAGAGGGAGGCATGACATGTGAGGGGTTTGATGATGATTGGGAGAGTGGGATCTTTAAATATGTGCAGAGCTGTCAAACAGTATCAAATATAACCTTAGTAAACACAAAAAAAGCAGTTTTCAAGTGATTTAATTTATTAAGAGACATTAGGGGAATTAAAATAATTCTCCGAGGAAGAGTGGGCCAAAATTCAGCCATCATGTAAAAGGGTAATGGACAGTTCTTGCATTTGATGACAATAGTCGCTGTCAGGGACGATTCTGCTTCATGTTCTTTATACTTTATTGTGATATTCTTATCTGTGAAAAGTGCTATATGATAATAATTTACTTACTTATTAGGTTTCATTGATGTTTACTTTTTCACGCTGGGCCATTTTGTTTAGAACAAGTTTTTTTAAACGTTTTTTTACCTTAGTAGTAGGGCTAGACGATAATTCAACAACGATATGTATCGATCGATAGAGGGTCAATAAAAAGTTTAATAGAATAAAAGTTTTCTTTCCTTTTACATTCCAGCCCATTGTAGGTTAATATTACATTCATTACATCCTCCCAACCAATCACAAACGCAGATCCAGGAACGCTCCCTAACCAAGCTCCGCCCCCTTCAAAGAGATCAAAGAGCATGCGTTCTTTTTTGTAGTTTTGCTAAAAAGTTTGTTGAATAAAGGGTTGAGTGTGCATTCAGTGTTCGTGTTCTGTATCTAAAAATAGGTTGTTAAGCAACAGCATAAAATGGCCAGGGCTGCACTTAAAATACATGTTTTGAATTTATTGCTAATTATCGATATCGATCATTTGATTCCTATTTTATCTATATGCTTTTTTTCGATATCGTCCGGCCCTACTTAGTAGATTTGACTGCTGTAGTCCAAATACAATATTTAGCAGAAAACTAACACTGCCCATCATTGGGAACGTACCACCTTGACAGTGAAATGTGGTGTTGGAAGTATCATGCTGAGGCGAGGCTGTTGTTCGGCACGGACATGAAAGTTGGTCTGAAAAATAACCTCTGGGATGATGCCTCAGACTAGAGACCGGCCAATATTTTTAACTTTTAGCAGAGCCGCTACCCAAAACATCCGTCCAGAGCTGCACCACAGAATATATTCATGTGTTAGAATGGACCAGTCAAGGTTTCTGCCTAAGTCCAATTAAGGATCTGTAGAAAGGTAAATGTAGACGTAAACTGCCTTTCATGGATGCGTTCCATCCGCTCAGACTGATCTTAAGGTATTTTTAACAGATGGATGGGCAAGATTATTTACTTCTGAAGGCATTGGACTTTATAGAAAGGCATCATAGTACAAGGTTCAAGGAGTCTTTATTGTCCCCGTGGGGCACCCCTATCCAATTTTATTTGGTAAAAAGTGAAAACCTCACATCGATTTCCTTCCGCTTCAGGATCATGCACCATGTTGTGTTGGTCCCAATTTAAAAAAAAAGTCAAGATGAAATGTGACAAAATATGGCAGCGTTCAATGAGTGTGAATTATCTCGTAAGGCGCCAGAGATCTTTAGATCTCTGTACGTTCCCCTCAAGCATACCGGACCTGATAGCCGGCTGGATGAAGTGACTTTTAAAAGCTAGTCCCCGCTTGCACTTGATGAATAATGTAAGAAAAGAAGCGGCTCCACTCGCGCTGGCCAGCTCCAATCTCAGCTCAGATTTTAGTCCGCTGATATCAGTGTGCATAGATTATCAGCTCTAACGCGCTGCACCAGATAAATAAAAATGCAAACAGGCCAAACTAATTAACATCCAAACGAGCAGTGAGGTAGCCTCCCTCTGATGCTAAGCCAAGTCCTCCTCGCACTCCATAACTCAGCCCCTCATTGGGTTCATGGCGCTGGGAGATTAAGAAGTAGGTGTGTGTGTGTGTGTGTGTGTGTGTGTTGCATTTTTTCCCCCTGTGCACAGTGTTTACTGAATGGATGCGTGAGTCTGTGTGTGGTGTTTCCTTGCTAACAAGCCTCTGAAAAAAGGAGGCAATTTTGTACCTCTCTGCATAGAATTAGTAATAATTTAGTTGCTATTTACACCCCTGGGATGTTAATTACGCTGTTGTTACGCGGTCCAAACAACTCGGCAAACATCAGAGCACAAGAGCGAGCATTGTTCCCAACTGCTTGAGGAAATACAGGAACATTTCCAGACTCCACTTCTTTAGAAAACACACAAACAAGCAATATCTCCTCATCTTAACTTCACAGCCCCGTCTGAGGCCAATAATTCACGACGCGTTTGGCCCCCTTTTCTCTGGATGAGGACTCCATTACATTAAATCAAAGTTTTCCGGCCTAGAGGAACAGCTTCCTTAAGTAAGAGGTGTCTCTCGATCCTCTCCTAATTCTGAGTGTCGGCTTCCATCAGCGTCACGAGAGCATCCCCCCACCCCACCCCCGCGTCCGCCTCCGTGTTCGGAGCTGCACTCCTGATCAGTTCTCCAATGCTCTGTCTTCCCAAAGCTGCCCTCCAGTGCAGATGCTCAGCCATTGTTCTTTGTGCTAGCATCAAGACTCCAGCTGCAGGCAGGTTGCTGACATAGCTCATTGTCTCAATCGTTAGATCGCATTAAGCAGGTTCTCTAAGCTTGCGTCCTATTCTTATTTCATCTTAAGATCATTTTTTTATTCTTTACTGTAAGATTGCTATTCCTTCTCTCTAAATAAATTTATTTGTTTGTATATAGATTGTTGACCTATTTCCACGGTTCAGTTCCTCCTGTTTGGGATTCTGATACCAGACACAAACGAGGAACTACAAAAGGTAATTCTCAAATCTGCAAGGAGGAAAAAGTTCTCCAGGCCTACCGGTCCCAGTGCAAAAACGTGATTGCCGCCTAAAGCTGACAACTTCCATAAGATATTTGTAATAACTGGAAATGAGTCCTTAGCACTTTGAATCGTCTTGTTACTGAGAAGTGCTTTGTAAATGAACTTGCCTTGCCTTAACAGAAACGCAGCCCCAGACCATCACACTGCCACTACCATGTTTGGTTGTACGTAGGTGTTGTTCTTCCTAAATGCTGTTAGTTTAATGCCAGATGTTACAGGAGGCACAGTGTCCAAAAAAAGTTGTCTTGTCAGTCCACAGAACATTTTCCCAAACGTCTTGGGGATGATTCGGAGGCTTTTTCTTAAATGTGGAACAGATCTTGGTGTCATGTGGGGTCAGCAGTGGTTTTGAGCTTGGAGCTCTGACAAATGCCACTTTTATCCTGTCTCTGCTGAATGATAAACTCATCTAAGACAGATGAGGAGTCGTCAATACGCTTCCAATCCTTGGAAGGTCCAGCATTGTTCCATGTTTTCTCTATTTATAGATAATAACTCTCTGTCCCAAAGCCTTAGACGTGCTTTGTAGCCCTTTCTAGACTAATATATGTCAATCAATTTGTTTCTTATCTTTTCTTGATTATTTTTTTTAGGTGATTTTGAAATTTTAGCCTACTTTATGTTATAAAGTAGGTTCTGTTATTTTGTGATTTTTAAGGTCAAGCAGTAATCAGCTGAGGTTTGGCTCTTAAAAAACACCAAACACATTCATGATTTAAAAATTTAGTCAGCTATCATTTTAGACGGGGCCAGGTTGGTTTTGATTGGATATTGATTAAAAATGTTTTTGTAATTGCATGGTAAATCTCTAGCAGAAAATCCATCTCTTTTATGCTGGGATGATGTTCTTGCTGGGTCAACCGTTCAGTTCCCATTGTTAGATGCTGATTTGAGGTGAAGTTGATGTTGTACATAAGTTGTACAAAAAAAAATAAAAAATCTTCCGAAGCCAGATAGGAAGCTCCCATTTTCAGTCAGGTTTGAGCATCTATTTTGGAAAAACACCTAGATTACTGTAGACGGGAGTTTCCAGTTCTTGCCAGGGGCCTTGGTGGATCCATGTTTATTCCTCAACATCCTAAGTTTCCCCTACTGTGAGGTTAGCAGTTTAGTATAGATTTGATTGAACTGATGTATTTAACAAATACAATCAGCATTTAATTCAATTCAATTCAATTTTATTTATATAGCGCCAATTCATGAAACATGTCATCTCGAGGCACTTTACAAAGTCAAATCAATCAGATTATACAGATTGGTCAAAAATTTCCTGTATAAGGGAACCCAGCAGGTTGCATCAAGTCTTGACAAGGAGCATTCACTCCTGGAGAAGCGTAGAGCTACAGGGAGAGTCGTTTCCATTGTCCATGGCTTTGCAGCAATCCCTCATACTGAGCAAGCATAAAGCGACAGTGGAAAGAAAAAACACCCATTAGCGGGAAGGAAAAACCTCCAGCAGAACCGGGCTCAGTATGAACGATCATCTGCCTCGACCGACTCGGGGTTACAGAAGACAGAGCAGAGACACAACAAGAGAGACAAAAAAAGCACAGAAGCACACATTGATCCAGTAATCTGTTCTATATTAGATGGTAATAGCGGGTGATCTGTCTTCCCTGGATGATGTCACAGTTAACAGAACGTCAGACCAGGTGTACGTACTATGAAGAAAAAAAAAAAAAAGAGAGAACAAAAAGTTAAAAGCTGAAATGATTTCAATGTAATACAATGCAAATCTGGAGAACAATCTCCAATGAATTTAATCTCATAAAAACAGAACAAATGATTCAAAAGTTGAAAAACAATCATCTTTTTATCCCTGGTTTACCAGTAGTTTAGGTAGTTGAAACCTGGATATATTTCTATGGTCCAACCCAACAGGATTCCAAAGAATCCCAGCAGGACAAGCTTTAGCTTCTGGGATGGCCGTCCCTTGAAAATCTGTGGATTGTCCTTAAACTCAAGATCCATGGCAGGAAGCCAACCCATTTAAATATGAACTCTACCTGTTGTTTGAAGAATGGCCAGATTTTTAACCGAAAGGTGTGCGGTCAGGGTGCAACTTCTACAGGGACAGAAATATTACACAAATTAGTCAAGGGCAGGGCGCATGTATATATTAGAGCTTTAACTCTAACTTATTCATCCAAATCTTTATCCAAAATCATTGTAAAAAGATACATTAATTCATTAAAGCTATAGATGGAAATCCTGTACAAAAACGCGTTTTGTTATACTGGGTGAAATGATCCTTCCATTCTGAGAGTAGTCAATACGTTATGTATTCAGAAAGAGGAATGAAAAAAACAGAAATCTGAGAGAGATGCAGGCCTGTAAAAATTCTGACCAATCCCTGCCATTCGGACCGAATGGAAAGACCCAATCAGGTGCCGTCATGTCTCGTCCTGCCCACGTCCTCCTCTATCCTTCCTCCTCCCCCATCCTTCCTCCTCCCCCATCCTTCCTCCTCCCCCATGCACATTCATGATGTTTCACCATTCCCGGAAATATTCTGCCCCCCCTCCCCCCGCCACGGAGAAGAATAAGAGAGAAGAGAATAGCAAGTTTACTCGCAGGTGAATGAGACATGATGTAGTTTGGTTGATGTCCAAAATGTGCTGAAAGGCCTGAGTTCACGTGCCTTTGAACGGAGCATTGGAGGGGAGAAGAGGTGGTGGAGCTCAGAGGAAGTGACACTCTCAAATCTGCTAGCTCTCCGACATCACCTATTAGAGCTTTAATCAGTAAAAGTTCACAATTGATTGTAATTTTTCCCATAATTAAGCCATATAAACCTGTATCCAAAACTCTTCACTTCAAAAAACATATGGCTAGATACTCGCAAAATCCCTCAAATCTTCAAATCCCTTTGAAGGGGTTTTACTTTATTTTAAGATGACTGTAGACATACACTTGTAGGGATAACACATTCATAAATAACTTTTTAAAAAAAATTTGGTTTTCTTTACATATCTCGGCTACTAATGTACTTGTTTGTATGCCGATTCAGCAAGCCAGTAATTCCCAAACCCTTCTGAAAAGACAAAACAAGGAATTCTCAATCAGTTGTCCGACACACCATATATAGCCTGTAAATTCCGGTCAGTTCAGACTTTGTGTTCTGAACAAATGAGAAAATGATGGATTCAAGAAGGTAATTAGGGTCTGAATACTTAATTAGCTTCTTGGGTCTTTGGCTTGTTCACAAGAAGCTAATTAAGGTCTGGGAACTCTGTAAATGTTGTATGAGAGCTCAAATCCCTCAGGATGGTCAAACATGAGGCATTCTGGAGATCGTTTTTCAACCTCAGTCTCCTTCCAGAATGAGAAAAAAAATGTGTTTATATACAAGGTAAAATATGAGAGGGTCACAATGAAGACCCCTTAGTTCTGATATTTTACAGATCAGTGACGTTACCTCGTGCTGATCCTAGTCATCTGTAAATGCTTTTAATCCTAACCTGGCTATTAGTCACATAAATTTAAAATTCCTAAAATAAGTTGTCTTATTTGATGACTTGTCTCAACTTAGCTTTATTAATTAATGTTTTTTTCCAACAGATATTGTAACAGTTGGAAGTATTTAATGAGTTTAATGAATCGGTATTTAGAAAACTCACCCCATTTACTCATAAAGTGCTTTACAAACCATACAGGCAACCAAAGTGCCATACAGGTGGATAAAAATAATAGTAAAATGCAACAGACAGATAAAGTTTTACCGTACAAGCAACAAAACAACAACAAAAGGCATAGAATAATTAAGGGATCTTGTTCTGTGGGTTTAAAAGCAAGCTTAAATAAATGAGTTTTTAAAAGAGATTTTTAAATTATTTCCAGACGTCTTATTATTATTATATTATTATTTGAGCCGTGAAGCTGCAGCTGAAAAAGCTCCATCTCCCCTGGTCTCAACCCCAGTCCCGAGATCTTAGAGTGCTGCTGGTGATGTGTGGACGGAAAAGCTTGATAGGGTGAATATTTTCCAGCACATTTAGCCATTTAAAGGAGAAGTCCGGTCAAAATCAGAATTCAAACTGCTGAAAGTACTTTAAATATAAAACTACTACATACTGTGCAAAAAATTATAAGTTTTTTTAATTAATAATAATTTTCATTTAATCATGTTTATGTGGAGGAATCCATCTTGGTCAAGAATAGTACTGTCACCTCCCATTTTTTGACGTCACTCGGCGGACCCGCTGTTGAGCAAGTTTCAACGCTCTGTTTGTCACGGCGCACTATTTTCCAAGATCAAACTCAGTCGGGTCCTACAGTATATATCTATACACGCGTGTGTGTGTGTGTGTGTGTGTGTGTGTGTGCGCTCCGCGCAGCACGGCTCTGCATCTAACAGACGGGGTTTCAGTTTCAGTTTGCAGCAGAGCGCGCGCACACACACACACACACACAGTGGAGGAGAGATCGCTGAAGTGACTTAAGTTAGCTGATTATTATAGTATAAGTATTAAAATATAAGAGCATTCCAGCACATGCTGGGCTGATCACGGCTTTGCACCGGCACTGCAGCTGAGCGCTCACACACACACACACACACACACACACACACACACACACACACACACACACACACACACACACACACACACACAGCGGAGGAGAGATCGCTGAAGTGACTGTGTTGAAATAAGCAATGTTTTTTCCTCTTTTACCAGTTGTGTTGGAACATCCGATGGCCATGCACGTGGGCATTGTTGCTTCAGCAATAGCTCTTGGGAATGTCAGCGGTGAAGTCCTCTGGAAATCCGAAATAATTATTGATGATCGCAGCTGTGTAGAACGGCTCCTATTGACTTTGCATGGAAAGCGGAGAGAAATACTGTCGCCGCTTCCGCTCTTCCACGTCGCAGGATGTGATGTCAAACGCCCCTTACTGCCCATATTTGGGCAGTCATGTCAGCCCCCATACACAGTGATTCAGACGACAATTTGTGTTTTTATTTTCTTATTGATTAAAGATAAGTTCATTAAATAACCACAAATGTATTAGTTTTAGTTATAGCTAATGATACCCTGATTTTTCCTTGTTGACCGGACTTCCCCTTTAAAAACCAAAAGCAAAACCTTAAAAAAAAAAAAAGAATTGGAAAAGAATGTAATTTTGTCCATTTTAAAGGCATACTATGCAACATTTTACAGTTAATTAATGTGTTCCATACCGTTTTGGATGATTAAATGAGTCATTTCAGGTCGAACAAAGGTTTTCTCGGCCGCCCTGGGGGTCTGTGGGGGAAATACCGCACTTGCAATGCAAGAGCCCTCGGCTCGCACACACAGAAGTCTCGCTTTACGGCGAGAACTCCATGTGTTTTTGCCCTGCCATTCACTATATGCACGCGCAAAAGCAACAACAAAGAACCGCGTGTTAACGTCAAACAAACATGCAAGCATATCGAGTTTTATTATTATTATTATTTTTTTTTTTTTTTATGTTGGCGAGACGCTACCACGGTGGCCGCGGCGAGTTGGCGGCCGCGGCTGCGGCTTGATAGCGCTTGATGGCGCCGCCTCGCCAAGATAGCGCTGCGGGAAGCTTGATGTTCATACCTTCACTGTGTTAGTCATTGTTTGTACTGCCGTTTTTTCCACTTTTCGTTGCGTTCGCCTGTCTGCTAAGCTCAAAACAACCGCGCCTGTCTTGACGGAGAAACCAGAACAGCTGAGCATCTTTACGACAGTGCACTTTTACTTTCGCCCTCTGGGGGGAGCCTCGCTGGAAAATCAACCCCGGTTGCATAGTATACCTTTAAGGAATTTCTAATGAAAATGAGTCATTCCTAGATATGTTGGTTTCGTGATATCCATTTTTGGTCAATGTTAGGCCTTCTCCATAATTAACATAGCACACAATTAGGAATATGCATTTACCCTTTATAGTAATCATGGAAAGATTTTAGATTCATCATGACAGCTAGTGATTAGTGATGTCTAAAAACCCAAAAGCTGAGTTTAGTTGGGATTATTACATTTACTACATTTCCGTCACTGTTGGTTCTTTGAGAACAATCAAGAAATATCAATACGTTCAAAATGTGATTATAGGGGAATGGTGGCCATGCGTCTTAGAGAGGCTGTGCAAGGTTCCTGGTTCGACTCCACCAGACTACCACTCTGGGTCCCTGAGCAAGACCCTTAGCCCTAAAATGCTCAACCAACGCCTGCCCAGTGGTGCCCCCCCCCCCCCCCCCCGCGCCTTGCTCTCTGAGTGATGGGGGAAATGCAGAGGCCAAGTTTCTTTGTTACGTATGCTGCAATGACGATAAAGATGATTATTAAATGCAGTTACTTTGTATAATATAGTGGTATAAATCACACTTTTTATAAATAAGTGGTGTTTTGAAGAAGCCTTTTTTTAAATAGGTGCTTTTTAAGAGCAGTATTTGTTTGTGGGGCTAACTGCATTAGCCTAAAAACAACTGCAAAAGAAGTTGTAACCACTGCAGTGTCACAATAAATTACACAAAATGTTGTGATAAAATTTTTACTCCATATTATCCAACCTTATATACAATTTGTGTTTATATACCCAAATGACAAACCACAGAGAAATATTTAAACAAATAATCCAAAACTGTGTCTCTGGTGTAAGGCTTGGCAGTATAAGTTTACTGATACTATTTAACCTTATTTAAATGTAACCGTGGTATAGGGCATTTCTGACAGCATAATAAAGCTTGAAACGTCTGTCCCCTCATGTCTCTACCATAGTATTTCATGATAATATCTGCCTGCTAAAGGCATGTACTTGTGATTTAGTGATAACTGTGATTTATGACATGTTGAGGGGTTTCCCTCAAAGTGTAGAACTGTATCTAGTTATTTGTACTTTTAAGCCTATTTAAATCCCTCTGGGTTTCATGCTATTGCTGGCCGAATGGAAAACCTTGTTTTCTTAAATTAAACTTATAATTGAAAATATTTTTCATTGCTGAAAACAAGCTGCTCACATCACATCGGCTGACATCATGTGAAATATGTATATTTTCACCCGTTCTCTGCTGTCGGGGTCACATAGTGACACAAAATTATTATGTATTGAGAGGAAAAGCACATTAATATTGATGCTGCCGTGTGGATTTTCTTCTTAGGGTTACCATAAATGTCACAGCTATTCCTTTTGATTGCAATAAAATTGATTTTAGTGTAGGTGATCTTTAGGAAGTTCTCAAGAACTTTTTACACAATATGTTAATAAAGAAAGAGCTTGAAATTCCTGAAAGCTGAGTAGCACTTAGTTTATCATTTAATTGGAAATGTAAACATGGTTCATGAGCAGTCTTTTGGTTAGGAAGATTCGAGAGATCAAGCAAAAGTTGTCAAATTTTTCAACATGAAGAAAAATGGAGTAACATTTTTTTTGGAGTAACATTTTTTTTAACAATCACATCACAGTATTTCCAAGCTGGAAAACAAGGTCATGGACTTCCAGCTTACCAATTTCACAAATCTGCCATTTTCATTGTTTCCGCTGTGATTGTGTAGTCCAGGTTTAAGGATGCTGAAGCTACAAAGTGGATAAATCAAAATGTTTGGTTTATTAACCCATGCAATTCATTAGGCCGTCCCCCACCATACCACAAAGATGGCCGAACAGGGTGGAGTGGAACGTTCTGCCACCTGGAAGAGGGCGGGGCGGTGAGGTGCCTCATTTGCATTTAAGTTGCTCTCAAACCCGCCTTAGAATTGGGGCAAAGGAGGGGCTGTAGGGCAACAATGAAGAATTCAGACCAAAACATTGCAGTTCCAATTTACAACCGAAAGATTTAAATAAGAAAAGTAAGTCATTAAAAAGCATGACATTGCTTCTGTGATCTGCCTCTTTCTGACAGATCCTCTTCTATTTGTGCATTTTCTTTTTTTTTTTCCCACCCCTCAAACTCGCAGCAGTTTCTGAAGTCCCCACTGAGAATGCTGGGGGGACACAGCGATTAGTCTTCTCCAGACTTGCATTCAGTTCAGCTGTAAATGTAAAGTTTATTTTCTTAAAGCCAAGTTTAGAACTGCACCGTTTCCAGTGTCATTGTTTGCTTCACACTATGTGGCGTGCTTATCTCCTAATCGGGAGTTTAGGAGTCCCAGAAGGTTCATTCTACACAAATGTTCAGCAACGGGGGGTCAAACTCTGCCAGATCTTTCACTAGACAGAATCCCCGACTTATCTGACAGATCTTTATCAAGGAATTAGAGCTGTCATGCAGACAAATCCCTCTCTTGCATCATTACTATGTTTTACACCACCATCCATGTAGCTCCTGGTGATTTAATCAGTTTCGCTCAACATGTTGTTGGGGGGAAAAAAAAGCTCAATATTCCCCTCCAAGCTTTTTCTTTTTTAACTTTGCTGTGATTTTGTATGCTGAAAATAGTTCCTTAAGCCCGAGCACATAACACTGTCTTCGCCATATATGCTCTTGTGATCAATGCATGTTATTTCTTCTTTTTTTCTTTGTTTTTTTTTTGCATTCTCCTCTCAGGTTCCCACAATTGTTGTAGTCTCATTGGTACCAGCTGCTTCTGACATTTCACTTCATCACAACCTTCTCGAAAACATTTGAGAGGATGGATGCCTGTTTGGTGGTGGAATAGTGGGGCTTGTGAGACTTGTAGCTGCCAATGTAGCCATCGATCCTCCTCAGATCTGGGCTATTTGCCTGCAACTTGCAACGTTAATGGTGGACTGTTGACCTGGCTTCAGGCAACCTCTCCTCCCAGGCTTCATGGTTGACTTCTCCCAAAACACACCATTACCTGGGATGAGGTATAGTCTTTGAAGATATATATATATATATAATCTATGTTATAGAGCATGTGCTTACATTGATTTTCAGGCATATTCACTCGTCTTGAACCGTTTTACGTGCTTTACTGTCAAAATTCTCTGCTGGGATTTTGCGTGACCGACCAACATGAAGTTGTGCAAAACATATCATCATCATCATTTCAAAGGAAAATGATCCAGATATTTTTACAAATTCTGAAAACAAAGCATGTATTTGTACTCAGCATACTCCCAAATAAGATCCGGTGTAACCAATCACTTTCATAGGTTGCCTAAGTAGGACATAGAGTCCGCTTCTAAGGCCTTAGAGAAAGAGTGCAGCCCAAGAGTATGGTAAGAAGAGCATTACTCAGACAAAGGGAGCCAGGAGGCCCATGGTGACTCTGGAGAAGATGGAGAAATCCTTAACTCTTGTGGCCATCTCCAGCATTCATTGGGTGAGAGGCGGCACCCTGCAAAATAAAAAAAAATTGATTAATGTGAAGGTTTGTCTTTCACCAGAACATGACCCTAAACGTACAGCAACAGTGGAATAGTTTAGCTCAAAGCAAATGTCTGTGTTAGAAAGGCTCAGGAAAATGAAACCCATGAAACTGTCCAGCATGACTGAGTTTGAACCATTTTGATAAGATGAGTGGGAGAAACTTCAGACTCCAGAAAGGCAGAGCTGGTAGAGACACACCACAAAAGGTTTTTCACATTGACTCAGACAATGTACAACTCTTGCATCTTTTCTCTTCTGCTTTACAACCCTGACCTACTTTCTGTTTGGTCTATTACATAAAAGCCTAATACAATACATTGATTCTTGAGGTTATAACATAACATAACAGTTATAAAGCACTGTAAGGTGTACTGTTATATCCATCTCTATACAGTCTTTACCTCTGTAAAAAAACAAATTTGGGTGAGCCTGGAAAAGTTTAGAACCTTGACATTAGAATGTGTAGAAATGTGACCAAATTATACCAAAAACATCTTCCTTTGGGATTTTTACCTTCTGTGAATACAACAGTTCTCCTTTTGATGCTTTAAAAAAATACAAGATTCTACAATTTTTTGCAGTTAATGTAGATTAGACATAAAATGACAATCATCTGAGGCAATTTTAGGCCAGTATTCCACTTCCCAGTGGTAATTGTACAGTATTTAACTGTGCTAGACATCCAGACACCCATTGCGTTATGTAATTTATTACCAACAGTGATTAATTAGAGTTAACAGTCTATACTGCACATTACTTGGTGAAGACCTTCCATCACTTGCTGGCATAAATCCTCTGTAATGTGCAGCGACGTGTGTGGGGAAGGGTTGTGTGCATGATGAAGTGTTGTGTGGCGGATTCACAGCAAAAAGCCCCGAGGATGCTCCTGTCCCAGCCAAAGTGATGACAGTTTAGTCTGTCTTTGAATACTTACTTATGGAAGTGAAACATCTGCTTTTATTGACTAAGCTGGCTCTGTATCAGAGAAATTTCATGCTCTGCTGCACTCTGCGGGCTTTCATCAGATTCTGCTCCTCGGTGTTCAACTGCTGGAACTCTTTTATTGCCACACAAGTAATTAGGCAAGTTGGAAAAATTTTAAGAAAATGATCATCCCTGTCACATATAGTTCTGATAACTCAGAACTAATCATTCAATGGTTGAAGATAACCGCTCACTGCAGCGCCTGGCGCGAAACATCCTTGGATGACAGAAACTTTGACTATGAAAGCGACTATTATTATGTGCAGGTACATCTCAGGATATACCAACATCTTAAAGTTAATCTGCTATAATTACCCAGTTGAAAAAGATGAACTCATAGAAGGATTCAATAACGGGTTGCGTCCCGGCTTGTTGTGCTACATGAATGTCAAAACCCAAAAGATTGGCAATTTGTTTTCAATATGAGTTCAAAGCAATAAAACAATACTCAGAGTTCTCCTCACAAATGAAACAACAAACAGAAAAAGTCATCGGTCCCTGAGAGTAAACCGATACTAATTGAAGACAAAAAAAAACAAAAAAAGAGAGAAAAAAGTCCAAACTACAAAGAGGAAGAAACTAAAATAGTTTTTTTCCCCAAACATCGTGTCTTGGCTGCAAAAGTCACAAAATAGATTAAAGAAAGCCGAGACAACCTCAGAAAACAGAAAGAACAGCATAGCAAGCAGATAACGGCATGCTGGACATGAAGGTGTCCTGATGCATCTCAATAATCCAGTAGAAAGATGAAGACCCGATAACAAAAGAAGTTTACTTTACCAGAAACTCGTCTATCCCATCTCAAGCCTAACAACGATTCACAGAAGGTTGGACAAACCAGCGCAACATAAAACACAGTGATGTCACTCAGAGAAGTGGGTGAAGAAATTATCTGACAGACAACTCACCGAAATATTTGCCAAGGGACTGAACTTTGCAGTTGCACCATGAAGAATGGACTGTTAAGGCTGGACAATATCGAAAAAAAGCATATTGATAAAATAGAGATCATATTGATCAATATCGATAATTATCAACAAATTCAAAACAATTATTTTTTATTATCATCCTAATCACAGCCACTGAATCAGCTATCACAAAAACAAAATCCCAGAGTTTGAAGCAGAGCAATTTAGGAGCAAAGTTTCAGCCTGCTTCAGCGTTGCCAAACCACCACCTTCTAACATCAGCAGAGAGTAGAAGGGACACTCTCTCCACCCTCAGCAAGAACAAGAACATCATCATCATCCTCCCTGCGGACAAAGGGAGGTGCACAGTGGTTTTGAAACAGAAAGACTACCGTGAGAAGGTCATGATCCTCCTTAGGCATTTAACCACAGATGAGTTGCTGAACAGCGATCCAGGAATTGGTTACAAGAAGAAGTTACAAGAGGACCTTAAAAATTAGTAGCAGGACTAAGCTATTGACCGTATTCTCTACCACTGACTGTACCAAAGTAACGCCCCTCCTAGTATGTTTGGTTTACCCAAAATTCACAAACAAGATGTTTAAAACAAGTTGTATGGGTTTAAAAGTTATGTTACCCAATTCTAAGGAAATGTATTTAAACTTCTGTATTTTAAGACAGTAGCACAACATTTCCCACCAAAAAATATTTGGAAATATAGATGATTTAAGTAATTGTAACTAACCGAAATGAGGAAAGGTTTAGTCTGATTTAATGTTAGACAGTGAGGAAAGCTTTTTTGTCTTTTTATGCAGTGTATGGAAATATCTGATTTCAACTGCATAGAGAACAAAGGTTTCCCTCTTCCAGTTGATGCACAAAATGAACTGTTGAATGCTGCTTTAGTTTGTTGAACTGCGCCCGTTTGTTGTTTTAACTGAGCACCCTGGCAAGACAAAAAAAAAAAAAAAAGAGCCTGAACACAATGAATTTAGAGGGAAGCCACAACCCCTGATCTTAACTTTGTGCATCACATTCTGCCTCAAAGAACAAGGGCTGATTATTGATTTGCTCCAATGCAAAAAAAGAGGAAAACATCTTCAGTCTGGAGAATTAACAATGAGCCACGGCAACCTTGCAAAAAGTAAATCCTTTCCTGCTTTGAAGCGACAGGCTAACGTTTCTTGGACTTTTTTTTTCCCCCACAGCCGCCGCCGTCAATACATAAGTGTGTGTAATTGGCAAGGCTCGCACACGTCGGTTGTAACACCGGCGACACTAAAGTCACTCCTGTGACTCTTGAGGACAATTTTCCTTTTCTGTTTTTGCTCCGTGAAATGTTGATGCCTTGTTGAGCTCGACCATTTTATGCACTTAGGAACCATTTTATTCGTGTGGAAAATAAAAAAGGTCTTCAAAACCCTTTTTGCACATGCTTGCCACTGGGTCTTTTCTAAGGCTCAAAAGCAGAGGGAGCTGCTTGGCTTCCTTGTAAGAGGGCATTCTGCTAACGCACATGTGGCTCGGAAGCTTGCAGGAGACAGTTTTGTTGTAGAGGATGAAAATAAAAGCAGATATAAATGTAAGATGTTCTCCGTTCTTTATCTTATTGTTTTTTTACCCTCCAAAACAGCTGATTAGTCCAGTTCCAAATTGTAAACATATATATATATCTTTCATTATATTACAAACTTTTTTTTTTTGTGAAGCCCACATTTTGATTTACAGCTTAATATTTGAAGTGGAAAGCTAAATGAGATTTTGGACATGTTTATTTGTGTGCGCCGGTTTGTTTGGCTGCAGCTGGACAGCAGAGTTCCTTTCGGCAACCATCGGCTTCCTCCTTGAACCCTCGCCATGCACACCACCGCTGTTTAGCGTTCCTCCAAAGAGTGCCGTCTCTCGTTTGGCTATTTCCTTTTCCTACCTCGCCCAGTGGATGGCGGCTCTATTTGCTCGAATGGTGATTACACTCCAGACCGGGCCAAAATAGGCTCAAATTGCTGCAGACTTAATTACTGTCTTTAAAGGGAAGCATAAGAGGTGATTTGATTGGTCATGGCTAATGGCGGCCTCAGCAACATCTTCGTGGAAAGGCGTCCTCGTTGCCAGTAGGTTCTTGACTCAGCTCAGAGCTGCAAGCGGTGAAGTAGCGGCTTTTTAAAATATAATGATGGGAACATAAGAGGCTCGGTTACTATAAATCACTATACCACAAGAAATTACACAAATATGTATAAAAATAAACTATATACTATGTGTTCATCATGCTTTTCAGTTGTATGAAGATGACGGTTCCAGAGATTTGAAAAGCAAAAGCTAAAGACATTTAATACATAAACCTATGTTCACATTATAATATAATATAATATAATATAACATTGCAGTTACAACTAAAAGTCATTTGGGATATATCTCTACCAGCTTTGAACATCTAGAGACCATTTTTTGGATTTTCTTTTTTAAAATAGCTCAAGATTTTCCAGATAGAATACATTTTCAAGTCGTGCCATAGATTTCCGTCAGATGTAGTCTGGGCCATTCTGACCCATGAACAAGCCTTTATCTAAACCCTTCCTTTGTAGCTCTGGATGCATGTTCAGGGACACTGACCGACTTCTCTGTCCCTGCTAAAGAAAGGCATCCCCACAGCATGATGCTGCCACCAACATGTTTCACCAAAGTGATTCAGGAAAATGTACAATGTAGATTTTTTTGCCAAATAGTTGTTTTTTGTTTTTTTTTGTACCCTCAAGCAAAATGCTGTCTGGTTTTATCTGACCTGGACAACTTCTTCCGAATGTTTACGGTGTTCCCTACATAGGTTGTGATAACTGCAAACAGGACTTCTTTCAACAGTGGCTTTCCTCTTGCTGCTCTTCCACCTTTGTTGAGGGCATGACCAACATGTCTCCTATTGACAGATTCTCCCACCTGAGCTTTGGATCTCTGCAACTGCTCCAGAGTTACCATTGGCCTATTGGCCTGCTCAGCTTTCTAGTTTAGATAGTCGGCTGTAAATGAGTAGGTTTGCAGTTGTGCCTAAATTGTGTCATTTTTAGAAATAACACAAAGGTCCATCTCATTTTTGCTGGAAACATCCTGATGGTCCTAAAACCTTTTAGCAAAATTGCCCGACCCATGTTTGGAAGCCTCACTCTACACAGCCATCCTGTATTCAAATCCTGGCCCGTGGACTTTTGGTCACTCTCTCTCAACTTCATCATTAGGGATGCTATTATGATGGGCTGATGGGGCTACTTTCTTGCTTCTACCAGAGAATCCTGCAGGACAGTTTCTGTCCATCAGTTTGTCACTTTAAGCTGAAGTGCTGTGCAACAGGACAATAATCCAAAGCGCAGCAGCGAGTCTACCTCTGAATGGCTAACAAAAACAAGATTGTTTTGGAGTGTCCTAGTCAAAGTCTAGACTTACAACATGCTAAGCATGTTACTGTGTTTTACTGTACAAGTTGCTGTGGTTTAGGATCCAGCTTTTGATTTAGAAGAAAACTCTAAAGAAAGAAAAGCCTCCAATCTCCTGATGGTAAATTGTTAATGTTATTTGAGAATCAGTACATGATACCTTACATTTAAGCCCAAAACTGCTCATCCTCATGGCAGATTTAGATTTAAAGTCGCCCTTTGGTTTTATTAACTTGTTTCTTCAAACAGGAGTGGACCAGCCAAAGTTCTGACCTAAATCTGATAGTCTGTGGCGGGAGCTAAGATTAGGGTGATGGCAAGGAGGTCCAACGTCAAAGATCCAATCATCCAAAAGATAAATAATCAAAATACCTGTGACAACAAACAAAAAGCTGTTAGGAAATTATAAAGTCTTTAAATTTTTTTGACATCTCATTTCTTTCAAAATATTAATTTTAGGTTGTTGTTTATGTCTTTGGAGAGAAGGTGCCTCGTTTCCTCTTAGAAACAAACTTCTTGGTTAGATGAATTAAAATGTTCTGCTTACAGCTAATGAACCCTCCCCTCCCCCTCTCCAGCTTCAAATCTCAAATGTTTGTGTCTGACAAGCAGAAATCTTCAAGTGTGGAACAGAAATATTATTTATTTATGTATTTTCTGTGTTTGTTTTTGTCCCACCTGAACATTTATTCCACAGATGGATATTCCGACATTTATCTCAAGATATAGCTGGTCCTATCAGCTATTCTGGCCTCGGTGATTCACAATAGGATAAAAATATAATGCCATAATTCCTGTGCAAATAGTCACATAAACAACATGAGGCAGTGTTTCACAGATGGAAAGGTTCTTGAGCTTGAATGCAGGCTCTTTTTTTTTCCCTTTTCCCCTCATAACATAGCGCTGCTAATTTCAGCCACGATCTTCAGTTTTGCTCTCATCTGTGCAGATTTTTCCAACAGCTCTCCAGTTTGTCCTTGTGATCTTTCGCAAACTTCAGATGGCAGGAATGCTATTCTCGGAGAAAAGTCTTTTTTTCCCGTCTATGCAACCCTGCAGTGCATATCATTGTTGCACAGACTTCTGGTTATGGAGGATGGGTAAACACCAACAGAAGCCAGGAAGGGAAGCCTAAAAGGACTACTTTGCAGGATTGCTGAAGACGCCTCTCTTTGGTTTCGGGGTGATCTTATTCAGCCGACTGCTATGTGAAAGTTTTCTCCCTGTTTGTGTAAAGCCTGTTGAGGGTCTCTTCCAATAAAGTGAGAAGATTTACTGTAAAATGAACCAAAATCTCATTCTCGTTCTCATTTGTCACACAGAATGGAAGTAACATTCCCCATAAACAGTCAGTGCTCTACATAAATAATGTCTTAGTCAGGTTTTTCTCCTTTCAAAATTAAAGATAAGGTGTGGAAACATTGAAATACTACGTGTCATTATTACTTATTGCTCCTTTAAGTTAAGTGAAAAAAGCAAGTCTCCTCTTAAAAACTCGATTTACTGTAACATTCAAGTAATATAAACAAAAACATTTTAAATGTATGAAGAAGAAACAAATGTATGTGATCGGAAAAATTGGGAAATTTTTTAAAATGGCTAAAACCAAACACATCTATAAAATGGGATATACCTGATATTATAAGCATTGCTCTGCATTTTGAAGGAGGTCTGCCCTGCCCTGTTTTAATCTCAGGGATTTAGTTTGGTCCTCCAGACAGTTGAAGGGATAGTGAACAGCAGGATGAGATCCAAAGAGCTTCTGGAAAGACGATTCTAACAGTTTATCAGCCTGATAATTAAATCAAAGAGGTCTCAAAAGAATTTTGCCTAGGTCAGGTTTCATTATTTTACAGATGCTCTCACATTTTCCTCAAACTCACTCTTACACACGTTAGAAATCAGGGTTGGCTCTACGACGGGGACCTGGCCATGTCCCACTGCAACAAAATATCTGTAAACCATGACACTTCTTCATCCATTCTTCACAGCTTGTATGACGTTCTTCTCCTGGAATGTTGTATTTGGTTTGTGCCAAACATGTCCTCTGTTCTGGAGACAAAATAATTCAGCTTTAGACTCAAATGACCAAAGACTTTTATCTACATTCTTACTGGCAAATTTTAGTCCGATCTTCATGCTGTTCTTAGAGAGCAAACATTTTCTTCTTGAACATCTTCCCTAAAGGTCAAACTTGGTTTATCTCTGTCTGAATTATACAGACATGTACTTTCAACAGTTAAAACAGCCTTTTTCATGCTGAACTTGCTTGGACAGGCAGAACATGGAAATGTTGGCGGTTGTTTTGCATGTCTTTCACTTGAAGATGGGTTTCTGTAGAGTGCAATGACTGATTTCAAGTTGTTTTGAGACCTCTTTAAATTCCTCCACCCAACTGCAAGTCCAATTTATTGATTAAGCATATTTAAAAACAAAAACAACAACAACAACAGTAGATATTAATACACATGAAGTAGAGACATACATTATAATACATTTTAGAAGTGCCTTTCAGGACACTCAAGGACAGGTAAAAGCCAACATGCAATAATATCAAATCTTAATATAGGAGCACAATAAAATTTGAGAAGAGTGGGCTAATCTAAAGAAATGGGTTTCCCATGCAGTTTTGAACAGTGAGAGAGAAGTAATGTTTCATAGGTCATAGGGCAGTTAAGTCTAGAGATGAGGAGCATTGTGCTATCATTAAAATAGCATATAAACTCAAACTGTGGCATAAGCCATTGGGAAACAATAGATTTTTTAAAGAGACTTAAGGAAAGGACAATAGGGATCCACTTTAATATTTAAAGGTAAGGTATGCTGATGTTTGGGAGCTACTATTGAAGCAGCCTGATCTTCTCTAGCTTTCTGTCTGGGTTTTAGGACAACTAAAAGCAGCTGGTCAGCTGATCTGAGAAAGATAAGGTTTCGCTATTTGCCTCATCAGGAAGTAGCACACAAACTAAATGTCTGAGGTTTAAATGGTGCAACCCCTTTGGGAAATACTGAGTACCTATGTTCTAATAATGTCTACATGACATGATACAGGTATGTCTGAACTGTAACTAATTATAAGTTGGGATAAATGTGAAGATGTCGAATGTACAGCTTAAATGTATAGCTCTGCATGATACATTGGAGGAAGTAAGAAACCTTGTGTTTCTGGTAATTTTGTATCTTCAACACATTCTGAACCCTTCGAGGATTCACATTCAGACTTCACTCTGGGTCAGGAACAACTGGCTTGTAAGGTATAATAAACTGGGGAACTTGCTAGGCCCAGTTTCATGATATTCTCCAATGAAAATTTTCCAGGATTTAGTTAGTGTTAACAATATGTTAAATTATCCAATTTATGTGGATTAATCTACTCAAGCATATCAGAGAAAGAGAACCAGCTAATTCAAACTAATCCACTCTGGATCCGGTTAATGAAATCCTCTGCAGAGTTTTAACACTGCTCTTAAGCCCACCGTTTAAGCTTTGTTTTCACTTAAACCTGTTCATAAAGTTGGGGGTTTATCACGTTAAAACTTTGTAAGCTATCATTTACTTCAATAAAAAAATATATATGTAGTTCTTTTCAGTTTGTTGGATTCAATCCAAGCACATACACCTTTTCAGTGAGATCTAAACTATGTGTATCTATGCTTTCAAGGAGAAGCTGTTTGTCTGATCAGGATCGTCCTCTGCAGAAGGGTCCAAATGCTAAGGAAATGTCCAAATGGAAACAGAAGCTGGGACACACTGCATGGATTATATTCTTTATCCCATGTAGCCTCAAAGGATTGCCAAGTATGGATAGAGGATGTGTCTGAGGGATAGGCATTGGCCTATTGCTCACTCAGAACTGGAAGGGCTGAGGATTAAGAGCTTCCAGACAGATTTCATAAACAAAATTGAACTAAAAGGCTCTATATTAGTCTTAAAAGTGCATCTCAATAAAATATCGTTGAAAAGTAAGTTTATATCGGAAAATCTGTTCAAACAGCAAATCTTGTAGATTATATACTAGATCCATTACATGTGGTGATTCTCAATTAGGTAGAGATTTATAGTTTGAACATAAAAAAAACATACTTTAAGTATTTAGTATGCACACATTTTTGTCTATAACCTTTATTTAAGCAGGAAAACTATTAAATGAAATATCTCTTTTACAAAAGACAACTGGCCAAGATGGCTACAACATAGATACACTAAAGTCAAATCAATTAAAATTATTATTTCTTCACATAAAAAGAAAAGATACACACATATACTAGGTGGATTGCAACCATTTTACCTTAGATTCAAGCCAGGGTCAGACAATTATTACACTGTTCATTCTAGTCTTCAAATAACATAAGAACTCTGATTTATTTTGATTATAATAAACTTCAATTGATCATGTTTCCAAATCCCCAGAAATGATTAATTTTGCTTTTTTCTTACATTTCTAGAGAACTATTAGTGTTTGCAAGGTTCTGATTGTATATAATGAGAAATGTATAGCTGAAGATACTTTTTTTAAGATACAAATTTTAAGATTCTTTTTTTTCTCTAACTTATAGCAATAAATACCACAAGACATTGTGATAACATTTTAAGTCCACACCACCAGTCTTTTTTCTTTGAACTCATTCAAAGTAACAAGTGACTAAAACCAAAGTTCAGTTTATGATGTCTTCCATGCATTTGGTGCCAAAAAACCTGAATGTTTCTTGCTCAGAACATTCTTACTTTGGGGGCATGATATTGCGAACAGAAAAAAAAGCAATTGATGATATGCAAGATGGCTTGTACAGTAATACATACCTTTGACCAAGGCGTTGGGCACCTAAAGCCATCCAATTAACTTTTCAGTGAGTGCTGATGTTTCAGTTTTTTAAGGAGTAAAGAACATACAATTTATTTGATCTGCTTTTTGAACAAGTTATAGATGGCAGTTGTCCCTGAGCTCCATCAAACACATGCTGTAAATGATAAAAGGCCTCAGCAGGTGTCGCTGCTGTGCAAAATATGACAGTGTCGTCTGTATAGAAATGAAAAGATATGTTAAAATATTTCGACCAAGATTAAGCATCTAACTCATTCCTTGCTAGGTGTGGATAGTGCATCAACTGGTATGACGTGGATTTATGTGCCAACTTAAAAGTTCAGTGAGACTGATGTTGGTCATCCATGTGATATCACTTGTTACCTCTCAAACTGAGATTGAGACTGTGTGGTTTTGAGAAGGATTCTGTACCATAGGAGCAGCTTGAAGCCACAACTAAAATCACTAAAATCAGAGTGTGCAATTCTCTGTACAGATTCACCAAAACTTCATCATGTAGTTTGTTTACAGCTAAAATTACCACTAAAACATGCATTACCACAAATTCACTTCCAAATCATAACATTTGATGAAACGGACAGCAAAATTGTGCCTTTTCTGGCCTGTTTTGTGGACAAAGGACACCTTAATTAAACGTTAAGGTAACAGAAATCCAGAAAATCCAAAGAGTTTAAAATTAGCTTGAAAGTTACCTCTGCCTTCAAGCCTTTTTTCCTAAGCTGTACTCACATGTTATGTTATTGGCTGCACCTCAGATAACAATAAATTCCATCTGTGCTGCAAATGTCTGCAGGGAAAAAATCTTAAACTATTCTCCCAATCCTGTTCCCTTAAAACCAAAGTATCTGTTCGAGTTGTGCAAGCTGCTACATCTCACTGACCAGGCACCCAGGCTTTTAAATGCTCTCAGGATTTGCTTCCTGAAGTGTCCCGGCATCGTAACAAGGTACAGATTAAAATCAGGAAATCCAACTTACAGCGAGATATTCCCCTTCCCGTTGTCATTTTTTTTCAGTAAAATAGCAGGGATTGTTGCCGTGACAACCAGCCATTAATAATTTCGTACTATGTTCTTTTTATGCAGCTAATTTAACGTCTGGTGGCGGGAGCCATGTTGAATATCTGAGCAGCAACTGGAAGAACAGTGATTTAACTATGCCATTTCTTCCAATGCACGAAGTAAACAAATATGTTCTCTGAACACCAGAATTAATATAATCTGACCCAGTCTGTATAATCTGATTGAATTTGGCTTTGTAAAGTGGCTTGAGATGACATGTTTCATGAATAGGCGCTATATAAATAAAATTGAATTGAATTGAATATATCTTTTGTATCATCCTAAAGGAACTTCAAATCATGTCTGTTGGAAAGTGCACCTCTTTCAGTTCTAGTGTACATAATCATCATCTGGTTTTAATCTTCATGGTTTTAACTTTAACTGTGCAAGCAGGAAGACCTGATTCCACAAGGTTGTCTATTATTATGAGAAGATTAGCTCAATGGCGGAAAGCCTTTTGTGAAAAACTAAGTACACCCCATGGGACAGCCAACGTGTCCTCAACTCTGCCATCCAAATAAGTACATTTTAGAATCCTCTGGCCCATTTTCCAGACGTCCTAGTCTTTGTTTGTGAGCTCTCTGGCAAACATCTGTCTGGTCTTCATGGAATTCTAAGAGAACAACAGTGTCCTCTTTTGAAGCCTAAACTTAGTCTCGTCCTGATTGTATTTTGAACTTTCGCAGCCAGAGATCCAGCCATGACATTTTAGAGTTTTTCGAGACTTCTTGTAGCGTCTTGCGGCCTGCTTTCATGGTGACGGTCAGACCTGGGTGTGTTGGCAGTTGTTGGGAATGTTCTCCACCCGTAGACTATTTTCTGTACAGTAGAATGGCTGATTTCAAATTCTTCTGAGACTTCTTTGAACCACCATGAAACTCATATCATGCAATCTTCTTCCTGAAAGCCTCACTCCAGAAATTTTACATGTATTTTCTTAATTTGATGGTGTTTATTTCCATCACTTGAATTAATATTAAAAAAAATATTACCATACAGTGTCTTAATTTGTTTCGCATGCCTGTATATATATATATATATATATATATATATATATATATATATATATATACATATTTATATATATATATATATATATACTGGTACAGACGAGGCAAATCAGGGATTATCTTCAACCTCCTTAAATGGCTCCAATGGTTTTAACATTTTCTTTATGTACCCTTTGTGCGTGGATGTGCTCGTCACTTCATGAAGAGAAAACTGTTCTTTACTTCCTCTCTACATTAACTGACCCATATAGCACTTTGTTTTCATTTATCCATCCAGCGGTTTCTGGTTATGTAACTTCGTTTTGTGGAACGGTGCTGAATGCGTGGTCAAGCTGCATGCAGCATATGATGTAGAAGGCTATTATAAATAAAACCCATTTACACCCCCTCTACCCACCAACCCTTTGTGTTTTCTCTTTGTTGCTGTTGTCGCCGTGTTCCGTTGCAATAAATTTGCAACACCCAGCTGATTTGACATCAGCCATGTGGCACTTGTGTTTGGTGATGTTGCAATTCTCAGTAAATCTAATATGCTGTTATTTACAAGACGGTGAACCTTGTTTTAAAGATGCATAAATTAATCCATATCTCTCAGAAGTGTATTAGCATTTAATCGAAGTATAAAGCTCTATAAAGTGTCACCACTAACTGTAATAGCCCAAAGCATTTCACTTGAGATGACCTTAAATCCAACCACTGAAAATGTCTATTTTTTTCCGCTTCCTTCCTTCCATGGCAACTTTGCCCTCATCACCATAATCACTGATTAATGACTACAGCGTGACACCGAAATGGAAGCAGCTTGAGCCCTGAAAAAAAAAAAAACAGAGGAGGAAAATCCACCGGATACAAGAAATCTGAAGAAAACCACTAATCCATCTGTCTCTGCATAAGATGACATTTGCTCATTTGAATGAGGGGTTTTGTGGAAGGTTTGCAAACACTAAAATATGGATCTGAGTATGTTCTCAAACACCAACTTTCCATTACTTCACAGCTACTGCTCCACTACAACACAATGCAACACAAAACCCTGAAAGCTAGACACGGGATGAAAACGTTGAGCATAAAAAAACCCAATAATTTCAGAAGTTTGAATATAAATGTAAATTCTCGCATTTCAATGAATCAAAATGAACTGCTATCCTGAAAATATAGTATATGTTCAGTTGTAAATGTGGCTCAAAATGGGTTATAATTTTTTATTCCAAGAGTGGAATCTTGAAAAATGTATTTCAACCCTAATCCTTACCCCAGAATGGGGCAGTTAAACCGTCAGAAAATAAAACCATAATACAAGATAAATTGTCTCCCACAGTCCTTCTCTGTTGTGCTTAAATATTTAAGATCATCAAAGACATTTTAATATTGGGCAAACACAAAATGCAGTTTTAAAATGATTAGTTTTATTGAGGAAAAAAAGCTCTTCAGAACAATTTGGCCATCTGTGAAAAAGTAATTTCCCCCCTAAACCTAAGAGCTGGTGGTGCCACCCTTGGCATTCAAGCATTTGTGAGGACGGGAAATCCTGTAAATCTTCCATCACTGAGAAGGAATGTTGACCCAGTCCTCCTTGTAGAATTGTTTTGATTCAGACTTTTGCAGAGTTTCAAGCATTAATGGGCTGGTTACAGTCAAGACTTGCTAAGGTCATATGGCGACAATGGTGCAGGAGTTAGGGAACTTTAACCAACGGGTTGCCGGTTCGACCCCCACCCCCCGACCGTCTCAGTCGTTGTGTCCTTGAGCCAGACACATCACCAACATTGGCTGCTCGGGGTGGTCAAAGGGCCCGGAGGTGCAGATGTATGGTGGCCTCGCTCCTGTTAGTCTACCCCAGGGCAGCTGTGGCTACAATGTAGCTTATCAGCGTCAGGGTGTGAAAGTATGACTGAATGTAGTGTGACGAGCTTTGGGGTCGCCGGACTTGATAAAGTCTTGGATAGCCTTCTTACATTAATAAATGAACTGCATTATGTATTGACTCAAGTTGTCATCATCTGATATAATTTTTTATTAATGATCTAAAACATTTGAGCGAGAGACAAATGCTAAACCAAGCATAAATATTTTTTTTCCCCCAGGAGTGTAGGATTAAGATTAAGATTAAGCATCTAAAAAAAAAAAGGTTCCTTGAAAAATTGCATTCTAACATTAGACTGAAAATGTCTTATGTATCAACACAATAAAGACAAAAGAAATATATAAAATCAAACATCAATGGGCAGAACAGGGGCTGTAGAGATTAAACTGTGTTTTTTATAAGACCCTGAGTTAATTTACAGGTCTAAAATAGCCTTATGTCAGATTGTGTATGAGGATTATTATTTTTTTGTCTGTGTGGGTGTTTTAAAGGACCAGTCGGGAGTGTAGCCCTGCAACCTTGAACACAATTAGGAAAGCATTAAATAATGGATGACTGCAGCAATTTGATGTCAACGCTGATATGATGTTAAAATAGCTATACAACCATAAAGTGAAGTATAACTAAAAGAAAACAAGTTATTTATGGATTATTTAAATAGAAATGTTAATGTGCAGCTCCAGTTGCCAATGTTTGTTCTTTCAGATAATTATCAACTCTAAACATTTAAGGAAGAATTAGAGGTTGCTTTTTTGTGGAAATAAATACTTTACTACTGTGGTGAACTGTCAGGGTATTTATTGGATGAAGGATTGGTAAAATTATAATATTTCAATATGGATTTTTAAATAAAAGGTAATTATAAACTCATTAAATAATCAACACCAACTCAATACATATGTGTTAATTCTCATAATAAATAGAACATTTAACAAATATCAATGTATTTTCAAAATGTAGTCATTTTCCATTGAATTATAACATAAATTAGCTTCTTCCATAGTGCTGTACATTAGGGTGATTATTTTGCTCAGAAAAAGAAATGGCCAGTCAGGGTCAGACACTACTGTTTTTAGTCTGTTCTGCTTTCCTGCTGAAATAAAGCTTGGTCAGTTAGTTCAGCCAATCATGTTCTGATTTGTAGCCACTTTCTTCAGGGTATTCCTGCTGAGGCTTCATACAACACCCCTGATGTTGATCACAGACCTTCAGTTTCTCTGAAAATTAAATCCTGTTAGTAGAAAACTCCTAACTGTGATAGATTCACTTTGCCACTGCGTCGCCATCACCTTTTAAGGTTCATTTTGCACGGTTAGGGCCCGCAAACACAAAGCAACACTGTTATTAACTTGAATTTATGAAGTCCAGTAATTCTCGCCTTATTATCTCTGTTGTTTTGGCTGATGGGGTTTGAATCTATGCAGGCGACAGCCTATTTACCACCCCCCCCCCCCCCCTTTACTTTCTAGAGCCTTGTCACAAAGTTAATTAGCTTTGCTCCCTAATTGGGTCCAGAAGATGCTCGTGGATTTTTTCTTTTTCTTTTTTCACCAGTGTGACTCGAGGTCCTGGAACAAAGCGTGGTCCACTCTCAGCTCAGAAGGAGATGGTTAACTGTGGCCCGCTGCCCTGCTGCAGCTGTTTTCTCCTAGGCTCCATGTTTTATTAAACTCCTTCCTGCTCCAAGTCTTGCTCTGACAGTTAGCAGAAGGTACCATGTAAAACTACTTTGAGAACAACTCACGCTCTGCAGTGCACCTCCACTCCTCTTTCTGACAAGTGGTGACATAGTAACTGTCGATCTTTCCTCCCCCATTATGGAGGAGGTTTCACATTTCTGCACTTCGTGGCTGCCAGCCGTCTTTTCTCTCCCCGTATTTCTCCTTTGAAACTAGCTCCGCTGCTACAAATCAAATCATGACGTATCGAGCAGCACTGCTCTCAAGTCGTGGCTCCTCTGACAACGCTGCAGACAACTGTGGATGTCTGGTAAGGTGCATCGTTCCCTCTGGTAGCTGGCTGTGTAGCATTTGAAAAAAGGTCACTCTGACACCTGGAGCGTTATGTTACATTAAACCTTTTCTTTTTTTGTTATTGTTGTTGCTTAATTTCAGGAAATGTCAAAAAAAAAAAAATCAAAAGAAAACACTGAAACAAAAATGTGTGACATGCACTACATTGCCCAAAGTATTGGGTCAACCATCCGGATAATTGATAATAATATTCAGGTGTTCTAATCTCTTACATGACTACAGTAAAAATAATGGCTACAGTGAATAAAATCCAACACCCACCTACAAACGTGTGTGAAAGAATGGGTCGCTCCCAGGAGCTCGGTGAATTCCAGTGCAGTAAAGTGATAGGACGCCACTTGTGTAATATGTTAAGTGGTGAAATTTCCAGCTGTTAGTGGTATTATAACAAAGTGGAGGCGAGTGGGAATGATGGCAACCCGAGCCATGACGTTGTAGGGCATCTACTGCGGTGTTGCTCCATCCAACAGGCTGAATATCTCCTGTGGAAAAACCTACATAGGAGGAATTTGGAGAAGCTGTGGAGACGGACCTTGTGTTGACTTCAAGGAAAGAGGTTGACAACGTCTAAGAGGAAATCATAGATCACACCAGAGTGTTTGGTTTGGAGCGGACTGGACTGACAATGGTGTTGAGGAGTGGACAGAACACATTGAAGACCTCCTCAATGTGGCCTGAGGACTTGGGAAGGCGGGTCCGTCACCATTGTAGAGTTCACCAAGGTAGTTAAAAACTCTCCTAGGCGGCCAGGAACTAGTGGTATATATTATACAGAGATTTTAAAGCCATCTGAAAGGAGATCTCTCAGTTGGTCCATTGGGTGGTCCATCACTTTGATTATCAGCAAACTTACCCAGCGCATGTTGGATTTTCTACGTTGATAAATACACTGGGAACACATTCAATTTGGAAAAGCCAAAGCCGGAGACCCTCCACTATGTGTTTGTACCCAGGAAGTGGTTTGGGGATGCAGATCTGGAACTGACTCTTACATTATCAGTAAGGCTTACAGAACACTGAACTGACCCAACTTTCCTCTGAAGCTCCCTGTCTCATTATAAGCATTGCAGATTAAAATCTTTTTGCAATTCAAATACATTTGCACATGGGAGATCTTTCCGCAGCCGTATTAACTAACATCACAAAGCACAAGAACGTGCTGTTTTTATCCTTGCAGGTTTACAGATTTGCACAGTGGGTCACCCCCTCCCACCTTTTTTCTCCTTAAAAAAAAGAGGTGTTGCAGCGGTGAATATGTGATTAAGGACAGGAAGAGCCCAGGTGTTTTAAAGGTTTGAACGTCTCTCACTGGTTTCCACACAGCCCGCCGGGACCTGAACTGACAGTATGGCTTCTGGATGGATTTAACTTCTCCACCAGATGCTTCCCTGGCTCTGGGGTCCAGATACTCAGGAGGAAAAGCTTGTGTTACATGTTTTCTCTCTTTTTTTTTCATTTTAGGATATATTACAGAAAAGCTAATTCTCAAGGGCAATTCGTGGTGATATTTTCCCTGCTGTGTTAGCACAGTTCATCATAATGATGCACAGCCTGGCAAAGTTATTTTCGAAAATGTATCCATTTCATTACAAGCGTGGAGTTAAAAAGATACCCTCCAGAATGTGGTTATTAAAAAAAAAGGATATTTCTGAAAGACATCAAAAACGGGTACACAAACAAAATGACTGAAAAGGATTAAAAACAGCCACTGATGGCAAAAAGAAGAAAGACATCATTACTCAGAGAAGGAAAGAGGCAAAATGTATGTGTAAAAGTGGACTGCATTTCAAGGCAAGGTTCTGTGATGATGCTGAGTGTTATTAATCACACTTATATTGGGACTGTAACTTAAATGATTGCTGAATGCAATTCAGAAATTCAAATTCTTGATTATTTTTCAGAGCATCCAAGTTATCTGCCTGTAGGCATTAATGTAGTTTCCAAAAATAAGAATTAAACGTCCTGTGAAACAATGTTCTGTGATTTATCCTTTAAATATAACTTATTTTTATCTTTTTTTTAACTTTTGTTTGTCGCCACTTTGAGATATTTAAAATGCTCTATAAATAATATTCATTATTATCATTGTTATTACCTCCAACTCCATTTCTTGGAACTTCCTCTTTGTTTTACGGCTACTCTCAAACTCCCAGAAGCACACGCAATTTACTCATTTAAATGGGGCAGAGGGAATTGATTTTGCACGTCTTTGTCAGGAATTGTCACCCTACAACAGAAAGTGAACCGGTCAGGCTTTGATCTAAAGCACTCCACACCAAATAAATGCAAAAACTGCTGCTAATTATGGCAAATCTCACAATTTTGGTGTAATGCTAGCAACAGAAGAAGAAATCGTTATTCGTCATCACAATTGTGCATTCCAACAAAAATTCTCTTCTGCATTTAACCCATTCTTTAAGGTTATGGTGTGCCGCTTTTATAGCACCCATGGAGCATTCTGGGGCTAAGGGTCCTTCTGCTCAGGGACCCATAGTGACAGTCTGCAGGGTTCAAACCAGGTGTTTGCAGCCTTCTCAGAATGCAAGCGCACTGCTCTCACCACTAGGCCACTATCCCCCCAAACCACTAGGCTACAGTGTGCAATGACTAACAAACCTCTCATCTAAAACAAGAGGTTAAAGTCAAACTTAAATTTTAACTCATCTTACATATTTGTTTTTCAGAGGTTGGAAATTGGTCTGTTAAGGTACACTAAAAGTTATTAAAAGGTTGACTCCTCAAGAAAGAATGTGGGTGTTTGACTCAGAATCTGACTTCTCGCCATATAACACTAAAATGCTCAAACTTCCATATACAGGAAATGAGCAATATCAAAGATCTAATCCAACTTTATTTATAAGGCATGTAAAACAAACACAGACAGCAAAGTGCTGTATAGCTAAAATATAATTAACGTTTTTAGAATCAATAAAATTTATAAAACAAGAAAACATGTATGTAAAACCACCATAAAATAATAAAGAAATCATGGCCTTATATACAGCTGCAGATAACTCCAGCGTTTGTGACTGGCTATGGAGAAGGCCTGGTCCCCTCTGAGCTTGCACTTCACTCTAGGTTCTCATTTGAAAACTTAAAAACAAATTACAAATTCTTTCAAGGGATCCTAGAATGGATGAGCAGCCAGTGGAGTGAACTCAAAAGTGCTGAAATGTGCTCAAACTTCTGTGTCATTTAAAATATATGCAGTATCATTTTGCACCATCCATAGACATGGGATTAGAGACCCCCTGACACCAAAATACAGTTTGTTACAGTACTCTAGCCATTTAGCCACAAAAGTATGGATTACGTTCTCCAAGTGCTTTTTTTGTAAATATGGGCTTGTCCAGTTGCCACAGTCGAAAGAAGCAGAACCTGATAGCCTTGATCTGGCTCTCAAATTTCAGCCGTTCATACATTTCAAAAACAAAGATTTGTGCCTGTCAGCTTCAGACGCCCCAGGTCCAAACACAGGCCCGCTGATGTGCCACCAAATGCCATCACCTCAGTCTTTTTGTTGTTGTTGTTAAAACAGAAAAAAATAAAGCCATCCACCTCTTCAAGATATTAAACCAGTTAAGAATGGGTCCAAACGAGTTGGTGTCACACTTGTGTCACAATGCCATGTACTGCCACGGTCCACTCCTCACAAAATAGAAACTGTCAGACATCTTTTTTTCCCAACTGAACGTAAAGAAGAAAATAAACATTTTCTCAATCATCCATCCATCTGTCCATATCAGCTTCAAAGAAGGTCTGATATTGGACCAAAAGTTTCCTATCTAAGGAAACCCAGCAGGTTGCATCAAGCCTTGACAAGCAGCCTTCACTCCTCCTGAAAGAGCGTAGAGCCACAGTGGACAGTGAACTGCAATGGCAGCAATCCCTCATACCGAGCATGCATGTAGCGACAGTGGAGAGGAAAACTCCCCTTTAACAGGGAGGAAAACCTCCAGCAGAACCAGGTTCAGTGAGAACGGTCATCTGCCTCGACCCACTGGGGGTTAGAGAAGACAGAGCAGAGACACAGAAAGCACAGAGAAGCAGTGATCCAGGAATCCTTCTATGTTAGAGAGGTTAATGGAAGATGATCTTTCTCCCCCCTGAATGGTGTCGTAGCTACACAGAACGCCAGGTCAGATGTGCTTACTATGTAAAAAAGAACATACAATTAGTCACCTTTCCCTGGTTTTATAATTGATATTTAGTCCTTTAAATTTATATATTATTTCTATCTTTCTAAGTTTATTTTCACAATAAGAAATCGAACAGACAATAATACCATAATGATAATACCGTAATGATACTGAATGACCTAGAATGCACCAACTAAATTGTTATTATACCTTTATTTTTACAGGCAAGTCATTAAGAACAAGTTCTTATTTACAATGGTGGTCTGACATATGGAGTTACTTAGGAAAAGGGAAGTAGGGCTAAAATAAATACAATACATTAGTAATACATACATGAAATACAATTTAAAACACAACAGACAACCCAAAAATGACTATGTAGAGAAGCAGCTGCAAGTGTCTGTGAACAAGGGTGATATAATTGTTTTGAAGGATGAAATTGAAATTAGTCTATCCAGTTTAAGAATATATTGCAGAGCGGCAGCAGATTGAAAAGAAGCAAGACCAAAGGTAGTGTTGGTTTTGGGAATACGTAATTGTAGATGAAGTGAGGACCGGGTGTTGTATGTGACAGGCTTTGGCTGCAGCAGGTGACCTAAATAAGGTGGTGAGCGGCTGAGAAGGGTCTTGTAAATGAAGATGAACCAGTGAATTTTGCATCGATTGTGAAGGGAGGGCCAGTTGACAGATGAATTCAGAGCACAGTGGTGTGTATTGAAAGGAGCATTTATGGCAAACGTGATGGTGGAATAGTGAAGACTGTCAAGTTTTGATAGAGTGGACTTGCAAGCAACCCTATATATACTGTCTCCATAGTCTAAAATGGGTAGAATGATCATTTGGATAAGAGTAAATTTCGCAGAAGTGGTGAAGGAAGACCGGTTTCTGTAAAGGAAGCCAAGCTTAGCCTTGACATTAGATTGCAGCTTTGAAATGTGGATGGAGAAGGAAAGTGATGTTTCCAACCAGATGCCCAAGTGTTTATATGCAGTGACTTGTTCTAAAAAAAAAAAAACCTTGCAGGTGGAGATGTTAAGGGCAGTAGGAGGCGGTTTCTAATTTTAATTCTAAGGTAAAATACAAACAAATACTAAAGGATCCAGGAACTTAAAAAAGTCAAGCATGTCATTGTTATCCATTGCAGAGGCAATCTTTGGAGATCACCCTCAACACGTCCACTTATTGCATGCACAACTTTTTTTCCCCCATGTAATTAAACACTCCTTATTTGGAATCTTTGAAGATCAGGGCCTTAGAGTGTTGCTTTTTTTCCTAATGACAGTCATCGAGTATGGGCATACCCTGGACTCTGACAGAGATTTACATCCCTTTCCACACGTTGAAGGCACTGAAGTAAGTTGTCTGGTGAAATGTGAGTGTTACAAATACATGCTACACTAGTAGAAAAGCAGTTTAATTGCTTTTAGTTTCTTTGTGTCATCATTGCAAGCACCTTCTGCATCGTTTTGGTGTGGAGTGCTTTACTAAGTATCTTCACGAACTTTGCTACAATGGATGTGTCATATCAGGCACATTAAGATGCTTAATTTGTTTTCATTTTAATGAAAGTAATATCCAGACTTTTAAATCTCCAAACTGTAGACTTTGCTAATTATCATAATTGAATTTGGGAGTCCCCATGACTCTAATGGCACTGGTCTGGTTTGATCCATTTCCACACCCAGAATGTATATTAAAGGAGCCTGGGCAATGGAAAGTGAGTGTCTTTGAAATGTGCAACCACAGCAGAATGACAATTTAATTGCTCTTTGACTTACTCGACTCTAAGGATGACTGTTGTAAAATCACTAGCCAATCACTTCTTTGTGTGTGCTGAATAAAAAGGACCAAATACAGTGATTACTGTAGCTGTCTCAATGTGGACAGCCTGTCTGGTTGCCTTACATGCATTTTATTCAGAAAGCATTTTGTCATAGGGCACTCGTAACCATTATTTAAAAAATCCTGCTTAATACAGACAAAAGCTGGATAAACATTTATCTTCTTTTTGGTGCTGAGAGTACAAAATCCAGGTGTGTTTATATGGGACAGTATGGCTTTTTATTCTTTCCCCCTCTTCCTACAAATTGCAGTAATATCCCACATTTCTACTCACTCTATTTTTCAAAAAACACCTCTGCAGGGTCAACGTTTTTCCATCATTTTAGCCTATCTAGTGGCTATTAAATAAACTTGGAGCAAGTCAAGTGCAGGCTGACCTGTTCATGTCTTTGGAGACCGAATGGGAACATTTTCGGAGATGATAATAACTTAAACTGTGTAGATTGCTTTTGAAAAAGCAAAGAGAATGACCACATATGAGAGGAAATAAAATTGCAAAACATTTATTCCTCCTAAATCTGAAATAGCAATCCAAAATTTAGAGTAAAAATAGTTGAAAACACTAGCACGTTCTGCAATATGCTGCGCATGCCAGAGTGCAGTATGGAAAGTTGGAATAAATGATCATGGCCAACTTTATGAGGTGGGTTTATTTGACAGGCTTGTCAAATTAAATGTTATATAAATGCATGCATACAGTTTTTGTTTTTCACTTAAAACGTTTTGGCAAATTAGACATTTCATATGGACCATGAGACACCAAAACAAAAGTGTAGAATTAAGCAAATTGTATTTGGAGTTTCAGATTAAAGGAAGTGGACACAATTTCTCAACAAAATTTTAGGATTTTCTTAGAATTTTTATTGATTTCACATTTTGTGAAAATTACAATATAAGGCCCCTCGAAGACAGTAAATTTTCACAAAAGATTAAGAAAAAAATGTGCGTCCACACAAGTGGAAGCATCACCACTGAAAACGCTTTAGTTTGGTATGCCAAGCTCATTGGTGGTGCTGACACAGCCCCAGAAACATGCAAAAAATTCCCAAACATGCGCAGACAATTCATGTTATGTGTACAAAACAACGTGGTGGGGGATCAGACACAAACATCTTTGCATGTCTAATGCGATCTTTATGTAGGTTGGCAGGGGATATGCCGTATAGAGCGGTTCTCGTGAGGAAGACTCCAAGGACGCTACTAACAGGCATCACAAAGCTAATGTTTGCGTTAGCATGAACGCAACATTGGAAAGCGCCATCTTTGTTGTTATTTGTGAGAGTGGGGACCATGCGGGTTACGGAGAGAAGCAAAGCTACAATGTCATCATTTTAGAAAAGACGTGGCTCACATGTACACACAGAAACATGAAACCAGAGTTTTGAAATGTATCCACTTTCAAAAATGATTGTTTACTGTCCCCCAAATTTCCAGATCTGTGACACATAACCTAAACGATGAAACACCTTTGTGGATACACCGAATCCTGTGTGGATGGGGCCTTAAAATCCTATATTTGTTTGCTCTTTGTGCATTTAAACACTAAAAGTTCACAAACAGATGTGCCCCACTGTGTCTCATTGACTTAATGAGAAACAAATTGATGGAAGACCAAAATAGTTTATTATCACTGCTATCATAACTTTGTATACCCAAGGCAGACCAATTGAGTTTTTAAAGTTGCCATTAGTGTAAATCACCTGCTTTCAGAGTCAAAAGACAATAGCACAGATTATAACTTAAGTCTGTTTCTTGTGCTTGAATTGCACTCTGGGCACAAAAACAAAGACTGCAGCCGATACCTTGAGTCATGCTCTAAAGACTTAAGATTAATTACCGCTCTTTATTGAAGCTTTAACCTGATTGGGCCTTAACTTAGACTGAGTCCTAAAGGCCCATTACTCTATTCATGACTTGATTCAGACTTCTGGTTTGGGGCGTGAGTCTAATACATTACCCTGGAAGACTTGATTCTTAACTGGGAGTTGGCCCTAAAAGACTGGACACTTGACTTGGACGTACAATTCAAAGACTTGACAAAATGCTGCTCTTAAATACTTTAGACTTAACCACAGAATTCTGGTTTATCATGAATAATCTTTACAAGAGACTTGAGACCAAGTTTAGACCAGCCCTTCAAAGATGTGAGACTTGACTTGGATTTGCTCTTCAAAAAACTTAGATCTGACGTGGACTTTTCCCTCAAAGACTTTGAAGATTTGACTTGGACTTGGAAAAGAATAGGATTTGTGAACATCTCTAGGACTCAGCAACAACTTGAAACATCTCAAAGAAGTATCTCCTTTCAATGCTACAATATTTTAACAGCTTCCTAATCACAGTGTCAAGGGAAAGGGTGGGTACTGTAATCAAATAGTCAGAAATGCATAATGCAGTGCACCATTTTTTAATTGACTGGATACATATTGGTTTTCCTTCCCATGATGTGTTGGGGTCTAAGAGCCTGTTTTGACCCAGAGCCTGCCTTTCTTTGTCAAGTAAAAAGGTTCAGAATGAGCTTTCCTTTATACCATCATAAGTTATGTGGTGTCTGTTTTCCTTCTTCCTCTGTGAACACAACACCACACAAACGGAAATGAATTGATGGACAAGTGATGTAGATGAGACAAAAAACCCAACTTATAGAAAAAGATGCAGGTTATCATACTTTTGAGCCATGACCTTTGCTGAGCGACACTTGAGGGTGATGGGAGGTTGTTAAGTCCCTCAATGAGATTACATTATAGGAGACCCTCATAATATAATGATGTGATCAAATCAATCACACATTCAGAAAAAGAGTCTTTTTAGAAAATCAAGTGTGATTAAGGTCCCATTTTAAGTGTTCTGTTAAATTTTAAACTTAGATGCTGCTGAGAAATGTAGTGGAATAATAGAAATCTATTTGCTTAGAGTACTTCAATTAGAACAGGTTTGAAAAACTAAAATGCATAAAAAATCTAGAAATGTAATTCTTTTATGTATTGTTAATAATCTGGATCCCTACATTACTCTAAATACAGATGGTCTGCCAGCTGTGGAGAAGGATTTTAAAACTTGAAAAAACCTTCTTCAAGACAAAAGATGGTTTATTTGATACTGTGTTGGACCACTAGGGTGATGAAAACATTCACACTCACAAAGGGCTAAACTGATGGGTTGTGGGTGTGCAGACTGCTTTTAATCAATTATCATGCACTGGCTAAAACATAAAAATGGATTTTGTACTTTTGTCAAATAGAACAGCCCACTCTTTCTCTGGGTCTAAAAGCTACATTTGTCCACCATGTAAATCTGTCAAAAAGAGGGATCAACCTGACCTGCTTCATGTCAGGATCTCAGTGAAAAACTGCTGGTAACTGCTCGACAAAAAAAAAAAAAAAAGTCCCTTTGTTGGATTATGGAATGTTTCATGTTGAATGCATTTGGATAATAAGTAGTTAAATCTCTTTTCCATAATAAATTGCCAAAAACAACAAATCAACATATACAAAAGACACACTGGTCTGCAAAAGGGTGCAATGCTTTCTAACCAATTTTGCAATAATCACTAAGAGGATTTATGAGAACTTTTTTCAACGTTATACAAATAGCAAAAACAACAGCAAAATAGATTTTCCTTGCTACTACAGGAAGTCAAAAAGTAGCTGTTTAAAACTAAGCATTAAATGCCATAACAAATGTTATTAACCACAGTACTGATAGAAAGTAAAAAAAAATTCTATCAGCTGTACCTGAATTTTCAGTAACTGAATCTGTACAAGAGCGTATAAGCATGTTATCACACCAAGCTATTTAAAGGTGCCATGACATCACTGTGTAAACCAGTTCATGTAGATGATATTGCTGCATATTTAAATTGTCTAAAGGATTTCATTTAAAAAAAAAATCGTGAGCCTGTATTGTCAGGCCAAAATGTCCCTCCTCATTAAAAGGGTTGTTTGCAGTAATGACATACGGCTCCACCTAGTTGAAATTAAATGAAATAAACTTATTGGTAATTACCGTCTTGTGGTCGCCACCTTCCGTGTTGATACAGAAGCTTTTTTTTAAAAAAAATCTGTTTGTTTGAAAACCACGACTTGAATTCTCCTACAGGAAACAGTCTTCAGTAAAGTCCCCATAAAATAACATCAGTCACTCTTCTATATTTTTCACATCCTTCGGGAGTAAGTGTGTTGTGCAATTTCACATAGTTGATTAAGAATATTAACTATTATAATTGGATATTTTAATTGATATGTTAGTCAAATCAAGGGAAACAAAATTTTTTTTTTCAAATGGTTGTGATTAAGGGCTAACAGTCTTTAATGATTATAACTAACAATTGGGTTTATTAATCAAAAAATATTAACCTTATTTACCATGGAAGATGGATTTCTAGCTAGTTGTAACACTGAAATAGACTTACCACCAGAAAATGCTAATTTACTGTTGTTTCCAACTCAGTATGATGTTATTCCACATGGGGATTCCACAACAGCTCAAAAAACGGTCAGATCAGAAAACAGGGTTGAATTTCTAGGAAATTCATATTCTCCAATCGGAACACACCATCAAGCAAACTAACTTTGCAGCGGTTACTAAAAAGGGGAGCTAATATGTCCGATGGTGGTCTAAAATGCATGAAGTTTCCACTTACTCCCGAAGTTCGAGAGAATCACAGATTGACTGAAGTTCATTTTGTCATAGTTTGGGTTTTGTTTCGGTTAAGTTATCTACTTTGCTTTATTTAACCAGTTCACCAGCCTGTAATCAGCCAGCTCAGTTCACATCTCAGTCAGCAGTCAGTTCTGTTCACCTCGCAACCACCAGCCACTACCCTATTAGTTTGTCTGTCACTCCCCTGTCACCAGTCACTACCAATCAGTTCAGTTCCTTCTCTAGCCACCACCCTTCCTCTGATCAGTCTCACCTGTCAGCTGTAATTAGTTTTCAACTCCGGTCACCTGTGCACTCCTCTATTTAAACCTGCCTCAAACCTCTGTTCGGGGCCAGATTATTCCGAGCCTTTTGGTGAGTCTAGTTCAGCGCTCTCTGTTTCTTTGTTGACCTGTAGATCTGACCCAATTTTGCCTCCGGACACTCTGAGCCAGGCTGACCCCTGAATTACCTGTTTTCCTGGCTGATCTGACTGCCTGCTTGTGTGGCCTGACCCTGTTCTGCCTCTGGACTATCTGAGCTTGCCTGATCCCTCTCTGTTTATCCCGCCTGCATGTTACCTGTTTTTTGACTTAGGACTGCCTCCAACTACGAACTCTGCTTTATCCTGTTCACCAGATTGCTTGCCTGTCATCCTGATTCTGACCCTACTCTTGTTATTTAATAAACTGTCCAAAATCATAACCTGAGTGTCTGGCTGAATACTGGGTCCTCTGTCTCTGTTCATGACACATTTATTCGGACTTTACTGATAACGGTTTCCTGTTGGGTAATTCAAAGCGTGGTTTTCGGGCAAACAGATTAAAAAAAAAAAACATATTTACAACATGAAAGGTGGCAAGCATAACGCTGGCATTACCCATAAATTTGGTCAGAGTGAAGTCAACTTGGTAGAGCTGCATACCAATACCGCACCTAATCCTTTTACTTTGGCCTGAAAAGACAATATGCTGATGTAATTTTTTAAATGAAATTCTTTGGAGAATTTACACATGCAGCAAATTAACTACCTGAAACCGTTTATACAGTGATGTCATGGCACCTTTAATATCTCAGCTAATTTGACCTTTTATTTCTTAGTCTGCCACCTGGTACCATTTCTGGCACAACCATTTCTTTTTATGTACATGATAGCGCTACAGCAGAGCAGGCCGCTTCAGAAATTCAGAAAGATAGCAATTTAGCTTCTTCCATTATTTAGTCCTTCAATTAGTTCTTCATTTTGCTCTTTGGAAATCTGAGTTACTAATATGTTAGTTCAGCTACCTGATACAAGACAATTGCAAAGTTACAAGCTGAAAATTCCCTCAATACAACATGTTCGGGAATTACTTTTGATGAATTTTCATCATGGGCATTGCTGAGGGCATTGCCATAGGTTTTGGGCAAGTATCTTGAGAGTTAAAGCTATATTACTCATTTACTGGCCTAGCCATACAAAGTGTATAGAGTATACTGTTTTTTTTTGTTTGTTTTTCTGTATACCATTCCTTCCTTGAATTTTTTTCCATGTCACTTTTTACATCCATTCACCCTTAAAACTAACTTGCACCCACTCTCTATCTGCTTTCATGTTTTTGTTCTGTCTTTCTTAGAACAGCATTCTTTGAAATGTTGAATTTTAAGTTGTTGGGGTTTTTTGTCGTCTTTCCTTTAAACTCAAGTCAGAGTTCAGCTTTCTCTCAAGTTTGAATGAAATGCACTTCAGTTTGTACTGTGAAATTGAAGACCAGAGTGGAAGGAATGAACACAGAAAGCTCTGAAGTATAGAAGAGAGGCACTTTGCCCTCTTGTGTGAGCTTCTTTTATTCTTACTCTACCTTTATATTTACATTTATGCCTACTGTATATCAAACCATTGTCTTATTTTATCCAAATGTATGAACTTTATATGTCATGCATTGGATATTTAGCAGTGTTTTTTGTCTTCCTTGTTTCATTATTTGAGATAAATCATAAAATAATCAGAGTTAGAATATGTCTGGCCCAGAAACATAATTATTTTAATGTTTGCTACTTAAATATATATTCATGATAGGTTAGTTCTGTGCAGTTGTAATGAAATCCTGTGACTAGAAAGTTGTTATTGATCAAGAAATAATTGTTACAACCGTATGAAAATGAACTTACAAATTATTCTTTGAAATGAATTACGGAACATAAATACTTATAAAAGATTGAATAATTTCAAGGCCGTACAGGCAGGGGACATCCAGATTTTACTATTGAATTCTGCTCATTGTGAGCACTCTCTGGGGTGCGGTAAATCAGTGTTTAAGCTTAGATTATATTGTAATGAGGTCTATCCAGACAGAGAACAAGAGGGCTCTTTTGAATAATTCAATGTGAACCTTTGGGATCTTGCAAAGACAATTATGTGCCTGTCGACTGTAATTTTCCCTTTTTTTTCAATTTTTAAGTGCACAGAATTGTAAAAGGGACAGAAAATAAATCTATGAATGTGTACATGCAGTATATGAATAAATCAAACATACCTTTCAACCTAATCAACCCCTGGGGAATCAGTTTATTATGTCTTTTAATCAGCTATATAGTACATTGCCTGTCAGAAGAGTCAATACAAATTTAATAAGGTTTTAATAAAGCTTATAAATGCATACCGAACATTAATCCATAATTTCTGTCAAATATGTTTGACATTTAAAGTATGAGTTTTAGATATCTGTCCACAGAAACAACTGTTAAATAAAAAGATATTGTTTTTGTGTGTTTGACCATTTATCTTGGATATGTTGAATTAGTTATATCCATGTCAGCGAATCATACTCATACTGTTTGGAGTGCTTTGTAATGCTTCAGTGTTTAGCAGCAAACACATTTTGAATTAATTTTATTCAGACAAACAAAAGATGAATAACACATGTAGTGAGTTATTTTAAAACAAAGATTAAACTGATACTAACATTTTGTAAAAATGCAAGTTAAAAGAGTTAATTATTAATTTATTATACAGTTACTTTTGGCAGCAAAGCAACAAGTGATTAGTCATTAAGAGGATGAAACAGTATTTGCAAAGGTAGTAGCAACTAGAAGCAGCAGGAAACTACTGACTCTTTGCTCAGCAACGCCTCTTCCTGTGTTCAATCCACATGGCTACCAAGCACTGCTGTGGCCAATAACTGATGGTGGTCCCCATCCCTTCCACTACTGCTAAAGGGTTTTTACTCAGATATGTACCCCATCGTGTCAGAACATACACTAACTCACTATTTTATTAGGCATATTTTGCTAGCCATGGGTTGGACCCTGTTTTGATTTCAGAATTGCCTTAATTCATGGTATAGATTCAACAAACTGTCAGAAACATTTCAGGAAAACATTTAAAGTTTGATCCATGTTACCAAGACAGTATTACTCAGTTGTTACATATTACAAAGCCTTATGCCAATATTCTGACTATCACATCCCAAAGGTACTGCGTTGGCTTGAGATCTGATGACTGAAAGGCCATTTGAATAATTCAATTAAATGAAGTATTGTGTGTTGTGTTTACTCACATTGTGCAGGTTTCCTCAAAGAGTTCTTGTAGATGCTAATAGCTGGGGGCAGAAAGGATCTCCAGTAACAGTCTGTCTCGCAGTGGGTCTTAGACTGAAGACACTGTTGTTGTATGATAGTGTGATGAAGAGGATGCTCAGGGTTGTCTATAATGCTCTTCACTTTATGAAGAATCCTTCTTTGCACAATCATCACCAGACCTTCTAGAGGATTCACCTGAACAGAACCAGCCTTCTTTATTATCTTGTTGGGCCCCTTTAAGTCAATGGCTCTAATGCTGGTATCCCAAGGTATTGTGGAAGAAGAGATCTCACACTACACAACAGAACAGTAGAAGTTCTGCAGCATCTGTCTATAGACACTGAATTACCTAAAGGCTGGTTCACACATCAGGATTTGAAAATAACTGTCAGATTTTCAGAGCCTGAGAGACACCACACGTAATGATAAAAAAAATAAAAATCTTAGATAAAACATGTTTGTCAGACAGCAAGCTCAACACACCACACACGAACAGATTTCGCTTAAGATCATTCAGATATCAGATGAGAAATGTTGCGAATCCTCTCAAGATCAAACGAGAGCTCAGAGTATGGAGGAATAGGAACAATAATGGTTAAGGTTAGTTTGTGGACCAATTTTAACAGAGAAAAAACATTACAAAAAGAAAAGGCATTGGTTAAAGAAGCGGAGACAGCGCGACCGGGGGGCTCTATGCTTGGGACACTATGAAATGGAGGCGAGTTGTTTTTTTTGTTTTTTTTCTCTCGGGGAATCCCTCACCTCGCTTTCTGATTGGCTGCCCATCATATTCAAGAGGCTGCCTGCTCGTTTGTCCTCTGGGGACAACACACACGCCACAATAACACACGGCAAGACAATCCAACATGTTGAATATCCCCAATTTGAGGTTGGAGTGGTCCCGACGTACCACCGAGCGGACCCGGGCTGTGTTCGCCTTAACCTCCCTCCTGCACGTCCCCCCACCAGCAGGATGCACTCCCTGAAGGGAAGAGCATCTGCAGGATAGTGGCCAGGTCACGACATGATGCTGGTGGAGGAAAATGTTTCCTGACACGCTCCTCCAAAACACCCCAAAGTGGCTCAATAATATTTAGATCTGGTGACTGTGCAGGCCATGGGAGATGTTCAACTTCACTTTCATGTTCATCAAACCAATCTTTCACCAGTCTTGCTGTGTGTATTGGTACATTGTCATCCTGATACACGGCACCTCCTTCAGGATACAATGTTTGAACCATTGGATGCACATGGTCCTCCAGAATGGTTCGGTAGTCCTTGGCAGTGACGCGCCCATCTAGCACAAGTATGGGGCCAAGGGAATGCCATGATATGGCAGCCCAAACCATCACTGATCCACCCCCATGCTTCACTCTGGGCATGCAACAGTCTGGGTGGTATGCTACTTTGGGGCTTCTCCACACCGTAACTCTCCCAGATGTGGGGAAAACAGTAAAGGTGGACTCATCAGAGAACAATACATGTTTCAAATTGTCCACAGCCCAAGATTTGCGCTCCTTGCACCATTGAAGCCGACGTTTGGCATTGGCACGAGTGACCAAAGGTTTGGCTATAGCAGCCCGGCCGTGGATATTGACCCTGTGGACCTCCCGACGGACAGTTTTGGTGGAAACAGGAGAGTTGAGGTGCACGTTTAATTCTGCCATGATTTGGGCAGAATTTTATGTTTTTTGGATACAATCCGGGTTAGCACCCGAACATCCCTTTCAGACAGCTTCCTCTTGCGTCCACAGTTAATCCTGTTGGATGTGGTTCGTCCTTCTTAGTGGTATGCTGACATTACCCTGGATACCGTGGCTCTTGATACATCACAAAGACTTGCTGTCTTGGTCACAGATGCGCCAGCAAGACGGGCACCAACAATTTGTCCTCTTTTGAACTCTTTTATGTCACCCATAATGTGTGGATTGCAATATTTTGAGCAAAACTGTGCTCTTACCCTGCTAATTGGACCTTCACACTCTGCTCTTATTGGTTCAATGTGCAATTAATGAAGATTGGCCACCAGGCTGATCCAATTTAGCCATGAAACCTCCCACAATAAAATGAGAGGTGTTTCAGTTTCATTGTCCAACCCCTTTATATATACCACTTCTGGAAACTTCTGTCAACATCTTCTGACAAATTCCATAAGCCCTCCACCAAAAATCATAACTTTTGAGACAGTTTAGAAAATTTCATTTAATTTACGTGTGGCATGCAAAAGAAAACAATTTTCTACAGATTTGAGTTCTGTCAAATCACAAAAACATGTTTTCAAAAAATGCTGTTATGATGTGTGAGCTTATTACTTGTTTTGAGAAACTTTTATTTGACTGAGAGATCCTGTTATGCTCTCTGCTTTTTGTGGCTCTTGTCCAATATACTCATTTTAGAGATTCTTCAGCGATACCCTAAGAAATAAAATTGCTTTACATTTTTCAGTATTTGAAATTGTGCATTTTCTTCTAACCATCCAAAGATTGTTGTTGTTTTTTTACTTCTTCTAGCGGCCAACAAGCCACAATTATGATGCTGTCATAAGCTGCCTCTGCAAATATTAAGTCACCCTCCCTTGAATTAATTTCATAGTTAAGAAAACACTGGCACGGTTTTGAGGCATGACGTTGACGTGGCCCGTTGTTTCGTACCGGAGTTTGTTTCCTTGTCAGTGCGGCTCTGATCAGGGGTCACAGGAAGTTGCATCTGAAGCATATGACATAAATGAAAACTTTATAGTGCTACTCTTTTTCATAAATGTTTGTGTTTTAGACATTGTGTCATTAGATCACAAGGAAACCAGTGGAAAAAAAGGTAAGACTTGTCACAGGAATATGAAGGACTCACTACTTAATTTACATTTAAGTGGCGATTTCTAAAAAAGAATAAAAGTATTGTTTCAGCTACCACTGAACCATTACTGCTATCCTGTGGTTTCCAGCTAAGCTTACTAATAGAACTGTGAGGGAAATGGGACTATTTATTAATTGAAGACCAGATCCAAGGGTTGTAGACAAGAAAACAGGTCCTGTTAAATCTGATCTAGCTTATCTGCCTATTGCCCATGAATGACTTCTTGTAAATGTTTTTTCTGGGTCAGGGGAACCTTGTACCTTCTGTCTGATGGGAGCAGCTGGACTGAGTAATGAATCCTCTGTGACCAGTGTAGCCTTACTGATCACAGTTCAAAATGGGGTGTTTGTGGTAATCTGGTAATTTTGCTGGCCCAATTAATGATACAGGACACTTTGGTTTTATATTTGATCTTAAGAGAATTATACATGGACACAAATGTGAAAGTGAGGATGTATTCTACTAATTATATGTAAGCCAGAGTTAAAATCGAATACTTTAAAAAAATACCAATTTTCTCAGCAGGTGGAGACATTGTTGTGCATGTGAATTCAAAACTAAGAGCATGTCCACTTCAGTTCCCAGGTATTTAAAAGACCCCACCCGCTTCATTTGCTGACCCTGGATGTCAGTAGGCTGGAAGAGTGATGACCCAACATCTTTGACTCTGGCTCTGCCTCAGCAACAAAACTCCAAAGTTTTTGAGAGATTGAGGGAGTTGTCAATTCAGATTTTTTGTCAAGGTGCTGACTGTGATCTGATACTGGAGCAGAACATCAGTTCCAGTTATACGGGCCACCAGAACCATGTCATCTGTATATTTTAAAAGGGACATTGTTTCAGCATTACAGGGGATGCTGTGGTTGTAAACTGAAAACAACATTGATGATAAAACACAACCCTGAGGGAGCCATATGTATAAACCAATGTAGAGGATTTAAACCCATTTAAGAGGACAATTATCCAATTTCTGTTTAGGAACTGGGATTATTGTACATTCCTTGCATTGGTGAGGGTCACAACCAAGGTCTAGAAGCAGCTGGAACAGTCTGGTGATAAGTCCACCCAGCTGAACGGCTCAGTTCTTCAGCACCCTAAGCCAGTTAGAGCCAGGGGCCTTATGGAGGTTGATCTTGTTCAGAATGGCGGTCACCAGATGCTTGTTTATTGTGAGGTGAGGATGGAGGGAGCTCAGGGGTGGACAGGTCCATGTTGTTTGTTTGATTCCACTGTCGAACCGGGTGAAAAACCGGTTGAGTTGATCTGTTATAAGGCCCGTTTACACTACACCTAAAAACCGAGCCATGCCGAGACCATTCCGAGCTTGGATCAGTTAACCGAGATAAGACGGCCGTTTACACACGAGTTATCTCGGTTATCTCGGTTCCTTGGTTGCTCCTCGCCTCCTAGTGGCGATCTGCGGTACTACCGCTCTCTGGAATTGAAGGCGGGACCGAGCAAATCAAAATGGCGGCACCCGTAACATTCAGGATATTATGGTTAGACATAGTCGGCTTTTGGGACGTGGATAAGACAAACAAACGTCTAATAAGGATTTACAGACGCAGGAAACAACAACAAACACTGAGGTTCATCACACTGCTAAGCAGAATCATCTCTGGAAACCGTGTGGCACGGTAAGGAAGCTAGTATTATTATGAATGTCTGAAATTTATCTGAATGGAGTGTGAATCGGGACGTGCAGCCAGACACGCCGGAAAACCCGCTGACAGTCAGCTGACTGTAAGGGCATGACGCGGTCTTTATCAGAAAACCGGGCCAGAAAAAAAACCAGGCCGAGACCTGCTCAGGAACTGGTCTGCAGTTAGCGCGGTCCGGTTATGTTTAGCGCGGTCCGGTTCAGTCTGCTGACCGTTTACACACAAGAGTTATCTCGGTTACCGAGCTCGGACTGGTCTCGGCTCGGTTAAAAAAGTGTAGTGTAAACGGGCCTATAGAGTAGCTAGTACTCAATGACATTACTTAATGTGACCCTATAAAATTGATTCATTATGATCATGGTGAGTGTTGTGGAGTTCTTTTGTATGTTAATTTTAGACTGAGATTATTGGCAGAATTGATGCACATTATGTGGTCTGTTTTACATTTTTGTAGAATCAACTGGAAGGGAGCATGCCTGTGCCAATTCTCAGCTATCCGGGTCATCGCAACAGCAAACAGGCTTAAATCGGTCAGGGAGAACAGAGGGTTTGAAAGAGGGGTGAAAGAAGCCATCTTGGTCAAAATAGAAAAGCCATCACTGGATAGAGGGGGGGGGGGGGGTTGAGCTTCCAGCTCCCCAACGTTTACATCTCAGTCCTCCAACATGTTCCAAAGAGATTACATCAGCATCTCATCATGATTCAGGTGACCAAGTACTCCACTCATACCAAGCAACAGCTACTAACGACCCAGGACAGTGACGGGTGGGTCATTGATTTGCATCTGACTGAGAATGCGCCTAGGATGATGGGCATCCATGTCTTTAAAAACAGCAGTGCACCAGCTGCAGGTTGCTCAGTGCGAGCCACCAGAATAGACAAAGACTCCTGGATAGGTTTTCAGAAAGAACTGAACGAAAGTCCGGGCACCTCCGATTTAAGCCTGTTTGCAACCGGAAGGGAGAAACACTGCTTTACTTATTTTATATCCATTTATATCTTGGGATGATGAAGCCCCTGAGACACACTGTTGCAGATTCAAAAAGAAAGGATTTAACCTGCTTCAACAGTATTATAAAGCTTTTTAAATAATCAATCGTATCCTCTCTGTATTTTCAAACATGCATCTGCTATCTGTTTAAATAAAATTTGGCAGTTGTTTTTTTTATTTATTTATTCTCATGATGTAATGGAAGGTGACAGAATGTGGACAGTTTGGACTTGGTATGACTCTCAGGTAGATTTCCATGCAGGAAAAGACACCCAGCAGTCATCAATCACTCTCAGTCAGGCTGGGGAGACTGGCATATCTATCCTCATTCGAGCTGTCTGTACCAATCAGGGAGCCAAATTATACTGTGGACCTAATGTGTTTATGAAGGATTATTAAGGGACTTTTTAAAATTTTGAGTGTTCAACTTTTTTCTTTACCTGTTATAGAGCTAGGATGTAAATGGTCCACAAACTGCCAGCGTTGCTACTGAGGATTACAAACAAATGAAGCAAACTCCAGAACAGCAAACTATTTTAATAGTGGTGTTGGAGCGAGTATTTCTGGTTGATAAGACTTTTCCAAACAAATCTGAAATCTTACCGTCCAACTACATTGTGCACATCAGCAGCAATATACTATTTAACATGCAGTGTATGCTAATTATAAGAACCAATAAAAAGCATGCCAACTCTTAATTTACCATAAATGTATAATTGATCTACAGATTTACATTAGAAATTCAAGTGCGGCTTTGTTAAACTGTTGTCTGGATTAGATTTAAATTCAATTAGATTTCAATTTTGACCTTCATTGAAACATTTAGTTTTTAAATGATTTTTAAATCAATTAAATAATATAATAGCAAGAAAAAAATAGTATGGTCAAATTCGATTTTTTTACTTTAAAATTGTGTGTGATCTTACATTTATTTGTATATGAGGTTCATGGAACTAGGTTGCGTAATTCATGTCTCTCAAAATCTCCAGGTTCCCTCGCACCTTTGTGTTGTAGATGCTGATGTTCAGTCTGCTGCTCATTTAATTGCAAGGCAATCCATGTCACTCCAAACCTTTTTTAATGATACCTGGCTTTCAATGTGAGTAGCCGGTATTTTATGTTTGGTGAGCCTTCCTTGGTAAAATTTTATTCTTCCATCCATTTTCTAACACGCTTATCCCTATTGGGGTCGCGAGGGGTGCTGGTACCTATCTCCAGCCGTCAATGGGCGAGAGGCGGGGTACACCCTGGACAGGTCGCCAGTCTGGTAAAATTTTAACTTCACAAAATCTTGCTGCAGTCCATTCATTATCACATTTTGAAAATAAAAATAATTGAAAAAAGAGCCCCCACTGCGTAGAAGAGCACATGTTACTCATTGTTCCTATGGGGCGAAGCACTGCCCTCTATCAGTGTGCCAACGTATTTTCTGCCTCACCCTGTGCATTCTCACTGTGCATTCAAGGCCGGTTAGAAAAGGAAAATATGCCCCACACATTCATTAAACATTTTAGACAGGCTGTGGAATGTCACTGTGTGTAGTGCATGGGTAATCAAACATGTAACTTGGTGACATATAGACGGACAACAATGGACCTGCACCAAATACCCGTTCAGTGTGTGTGACACAGCGCCATGAGGGGAGGCACAGCTCATCACTGTCTCTACTCGCCCTTCTGTATTTAAACTAGTTAGGCACAAACCCAGCAATTTTGACAGCAGAAATGTTGAGCTCATATAGAAAACAAATTCATAGACCGTCAAGTAAAAAAACTGATTTTATCTCATCATTGTTGGTATTTTACTCGTCATGATGACAAGTGAGGCAATGCATCACCTGCCTCCCCTGACTGCAAACCAGAGCTGCAAATGTGCAGAATTCTAGCTTAATGCTTGCCATGCTAACCCTTACTCAAAATAGCAATATTTCAGGATTATTTCTTATTATGCTAAAAACTCCTTCTAACAGCTAATTATGCAAATAGCTCCTGGCACAAGCAGAAATCCATGCTAGCATTTGTCAAAGATAATAGCTAATAATGCTAATATTTTCTCCATCTAAAAGCTACTCATTTTAATGAGTTGTAAACCAACATTGTAAACAACTACCTAAAGTCGTTTTCAGATCGTTGTTTTACAAAATAACATGCAACCATTATGGATGACAACACTTTCACCTCATAGAAGTAGATCTGCTGAGATCACGTGGCTTGTGTGCTGTCAGATCATGCAGCTGGGGTTGTAGAACCAAAAGGCCATGGCTTACAACTACACATTCAGGTTATTAAGACATGGATGGGATATTCTCAATGGTAAAACCAACACATAGTGCTAATGGTGTTGCTGTCTTCATGCAGGCAGGCTATTTGAATGCATTTAGTGCCCAATAGAACCAAAGTTACCACAGGGCATTCGCAGCATTTTATCATCTGCATGAGATTCCGCTGATCAATACATTTGTCAGATTAGATGGACTATGGAAGCTAGTTCAATGTCATCATTCTATGCTCACTTGCACACTTTGCTGGTGCCACAGTTCTCTTTGCTGTTTACCAAGTCCCACTTGTTCTGCAACTCACAAATACATCTTAAACTTCATGATGGTTATGTGTTTAAGACAACCTCCTGAGGTGGCTAAGTGAGGTCATATTGGTGGGTTGACTTCAACTTCCACATTCCATTTTGGAACATTTCAGTTGATTGTGAGGCATGATTAACATGTGTAGTTCACACGATGAAACAATGATGTGAAAGGATCGTAAGGTAACAGCTGCTTGGCTAATACAGAAGCTATTTATTCAAATTGCCATTCTGCTAACTGCTACTCTGTCTAACAGGCATACCCAAACAGCTACTGCTGATTAAGACAAGTCATGCTAACAATAACTAAAGCTAACAACTATCTTAAAAAAAAAATTTACAGATACATTTTTTATTGAGATTGTTACCTCTTTCACAGGGGTGTCCTGGCCAAGAAAGGTAGCAGCCCATAGCAGCCTCATAGTGCACAAGACAGACAATGATGGCGAGACAACCATTAAAATATAGTGTGAGCCATTTGACGATTATGGATGATAGCACATAATAATGTGTTGCCATTACATACAACACATGCTCATGCTAGCAGCTACCCAAACTAACACCTAATTGTATTAGTTAATTATACTAACAACTATACAAAAACAATGATTGAAGCTAATTCTGATGAGTGTCTCATCAGAATTTAATCCTGGTAACAGATAATGAGAATAAAAGATTCTTAATTCTAATTTGTACTAATGTGATTAGCGTCTTTACCTGAACTAACACTCACTGTAACAGCTACTCATACCAACAACTATATTTAGCATATGAACATTTATATGCTAAATATAAATGGTTTAAGAAACCATTTATATTTAGCATAAATTGGTTAAGAAATAAACTTCTTAACCAATCACTTAATCTGGATGACATTAACTTGGCCTCTGGTAATAAAGTAAAAAACCTTGGTGTTATTTTTGACCAAGACATGTCATTTAAATCCCATATTAAACAGGTTTCCAGAGTTTCCTATTTTCACCTCCGGAATATCGCCAAAATTAGAAACATTCTGTCCAGGAGTGATGCTGAAAAACTAGTCCATGCATTTGTTACTTCAAGGCTGGACTATTGTAATTCTTTACTATCAGGAAGTCCACAAAATGCAATTCAAAGTCTTCAGCTGATCCAAAATGCTGCAGCAAGAGTTCTGATGAAAATCAACAAGAGGGATCATATTTCTCCAATTTTAGCTTCCCTTCATTGGCTTCCTGTTAAATCAAGAATAGAATTTAAAATTCTTCTTCTAACGTATAAAGCCCTTAATAATCAAGCTCCATCATATATCAGAGCTCTGATTACTCCGTATGTTCCTAACAGAGCACTTCGCTCTCAGACTGCAGGTCTGCTGGTGGTTCCTAGAGTCTCTAAAAGTAGAATGGGAGGCAGATCTTTTAGCTATCAGGCTCCTCTCCTGTGGAACCAACTCCCAGTTTTAGTCCGTGAAGCAGACACCCTGTCTACTTTTAAGACTAATCTTAAAACCTTCCTTTTTGACAAAGCTTATAACTAGAGTGGCTCATGTTACTCTGAGCTACCTTTATAGTTTTGCTGCTATAGGCTTAGGCTACTGGAGGACATCAGGGCCTATTTTTCTCACTCTACTGATTTCTACTGTTCTCCAGTCTACTGTTCTCCAGTTTTGCATTGTATTACATTGAAATGACTGTCGTCATTTCAGCTTTTAACTTTTTGTTCTCTCTCTTTTTTCTTCATAGTAGGTACACCTGGTCTGACGTTCTGTTGACTGTGAAATCATCCAGGGAGGACAGATCACCGACTATTACCATCTAATGTAGAACAGATTACTAGATCAATGTGTGCTTCTGTGCTTTTTTTGTCTCTCTTGTTGTGTCTCTGCTCTGTCTTCTGTAACCCCAGTCGGTCGAGGCAGATGACCGTTCATACTGAGCCCGGTTCTGCCGGAGGTTTTTTTTTTCCCGTTAATGGGTGGTTTTTCTTCCCACTGTCGCTTCATGCTTGCTCAGTATGAGGGATTGCAGCAAAGCCATGTACAATGCAGACGACTCTCCCTGTGGCTCTACGGTTCCCCAGGAGTGAATGCTGCTTGTCGGGACTTTGATGCAATCAACTGGTTTCCTTATATAGGACATTTTGACCAATCTGTATAATCTGACCCAATCTGTATAATATGATTGAACTTGATTTTGTAAAGTGCCTTGAGATGACATGTTTCATGATTTGGCGCTATATAAATTAAATTGAATTGAATTGAATTAAAGCTCACAGCTGTACCAGCTAACTGAGCCAATAGTTACTCCAACTAAGAAATACTCATACAAACAACTACCAAAGCAAACAGCTATTTGTGCTACCACCTACTCTAGCAAATAGCAATTCCATATAAAAAGCCTGTCATGGTAATACCTAGATAGGCTTAAAGTTAGAGCTTTTTGTAGACACAAGTCAGATTTTGATTGAGTTTTCCAAGGTCCCCTGTCAAAAACAGACCAAAAACACCTGTTGAAGTTGGAATTGTGATTGGAGAAATCCAGAGCTGGAAGAGAAACCCTAGCATTATTACCTAATATGGCTGTGATGCTTACTGTATATTTAGAAAGATGTAGGTGTAAACATTGTCATTCTAAATATCTGAGAAACAAAGATGAATATTTTTAAAGCATACTAATGCTGTGAATTTTAAACCCAACAACATTTTCACATAGAGGCTGCTTAATTTCAATAATTAAAGCACCCAAACACAGTATCACCAGTGTTGTTTCTGCATTCCAGTACACCGAGGAACGTTTAGACATCTACCTTGGAGAAACTAAACAGCAGCTACACAATTGGACAGTCCAACAAAGCAGAGCTAACTTATTGAGTCAAAAATTGGTTCATTTACGTCTCAAGGAAAAGCTAAAGTTGTTTGAAGAAAGAAATTTGCACATTTTGGACATGGAAGACAGGTGGTTTGAGAGAGGAGTAACCGAAGACATCTGTGTGAAACATCAAAATCAACACTCAACAGAGGAAGTGTCCTTGGATTTTATTATCTTAAACCCTACTTTGCAGCCCTGACTCGTTTCCCCAGGTAGTTTAACGGCAATCAACACTATGGGTCATGTGACCAAAGCAATTTACCGTATTTTTCGGGCCATAAACCGCACCGGATTATAAGGCGCACAGTGAATTAACCTGTCTATACACATCTTTGTCCACATATAAGGTGCACTGGATTATAAGGCACACTAAATATTCTTCCCCGGTGTGTAATATCACTCCGCCCCTTCACGTACACAGCTCTCCCCTGAGAGAGATAGAGCTATCAGTCACTGTCGGGAGGACAGAGTAGTTGGACCACACTGCCCTGTTTCTAACATGGGGCTAAAATTAATAACTTTTATATTGAATTAACTTACTAGGTTTATTGTTGCTAGCGTGTACTCCGGCTCAGTGTCACATATAAGACATATAAGTTTGATGTAAAGACTTTTTGCCTCCGAGAAGTTTATAGTGTGATATTGCATACATGCTTGTAAAAACTGTTCTGCATGTACTGGTATGTACTGGATGGAGTCCACGCAGAGTCCGCCCTAAGTACGCCATGAGTACGCACGGCCCTCCGCGGAGTGAAGTATGCATGAGTATGTGGGGGCCTTTCAATGAATGCACTTCTAGTTTCGATATTACAGTCAGGCAGTCTTGTAGACAGCTCAGGGGTCCAATCAGGTAGTGACACGGTGTACCGTAATACTCCGAATATCCATTGAGCGGAGCAGCTTAGTTGCTTAACAAAGTCATACTTACACATTTGAACAGATCTTTTGAGCGCATTGTACCACATAAAATCGATCGGTAAGCACAACGGGAATCACATATAAGGCGCACTGGATTATAAGACCATCAATTTTTGAGAAAATTTAACGATTGTAGTCTGAAAAATACGGTACACAACATTGTTAGGGACATGTTTGGATTGTCACATGACCCAAACACTGAGCTGATTGGAGGGTAGAGCCAGTAACTCACGTGGCCTAATTGCCCCAGTAGTAACTTTTTCGACCATATTAGTGTGATAGTTCTGATTACCACTTATGCCTCTCACTGTCATCCATATTCAGAACTGAAAAAGCATTTTGGATGAAAGTTGAAACATTTTGAAAAAAAAAAAACAAGCTGCACAGTTTTCTTCTACTTAAGCACTAAGGCCCTATGTACATGACAGCAATCAATTGAAAATGGGATTATTCTTTGTTTTATCCAGGCCATGACAATCAATTTGTGTTTTAACGAGACATTGTGCAAGTTTAGAGCGTAAATATAGTTTTTTTTTGTTTCCTATACATGCCCTTACAATTGCCCAATATGCAAAATGAGTTTTCCCCCATTTACCGCAGTTCCCTCTAAAGGCTCCCTTAGTCACTTCATGAGAGTGATTTGAGTTGTCTTTTCTGGGCGTGCACGTGGGTGTGACATAGTGTTGGCTGTCATCTGGCTACTCTGTTGAGTCTTTGCTGCCATTGACGCACTGACCAGAGAACACAGGCTAACTTCAATATTTATAGCTTTCTTACCTCAAAAGACATTACGCCTCTAAACCAAAGATCAGTGCAGTTGCAGAGGCAGATGCTTTTTTTCTCTTTTCCCATGCCCGTGCACAGCACTGGAGTAATTTCAGCTCGTCGCCAGAGCAGGCAAACTTCTACAAAAACTCTGGAACTTGCGCTTTACCCCTTTAACACATAAAATGAATAGAAATACATTACTATCTTTGTATTGCTAAAAAAATAGAACAAAAACAATGATCAAATTACACTATTTTTCAATTTTGTATTTACAATTAGCTAAACCCGGATGGAACGTCATTTCCAGCTATAAACTCCAATTTCTGAAACAAATCGGACACGGCTTAACATTCAGTGAAGCTAACAGATTATCACAACGGCTGCAAAAAAACTATGCAAGCTAACATCTGTCCAGCATCTGATAGCTTCAACTACAGTGAAGCTATGAATAATTCTAGCTAAAAGCTAATCAAGCTAACAGCAATCGACAACAGCTTGTTCAAGAGCAGGGCTCTCAACTTTCACGCATTGACCGTGTGACACACGCATTTCACTGACTTCACACGCTCACACGCAACACATGGCATTTCACACGCAAACATGGCATCTCTCACACATAAAAATCACAAAGCCCATATGGGCTGCGGACGACAAAACCCCGCCTTCTGCTGAGCTGTTTTGCTTCTTTCACAGCTTGTGGCCATCCGTAATTCCTGCTGCAGTTCGTGTTAACAGAGTGATCAGAGTTATGAATAATTTTAGTCTTAACCAGTGGTGAAAGTAAGCCGGTACGGTCCTGTACTGCGTACGCAGGAGGAAAGGGCTGGGTGAAGAGCTGCTGCCAGATATTGCCTTCATTCAGAACCAGGCATGGCTGCACTCTGGATCATAAAACAGTTCTGCTAACCAGATGCAGTTTAAAACGCCACTTAGTCTGTTTATAAGTTTCGTTTTTATTAATTCTGCATTTTTTTAACTACATGCACCGTATTTCTGTGCCTCAGCGCTTGCTCCTCTCCCCCTTCTTTTTCCTCGGACCCAGTTGCTTTTCTCACCATTCAAAACGTGAATCACTACGTTTAATGTCCTCACATCCGTAGCAACGTGTGCCAGTTAAAGTCAATAGGAGAGTTAGTAGCTGTGTTGCATGCTCTTTTGTTTTTAACAACATAGAATCAGTGGCGCTTCGGTGGGCATGCTGCCTTGCGCTTTAGTTCAGGTGCGCAAAATTATGTTACATGTAATTTTGGTGCGCACTTTTAAGGGTCATTTTAAAGAACTTGTAACATCAGGGGCTTGATCTCAGACCCGTCAGTCCCCCTGTTTCTTCTCAAGGAGCCCATTACAGTCTTTATTTAGGCTATGCATTTCCCCCACTGCTTATCCCTCGCACGCAGCGCAACAACGGGGGTAAAATCCGCCCACCTCACCGCCCAGAGCGCACTGACAAGACAAATACAGATTTGTCTGGTCAGCGCGGCGACTGAGATGAGAAACCTGTCGCTGTGAAAGGTGATGATAATGGTTATAAACTGTAACAGTCTAGAAGTTCATTGAGCTGAAAAGAGGGAGACATCAGCAGCTGGATCGTGCGTAAAGACGCAGCGGGAACCTCTGTGTGCTTCAGTGTTGCTGCTGAGGGGAAACTGTCGGATATACCATATGCTGTATAGGCTTGATGGAACTCAGCCTGATTCACCAATCAGGTTATAGATCTACAATGAAACAAACCCATAAATGAATCTGTAACTGTGTAATAATTCGGTCAATAACTTAAAACTACTTTATTTTATTCAGTATTATTTGAACAAATTTTTTATGTTTTAATCCACTAACTGAACAATAAAGTAATAACACGTCTTTTTCTCTTTTTAACAAAAGTAATACATGTCTACTTCAATGTCTGGTGGGATAAAAATGAGATGGAGTTGACTCCACCGGCTCTTCCAGGGCCCAGTTAGCCCCACCCCCAAACAAGTCCTGCCCCAAAAATTAGCACAATCTCACTCTTAACTTTTGATAAAAGTTGAGAGGTCTGCAGTGAATTTAAGCTTTTTTAAACTATTACTTTTTACACTAGGCCTAAATTTGTTTTGATTCTATTTTCTGAACCAAACCACTTATGTGTTCACTGTGTTCACTTTGACTGCTAAATATATCTCATCGCCTTTAGTTATGTCTTTTAAACCAGTAGGTAATTATTTTTTTATTCAAGAAAGAGATATGTGATTAGGTTTAATAATGGCTTACTTTCACTTTATTTATTTATTTACCTTCCTTTAGTCAGGAAGTCCCATTGAGATTACAGTAAATTGTACAATGGACACCTGGCCAAGGTTGTACCCATAAAGATAACTATGTGAAATAGACATATAATCATAGATAATACAGCCAATCACACAATGGAATAACATCATTAAAATTAAAACTGAGTGAATTCTCAACAAAAACAGTGGCAGTCCACCTTCACTGCATCCTTTATCATGGTTCTAAAATCCCTCATGGATATGAAAGTTTGTATTTTAAGAGAGTTTTGAAGATTGTTCCATAACCACGGGGCATAATAGGAGAATGCTGTTTTACCAAAGACTGCTAAAACCCAGGAAACATTTAAAAGCAACCAAAGTGAGGAATGCAAACTGTAGTTTCTTGAGCTGATAAACAGAATAGTGCTGAGATACTGTAGGCGTTTACCCAGCAAATATTCATAGATGAACATAAATCATATATTTTACCTATGAACACAAAATTATGTCAAGCCAACCCACTCATAAAGAATGCTGTGGTGAGTGAGAGATTTGCATTTGAAATCAACTGCAGAGAAGCATGGTAGACTGTATTGAGTCTTTGTAAAGAGGAAGATGTCGCATGATTGTACAGTATATAACCATAATCTACGGAACATTTAAATATTATCAGATCCTAAAGACTATTTGCACACTATTTAGCTTCTCAAGAAGTGTTGTGGGTACATTCAACACAAATGTTTATGTATTTGATTTATGTCTGTGTAATATATGTGAATTGTGAGCCAGTGTGTCACCCAAAATGTCTATATGGTTACATAATGACAATAAAGACTCTTGATTCTTGAGATAGTGATATGTATATTAAATGTTATATTTTCATTAATCCATATGCCCAGATATTTATGTGATGAATCCCTTTCAATCAACAGACCGAGACATAGACAGACTTTGTCATTTAACTGCACATTTGCAATACATTTGAGCGAAAACGTGTTGCCAGGTTTCGATTAAGAACACAAGACAAAAAGAGAAATATTATAAATATAAGTATTTGTAATTTTTGAAGAATGTAGCGGCAAACCAAAATAGGCATTTTATATGTACAGAAATGTTATGTGTAAGACCATATCAGTAGTGCAAGTACAGGCAAGGCAAGGCACATTTATTTGTATAGCACATGTCAGGACATCGTACACGTAAAGTGCTTTACATGATTAAAACATAGGAAAATAAAAACAGAATAAAAGCAAGTTGGAATAAAATGTAGAAACATTTCAACAAAATAAAACATGGGAAAATGGAAACTAAAAGCAAATATTAATAATTTTAGAAACAGTTGGACTACAAAGTTGAATTAATTATGTTTCAGTTAACAGTTTAACTAGAACAGTCAAAGGCAATCCTAAACAAATGTGGAACTCAGGCTTTCAGCACTTTTACAGTTTTCTGGAAGTTTGTTCCAGATAAGTGGAGCATAGCAACTAAATGCTACATCTCCATGTTCTGGTTCTAGGTATGAAGAGCAGGCTTGAGGCAGGAGACCTTAATGGTCTGGAGGGTTGATGCACTGATAACAAGTCTGCGATGTATTTAGGTGCTAAGCCATTCTGGGATTTATAGACTAACAGAAGTATTTTAAAGTCTATTCTCTGAGATACAGGGAGCCAGTGGAAGGACTTCAGAACTGGGGTTATGTTCTCTACTTTCTTAGTCTTAGTGAGGACGCGGGCAGCAGCGTTCTGGATCAGCTGCAGCTGTCTGATCCACTTTTTAGGCAGACCTGTGAAAACACCGTTGCAGTAATCAATTCTACCAAAGATAAACGCATGGATTAGTTTTTCCAGATCCTGCTGAGAGAGCTTTTGGAGGTTAAGATCTGAGTCCATCACTATAACCAGATTTCCGGCCTAATCAGTGGATACTGGTTGAAGTAACTGAAGCCGTGTGCTAACTTTTGATTGCTCCTCTATTGGTCCAAAAAATATTACTTCAGTTTTGTTTTGATTCAATTAAAGAACATTTTGGTTCATCCAAGCATGTATTTCTTCCACAAATTTACTCAGCGCTTGAATGGATTCATAGTCACCTGGTGACATGGTGATGTAGAGCTGTGTATCATCTGCATAGTTATGGTAACTGATGCTGTTGTTTTTTTATGAGCTGAGCTAAAGGGAGCATGTAGATCTTGAATAGAAGGGGATCCAAGATGGACCCTTGGGGAACCCCACATGTGATTTTTGTCGACTCTGATGTAAAGTTACCTACTGACACATAAGCGTCCCTGCTCCTTTAAGTAGGATTTAAACCAGTCAAGTGCTGTACCAGAAAGGCAAAACCAGTTTAACAGTGATCAAAATAATCAAATGCTGCACTGAAGTCCAATATTACAGCACTGTGGTTCTTCAACAATCTGCATTTATATTTATACGGGAGGGGGGGGGGATTCATTTTGCAAAGTTGTCTGATTACAAAATCAGCATTGTTTCCTACTGTATTCATGTGCCTTCTTTCTGAAATAGCAGGCACATAATGTAAGGATGCATGGAATAAAAAGTTACGCAACTTACTCATGAAGTTATTCTCTCAGAAGCATTTCCTCATCTTCTTCCACTTCAAAATTCAAGCTGCTGTCTGACGATTCTTTGAATTCTCCATCACTGGTCGGCCAAATTTCCTCCAAAGCTTCCCAAACAGTCATTTTCTTCTTCTTTGCCATTGTTATATTTGATGATCACGAGAGAAATGAAACAACACTGAAAAGTTTCACGAACAAATGGACCAATCTGCTTGCTGGTGTGTGAGTTCAATGCAGCCTTATGTACAGATTTTACGCACAGGGCATGTCTGCGTTATGCACGGAAATTGTGTCACCGGAAATGGTCAGACAATAACCCCCGACCCCTTGTTGGAAAGGTAAACGCCTCTAGTTTCCAACAATAACAGCCATAAGAGGGCGGGACAAAAAACAGCTGCGTGGTGTTGCATATTTCCGGCAGAATCCAACTTGTCGGGTGGACCTTTAAGTCTCATGTTGTTTGTTTACAATACTGTAAAAAAAAGTATTTGTAAAAAAAATAATTTTGCAACTTGTTTTAGAAACTTTAAAGCCCCCTCTTGAAAGCCATGTGGCGCATGTCTAAAAATTAACCCTAAACATTTGCACCTGTCTGCTTGACCCGAACTCGGACAGATCAGGTAAATGAAGTAAAAGTTGCTGAACCTGTTGCCAGAGTGCAGCATGTGAACAGTCCATGATGGGGGTGGGAGGGGTCTTTTATGGTTGTCTGAGCCCTAGTCATGCAGCATCTACGAGCAGTGTCATGGATGGAGGCAACCGCTGTCCCAATGATTCGCTCTTCTGTCCTCATCAATCTGTCTATACATTTCCAGTCATAGGCATAGCAGGCATTGCAGGTACCATAAAGTTTGAGAACTCTTGCATTTTCAAGATTTCGCAATTGAGCCTTTAGTAAAATCTGAAATTCGGTTTTCTGTGATCCAAAACCGGTGTTAGACTTGTCAAAGTCTCTTGTTTGTAGCTGTTTTGGCGGTAAAATACGCAGCATTCTTTACTTTCTGTCTACTTACCCCTACCTTGGGAATAGCATTATGACTGCCTACTGCAAAAAATATACTGGCTACTGATAAATAACTAACATATGTGAGTCAGGGGTATTGAGCACAACCCATTTACGGAGGCCTTAATCCTCAACCCGGCTGACCTGGGTTTGATTTCGGCCTGAGGTCCTTTACCGCATCTCTTCCCCCTTCTCTCAAACCCCGTTCCCTGTCAGCCTATTTTGAGAAAAACAAGCCACTAGTATGGTAAAACCCAGAAAAAGAATAACAATGAAAAAACAAATATATTATGCTGAGAGGATTCTTTAACATATTCTTGGTTTGCAGGTACTCTATCAACTCGTCTCCAACTCAATCCTGCAGACTTAAATAAAATAAATTCTTAATCGTCAGTCCCTGACCTACAGGTCCTTGCTTTCTGATGAGCCTTAATTATCATCACCACACATTTCCAATTGTGGACACCACTAGGTCAGCAAAGACAGATACCATGAATCTCAGTAATTCAGCAATTAAAGCAAGAAAAGTAATTAGGTTTTAAAGCTGGTGATGTATGATTGTTGTTCTATTTATCCTACCAAGAACAAAGGTGACTGCACTAGAAGAAAGCTTTCTCAAAAGAAAGCATTTAACAGGGATTATTTGGTCTTAATGAAACAATATAATTGCAAATGAATGTTTTAAAAAGGATGTGAAAACAATGGTGGATATATGATATTTTCATGAAAACTCTGCTAGATAAATATATTGTTTGTGAGCCTTGCTGTCATATCCATGTGAAGGAGGCATGTAATAAATACCCCGTTGTTTGCTTGGCGCCATGAAAAGGTCACGCTTTGGGGATTTCAGCAGGGCCTAAAAATAAAGCATCTCATCAAGGTGTATACATAATTAATGATTGGTCATTTTACATAAGGAGGCAGATTTTTCCCTCTCATTGCCCTAGTCAATCATCCAGTGTCAGACCAGAAGTTTTTAATTCATATGCATTAGATCATACTCATCAATTTGAGGGGCTTAATATTTAATCTTCACTACTTGTCTAAAGGTATTGACCAAGTGTTTAACATCTTTTAACATAATATAATATAGTTTAATATAATACACAAAGTTCCCGGAAACTGTAACCAGAAATAGAAAATTATGTTTGCTTATTCTTCTGCTTGTATTATGACTCCAAAAAATAAATTAAAAAATCTCTAGCAATTTTTTTTCACAATATTTTAACTTTGGGTGCATTTAATACAATAGGGAATTCTTTGACCGTTGTAAGGCAAATTATCCACCACAAATTAATGAAACATGTTAGCCCTTTTAGAATCTACATTTAATCGACTCATTAGAAAGTAAATTGCATAAATTAATGATCTGAAAAGTTCATAGCCCTGCAATAAAGAATGAACCAATGTGTTACACTGTACGGTATGTGTTAAAATCGTGGTTTTGTGCTCTGGTATAGATTTTATGATGTCAACCATTATTTTTCCAGGAAATCTTGGAGTTCTTGTCTTTGTTTTCTCTGATGTACTTCCTGATTTGTTTTAGAGCTTGTCCTCCTTGGTTTTTATCCAATTAGTTCTCCCCCGGCCCTTGACACACTTGGCCTTTTCATGCTGATTACCATTCAGCTCTTGTTCATTTGTCATTAAATCCCTCCTGTTTTGCGCACACAGACAATTGTGTTTTTGACAAACTGACATTTGCAGTGCATTTTTAAAGCTTTGATCAACCATCAGGTTTTGACTTAAGGTGATCTCTTATCTGCATGACAAAAATGTAAATTTCTAAACATAAGTTATTCCAATCTTTCTTGTGTATTTTTATAAAATGCACAGAGTTCTCTTAACCTTGGCTGTTTTTGCTCATGTACTTCATTTATTCTGAAGTTTATTATCAGATGTGTAATGCACATAATTATAATTCAGCCAGACAGCAGGAGCAGTTTTAAAGAATTAATTTAAAGTAAATGTCTTGATCAAGAGATTGCCAGGAGCGCACTGTGTGTGTGTGTGGGGGGGGGGGGATGCTAGTGGCTGGGAACAACTCTGAGGAAGTGAATATACTCTGAACAAAACCCACTAGCCTTCTCAGCAACCAGGAGGTTACGCTTGATCTCATCTGCAAGTTCAGCAGCTCCTTCTGGGTGAAGAAGACAGAGCGACAGGTCCGTTTTTTGCAGGTTACTTTCAGGACTGAGGGAGGAAGAGTGTCCATAATTCAGGTGTGGGTCAGAACCACAAGCAGAATCAGGCAGAGGTAATCAGAGGGCTGGGCTAGATGCTTAGTAAATAATCTTATTTACCTGGTCAAATCAAGGAAAAATACACCAATTTAAAGAAAAGTTTTCTTATTTTTAGTTGTATTTTTGCAGTGCTGTACAGCGGAGCAACAGGTGTCGCTGAGCCCATTAGTGAGCTGAATTGCCCAGCACACAGCTAAAAGACAACAGGGTGCCAACACATGAGAACAGCAGAAGCCTTACAAGAGGACCCCAGATGAATTCGGACTCATTTCATCCATCTTGCCACCTACCCACCCATCCATTAGTGTAGAGTTCCTGTCAGATTAAGATTGAAAGTAATCTTGTAACTTCACCAACATGACCGTGACCAGAAAAGATGTAGATATGTTTCAAGATATGATTATCTGTTTGATTTCACTGCATTGCTCCAATTAAATTGACATTTTTTTCTGGGGGTAAAAAAAACAAACAACAATACTTGTGCCTTATTTGCCACCATCGACAAGTTAACAAACCCTCCTGTGACCGTGGCATCTGAACTCCTCTCTACCAGGGCCTGCAATGATTTGCTAACTTCTTTACCGAGAAAATCCAAAAGATTAGAGGCGCAGTCTGTACATCCACATCAAGTTCAGATCCAAAGTCGTCTCAAACTAGAACTTATCTTGACAAAATGTCCCAATTCATCCAAAATAAACTACAAAAGCTTAACAGAAATCGTACACCAACTAAGTTCCTCCTCCTGCTATCTCTATGTTCTATGGTCAATTGTATTTCCACGAGGGTTTTAAACATTGATGGGACATTAAAATTTGTGTTTTCCAATCCACTCATTACCCTGAAATATGACTATAGGTCCTTTTTTAAACATGCTTCCTTATATCCATTAGCTGCTAATGATAACTTGCTACCAGCTAAGTTAAACATAGTTACCATCAAACAAACACAGCATTTGTTTTTGTTCACTCAACAATTGTTTGATAATGCCACAAGCATTCATATAACAATAATAAGGAACATTATTGTTGATTGATGCTCATTGCTTTGTTGGTAAACTGGATGTGCTTCCAATTCAGTTCAATTCAATTTTATTTATCTATTTTACAACGCATATCATCTCAAGGCACTTTACAAAGTCGAATTCAATCAAATCATACAGACAGATTGGTCAGTTTCCTATCTAATCCCAGCAGATTGCATCAAGTCTTGACAAGCAACATTAACTCCTCCTGAAAGAGCGCAGAGCCACAGTGCATTGTTAATGGCTTTGCAGCAATCCCTCATACTGAGCATGCATGAAGTGACAGTGGAGAGTTTCCTTCCCTTTAACAGGGAGGAGAACCTCCAACAGAAACAGTCTCAGTGTGAACGGTCATCTGCGCAATCAACTGAGGGTTACAGAAGATAGAGCAGAGACACAAAAAGCACACATTAATCCAGGAATCCTTTCAATGCCAGATGGTAATGGCAGATAATCTGCACCCCTGGATGGTTTTGCAGGTAACAGAACACCCAGACCAGGTGTACCTACTATGAAGAGAAAAAAAACAAAGAGAACAAAAAGGTAAAAGTTTAAATAACAACAAACATTGCCAAATTGGGGAAAAGTAGGAGAACTCAACAGAGTGAAAAATAGACCCTGATGTCCTCCAGCAGCCTAAGCATATAGCAGCAAAACTATAGAGATAGCTCAGCAATACCGAAGCCACTATAAACTTTGTCAAAAAGGAAAGTTTTAAGATTAGTCTTAAAAGTAGACGGGGTGTCTGCCTCACTGACCAAAACTGGGAGTTGGTTCCACAGGAGAGCAGCCTGATAGCTAAAGGATCTGCCTCCCATTCTACTTTTAGAGACTCTAGGAACCACCAGCAGACCTGCAGTCTGAGAGTGAAGTGCTCTGTTAGGAACATACGGGGTAATCAGAGCTCTAATATATGATGGAGCTTGATTATTAAGGGCTTATACATTAGAAGAAGAATTTTAAATTCTATTCTTGATTTAACAGGAAGCCAATGAAGGGAAGCTAAAATTGGAGAAATATGATCCCTCTTGTTGATTTTCAACAGAACTCTTGCTGCAGCATTTTGGATCAGCTGAAGACTTTGAACTGCATTTTGTGGACTTCCAGATAGTAAAGAATTTCAATAGTCTTATATAGAATATAGAATAGGTCCAGGGGCTGAACCCTGTAGTTCTCCACAAGTGCCCCTAGAGAAGATTTATTATTAACATGAACAAACTGGAATCTGTCAGACAGATCAGATTTAAACCAGCCTAATGCTTTCCCCTTAATCCCTACAGTATGTTCAAGTCTTTCTAGGAGAATATTGTGATCAAGTGTATCAAATGCTAACCTGACTCTCGCCAGATGTATGTCGCTCCGCTAGCTTCACTCACATACAGTACATCTGGGACATCTCCCATAGAGAGTGATTTCTCCAACCAATTTTATGGTCTGGCCAATTAGGATGCAGGGCGGGAGTTTCATGGATGTGACGTAGTGGAGAAGCGACCGTGAGATTCCAACAACAATGGCGGCTCGCATCGAGGAAGCAAGCGTTAGCATTGATGGTGCTATTTCTTCCGTGTTGTCCAATCTACCTAGTATTGTTTCATTAAAATAACATCAGAGAACGGCTCTGAAGGCTTTTGTTGGTGGAAACGATGTTTTCGCCCTTCTCCTGACCGGATTTGGCAAATTTTGTTCTCTGGGGCGCGCCCGCGGCGGAGCGGTTAGCGCGAACCATATTAGGAGGCCTTTAGTCCTCGACGCGGTCGGCCCGGGATCGACTCCGACCCACGGCGCTTTGCCGCCTGTCTTCCCCCCATCTTCCTTTCAGCTCACTGTCAATGAAACGCGTGCCACTAGAGCCGCAAACACATTAAAAAAAAAAAAAAAAACCTGCGTCGCTCTCACAGCGTCGCTCTCATAGTGTCACGGGTTAGCTTCGGTGTGAGTGGTTGAAATAGCACGTTGATAAAGATGACAGACAAGTGGCTTATCCAATCATATGCAAGGATTTTTGATAAGGCAGATGTATGTGAGTGAAGCTAGGCGGAGCGACATACATCTGGCGAGAGTGAGGTTAATCAAATGCACTGAAATCTAACAGGACAAGTACAGACACTAGTCCATTATCTGAGGCCATGGAAATATCATTAGTGACCTTCATGTTTCAGTGCTATGATGAGCTCTGAAGCCTGGCTGAAAAATCTTCAAATATGTCATTACTTTGGAAATGTTCACATACTTGATTAGCAACTACTTTCTCAAGAATTTTAGATAGGAAAAGAAAATTAGATATAGCTTTATAATTTATTAAGTCATCTTGATCAAGAGAGTGTTTCTTAAGTAAATGTTTAATAACAGCTACCTTAAAAGCCTGTGGTAAATGTCCATTTACTAAGGATAGATTAATCATGTCTAAAATGGTGGCATTAATTAAAGCAAATATTTCCTTAAATAGCTTGGTTGGGATTCAACATACAAGTTGAAGATTTAGATGAAGCTAAACTTTCAACCTTCAATGAAAATTTTAGATAACTCAGAAAGCTCTACTGTGTCTAAACAATTCAGATACCGATCAGGTTCTAAAGATGCCGCTAATGCTGCCTCACTTACTTAGAATAACTACCCATGTGTCGATCATGTGTCTTTAAAAGGTTTCCCTCGGCCAAAATTAGAGTTACCAATTAAAATATATTATTTCCTTAGATATTTACATATTAAGAATCAAATGTATTAAATAGTTATTTGTTTTATTTGTCAAATCATTCTTTAAAATATTATTTTCTCAAAATAATGTTTTAGCTATCTCTTTGAGTTGCATTGTGACTGGGTGAATACATACCAGTTGTTCTGAATTAGTTAAACCTAATTTGACCTCACTCCAAATTCTCTAAGATTAACTTTGGTTGTCATACATAAAGATACATACTGAGCTTTAATATCAATGAATCATTTTATAGTATTAGTTTTCAATCATTTTTAAATTATTATTTTGTTCTTGTGTGTGCACAGTTCATTAGTGTTTAGTCCTAATTTTGCTTATTAGTTTTAGTTAACTTTCACTAGCCAAGTCAAAGAGTTATTGATTGAAATATGTTTAGCTTGACGTTGAATTGTTTCTTTTAATAATTTCCAGCATTCTAAAGAGTAGTTTTCATTGACTTATTCCATATGTGTGCAGAGTTTGCTCTTTGAGAATGCCAGAGCACGAATCCCTCTTCATCTATGGTCCTAATATGATAGCAACAATCTTCAAAGTAATTTAGACATGTTACTCTCAAATATAGATACAGTCTTATTTGAAAATTTCTAAACATCAACACGGAATGTTTTCAAGTAGTAATACTGCATAATATATCTATCCAGACAATGGATATACCTGCTTATACATCCTATTTTATTCACTGAAGAATTTTTTTTTGAATCTCAAGTTGTTTTATACTTTACACTTTAAAATTTGTAGCACGTAATACAATTCAGTTAATGTCAGAAATGGAAAGACATTGTTTATTTACTGCTAAATAAAAAAAACATATTTTCATTTATTTTTTAAGATTGAAGCATACCAAAAATGCACCAAACTAAGACTTTAAAACCTGAACACATACTGAACTGTGACCTTTGTGAACCACTACACCCCTACTGTACAGACAGACATAAAAAAATAAAATAAAAACTTGACAGTGATAGGGAGCAGCATTTGGTTGCTTTACTAGCCAGTAAAGGCTTTTCTATTGATTTTTAAAGGATGGTTTGAATAATTTTATACATGGTATATGTGGTTGAAATGTAAATAACAGAAAAAAAATTCACAGTAATACCTCTTTTATGTTGTCTTACCTTTTAGAAAATCTCTGTTATTTCCTATCAGAAAACAACTTCTTGGTTGAATGACCAAAGCTTTAATATTGAACCGGCCAGGGTTAAAGACAGTTGTGAGCTTTACTGAATTCTCATCTATCTTCTTTTCATCCATCTGTCAATGCGGCCATAGTCATCTTTGATATTTACTCTTTATAAAACAGACTGAGCATACACCTAGGATCTTGCCCAACAAACATTTGGATTTTTACAGCATAAACTTGTAACAATCAAGTGCTTACAAGTAGCAATGAAACTGGAAATATTTAATTTTTTTCAATACAACAACCAGTCGGATGTCCATCTTCATATCATCCATTTGACTAAAAGTTACAATCAATGTGGCTTTGCAAAATAAAGTATTGATATGCTAATGTTTGTAGTAAGCAAAATATAGGCCATATAGGAACTCATTAACCTATCCTCACATCTAACAAAATATCAATCTTTCATTACCACATTTTACAGCTTCCGAAGATGTCAGTGTTTCTTTCCCAATTTGAGCTTCATTTCACTCATTAAAGCAACACATATTTCACCCTGTCATTACATTTGAGCTGGTATTGGGCTGTATGATTAAAACAGAAGAGATTGATTTTGTTACAGACAGCCTCTTAATGAAAGCCAGCAGAATAATTGACCCTGAACTCTGAGCGCTGCAGCTTCTTCCTCTCATGTATCCTGAGCTGTATAGATGCTCAGTATTTAAATAAACACAACTGCAGCCCTGCAAGTAGGAAATCGAAGGCCAAACACTTTAAAATACATTCAGATAATACACTACTTGCTGAAATGATTGGTCGCACTGAGGGAAGCCATTACGTTGCCGCCATTAACAGTGCATCATGCAGAAATAAGCTGATCAGCACTTTACGATGGAACTGGCATTTGTACAGAGGATAGATGGCCTTCTGTGTTCATTATCATCAGTATGTCTCGAGTTACGCAAATCAATTGCACATTAAAGTACAATGAAGCCAAAATATGACTAGAAGGTTTTGTTTTGACAGCTTAGACAACATAGTATACAAATATATATTACAGTGGTGATTCAGATAATGTAATAGCATCTTCCCTATGCTGTTGAAAAGCAGTCTGTTTTGTTTGCTTTGCTTCCACTTCTTTTACAAGCACAAGCCATCATTATACAACAATATAACGTGTAATTCATTAGGCTTAATATTTGCTCCTTTTCGTTTTCGCGATGTGTTAACCACTCATTGGTTGCATTGTTGATTATCTGAGTGGCAAATAAAAGTGCTGACAGCTGGTTGGCATGATACATTTGTCCAATACTGCACCTGGAATACAATACTTCAAATTTTAATCAAAATATGAATGTAGGAATTTAAGTGAAAATCCTGTGCATTTAATTGAAGTTTATTCTAATGGTGGCATTCTTGCATTGGTGTTTAATGGTCCATTCCTTTGACCTTTTTCTGACCCTGAACGCTTTTTGAAATAGCGTTATTATTTTACTCTCTTTCAGTTAGAAAGTCAGAAAACCAGCGACGTTTGTGACTCATTACATTCAGTGATCAGTCTAACTACAATGAGCAAAAACAGTGGTATTAACAATGATGTTTGCAAATAAAATCAAATGGAAACTCTCAGGGAATGTCGTTCCTGGACAGCTAAGGATTCAAAACAATTATCCCACAGCATCCGGTGAGCAAACTGCCACACATCTCTCATTGTTGTCCACAATACAGTGGAGAGGGTCAGCACCACCGAGTTCCTTGGAGTGCAGATAACAGACACCCTTACCTGGTCGTATAACAGCTCCGGTAAAGAAAGCCCAGCAGCGCATGGACTTCTTGCACCCAATGAGGAGGGTGCATCTCCCCCCTTCTCTTCTCACCGCCTTCTACAGTGGGACCATAGACAGCTTCCTGACCAGCTATGTCTCTGTCTGGTTGAGAGTCTGCCTTATCTCTGACTGGAAGGTCCTGCAGAGAGTGGTGAGGACAGCAGAAGAACATATTGAAATACCACTTCCTCCAGTTCAAGATGCTGCAAAAATACACTGGCTGACCAGAGTCACAAATATCACCAGAGACACTTACCACCGACATCACAAACTGTGTTTGCTTCTGGGATTTGGGAAGAGACTATGCAGCCAGCAGAGCAGTTTTACCAGGTTCCACAACGGCTTCTTCCCCTATGGCATGAGATTGCTGAACTCAAATTAACCTCCATTCCCTGCCATACCGCTTCATTCTCAGCCACTCATCCAAGACTGATTACTGGTTAAGTTTGTTTAAGGGGTAAAACACCCCTGTCTCTCTTTTTTTCTTTCCATGTACAATATAAACACTTTTCAATTATTTTGCCATGTGCAATATGGTGTCATTTCCTGGTATTTTTGACATTAATTATCTTTTTTTACACATTCAGTGTGGTACGCTGTGCACTCTCGTTCAACTGGCTACTTTGTTGAGTCTCTGCCACAGTCGTGGACACAGTTGTGATAATACAAAAACAGATAAGTTTTTGTTCATAGCATTATCACTCAAACTAACTTTAAAAGTTGATTGTGGACTGGTTATTGCCCATTTCATTAGGTTTCAATAACTTTAAGTACGATAACGTTCACAACGAGATTTTCATCCGTGATTTACATCAGGTCCAGGCTCTCAATGCACACCGATGCAGACTACAGCAGTAAGATTCACGGCGCCACAAAAAATAAACTTTCTTCTTGTTATGATGTGGTTGGATCCCATTGCTCAAAAACAGAGACACTGGTATGCGCATTTTTTTGTAAACAGTGTACTGCTGTGTGACTCGAATCCCTTTAATCAGTATTGTAACCGATGTTTCTGGGTTTGTACCCGGCACCGCATGATGTGGAAGGAGATTGGACTCGGAGCTGTGCATCTGGGTCGCTGCATGGCTCAGAGGGATAAAAAACACTGGGCAGCTTACTGTCCTGCAGCAATCCTTCAGGGATATTTAACCAGCATGTGTAAAAGCAATACAGCGATGATGAAGCCGATCTTTATTTATACTTTCTAGTCAAAAATAATGCACATTAAATATGTGATATCACTGATGTTACAACAGTAAGTAATCCTAAATGTAATGATTTATTTCATGTTTATTAAAGATGACAGAGGGGAAAAGTGACCTCCAGAAATGCTCAGCACTGTGTTCCGAGCTTCCAGCAGTGTTGCAAGCTTATTATCAGCGACTTTGGTTCAATTATATTGTTTACAAGGTACTAGAGCTGGTTGCTTTTTTCTCACGCAATAACTGGCAACACAGGAGTGGTTTCCTGACTCACACACAATGTTAAAGTTTTAAAGTCATTTATCCTGAACTAAAACAGCAATCCCCTCAAACATGCTGTGCTGCGCACATTCGTCATGTGCTGTGTGCGTGCATGCAGCAACTTTTGCCTGAAGACGTGTAACACAGACTGAGTGACATCTTCGGTTTAATGGCTGCAAAGCTAATATTTTTGTGTGCAGAATATGAGTTTGCGAAGCTAATTTTTTGGTTAGCTGTGCTTACCACTGCTCAGCCATAATCAATACGCCTCTAAACAAAAGAGCTGCGCAGTTGCAGCGGCAGATCCTTTTCCTCTTCGTCCATGGACGTGCAAAACACTGGTGTCATTTCAACTTGTTGTCAGGGGGGGGCAAAGTTCTGTAAAAACACTGGAACTTACGTTATGCTCCTTTAAGTTAGATTAAGCTTGCCAGAAGTGGAACAAACAGTTTATAAAAGAAAAAGAGACTTTCCAAACAACAAACTATATTAAAGTGTTTTTCTTGTTTTCTGTTTCTTTTTGTAGGCTAGTCTTCCCCCATATTATGCCATCTAAAGAGCATTTTCTTTATTAATGTGTTTTGCAGAAAGAACAAACGAAACTAATTTAATTTAACCACCTCTTGTCCAGGTCATGCATATGAGTTGGAACTGCTTATCGAAATACAATTAATACATTGCAATCTAAATCTATGCATTAGCAGTTGTCTCAACAATCTTTTTATACCGTTGCAGCAATGTGTAAAGCCTGTTTATTTGCAGCATGGCATTTGAGTGAACTATGGTAATGATGTATAACAATCAATCAGTCAAACCTGTATTTATAGAGCACTTTACACACGCAAGGTTAACAAAGTGCTGTACAGGACCATAAAAATTAGAGGAAAACAAACAAACCGAGACAACAACAAATGACCTTCAAGAACAGCTTAGAACAGTGAGTGAAAGAAAGTAAAAGACTAATAATAAGAACACCCTGACATTTATGTACAACTGCACTTAAAAGCCAAGTTAAAAAGTTGTTTTTTAAAAGTGAGTAAAATAATTCAAGATCTTAGGATTGCTCCAGAATTTGGGAGCAACACCACAAAAAGCTCTGTCCTCTAGGACTTCTAGGACGATTCCTAGGAACGTCTAAAAGCAACAGTAGTTCTCACCGTAAGAATGTATACATTTAAGCTGTTTTATGTATTTTAAGCCCTCTACAAAATAAGTGAATGTATGTGAATTCTTGAAACAGTATAAATAAACATGAGTAATTTATTCCTGAAGGAACTGCTATCAGACAGATAATCATACACAGTTACTGAGAGGACCTCAATGCAAAGCAATGTCATTTGCATGAGTTTCCTGTCCCATATTTTGATGCCTGGTATTTGGCGAACAATTTTGCGACTCCCATTTGATAACAATTCACCCGGCAAACACTTGGACAATGATTCCTGCAATCTTACTCATCATCTACACAGGATTGCCTCAATTTTACCTTTATGACATCAACAATGAAGTGCCCAACAAATGAGCTCTGTGGAAACCAGGGTAGAATAATATACACTTTGTTAAATGTTTATGCAGAAGCAGAACAAACAGTATTATATTAAATTGTTTATAAATTGGCAAATAGTTTTTGAGCTTTGGTGTTAAAAACAGAAAACAAGTATAAGTCTTAACGATGAATTAACTCAGTTTTCTTATTGATTATAAGTTTAATACATTTTTCAGGTACACACTGAAAAATTTTCTTAATTTCAGTAGTTTCGAATTAAGAAGTTAATGCATGTAAAATGAATAAGAAAAGCAGTTTAAATGAGTGACCAAAGCAGACGCTGCAGGAAAATAATTTTAGATACATAAATGTGTTAGATTTTTACTATTTATTTAGATTTAGACAGTTAATTCCACTTCATAGAAGTGAAAAATATCAAAATGTCTAATAATATATTTTTTAGACATTTAATGGAAGAAATATTTTCTCTTTGTGTGAAGAAAAGGGGTCCTCAAAATCGAAAGCATGGCTTCCTCATTTCTCTGTCTTTCCATCTTCCCAGCTATATCTCCCGTTCCTCCCCTGCCGTTCCCTCACAACTGAATCCGACTGCGAGTCATAGATCACTTGAGACGCCCCAATCATTTATATGCAAATTGGATGCCATCTATTAGCCTTTTACAGAATCAGTTTAGATTATGGGAGAAAACAGAGAAATGTCTGTATCTGATCCTTCCTTACTGGCCTATTTTCTTCAACACTATAGGTAGCTAGCTTTGAGTAGTGCCATGTAACAGTCATACAACAGCATGAAAGATTTCAATTTTAACCCTTTTACTACACCATAGCTTTTCTTTATATTAATGGACTGGTTATTAAGTAATATAACTCTTTTGTAATACTTATTAATGGTTCTATAGAAGATAAGCAAATAATATCATTTGAGCAACTTCCTCTTCCATAAAAATCATAACATACCATTTAGACTCAATGTGGCTTTATGTGTTAGTCTAGTAGTTAGCATTGAATATATATATATCACTTTTTAAACTCTTAACACACTGCCTTGGACTAAACGTTTAGAAATTTATAGTTGGCTAGCCTTGAGTAGTGCCAGTTTCTGTTATTTAAAAGTTGGAAATAGTGATGTGTGATGGTTAAACAAACAATCTCTCTTAAGCTACTTCCTCTTTTTCTGAGAGAATGAGATATCAAGACACAATGTGCTATATGTTTGAGCTACAAGTTAACTATACACGCCAACAACCTTCTGCTGTATGTGGCACTAGGTTATTGTGAAACAAACCCTCAACAGTGTAAACAAAGTTTGTATTCATATGACTTTCTTTTTTTTCTACTCAGTCATGTCTGTGACCCTGCCCCGGGTGGCTATGGCTACTAAAATTCATACCATCAGGATTTGAATGTGTGTGTGAATGGGTGAATAAATGATTGTAGTGTAAAGCGCTTTGGGGTCGTCGGACTAGATAGAGTGCTGTACAAGTACAAGCCATTTATCATTTACCAATCCATTAGTGAACAGGGAACTGACTTCTGAGGTCACACCACAGCACAGGTTTCCCTTGGTAGCTATGCTAGCTGGTGCTACTGTGTGTGCCTAAGGCCGTACTAGGCTTCAACCTCGTAGAAAGTCAAGATTTGTTTGCAGAGGTTATGTAAGAACCAGCATTAAAAGTTTTTTTTTTTTTTCAATGAAATACCAGGGCCGTAACGGATTGCTACTTTTTAGACTTTATCTAGTGAGTTTATTGACATTGTTGTCTTTAAAGCACACCTCGAAAGTGCCGGTACACAGTGCTACTTGTCTTCAATTTCATCGTAAGGAAATTAGATTTCTGAACAAGAAATTTTGTGTTAGTGTTTTTTAACTCTTACCAGGGCTCTCAAATAGACTCTCATGCAATGACCGTGCAATGCACGTATTTCCCTGACTGCATATGCACAATCTTCACACGTCTTTCCTCACAAAAAAATATGAAAGCCCATATGGGCTGCGGATGATCCGTTTACAGCACTGTCCTGTTCAGAGCTCAGTTTAAACCCCACCTTCTGCAGAGCTGTAGCGGCTTCTTTCCCAGCTTGTGGCCATCAGTAATTCCTACGACAGTTAGTGTTAACAGAGCAGCTGAGAAAGAGCAACTTTATCCGGTGATTATTTGTCACATTTGGGGTGTCTTTTATTTAATCCATTCATGCAGTCTATCTAGAAACAAAATACTGTATGTTTTACTAGAATAAAGCTGGAATGGATTCAGGAAAGTGGAGTTTTGGTTTCAGCAGACAGAATTTCTGGAGTTCAGTGACAATAAGAGCAAATAGTTTTTTTGTCATGAATCTGGAAGCGACCACAGAGCCGTTTACTTGTTGAGAGAAGGTGCAATATTGAGCGTACATGTTGTGAATGCAGTTTTAAAAAGGCGTGATTCTCCTCATATTAGGCAGTCTCGGTATGTTGAAACAATCACAAGAACAATTTTGTGTAATTTTCTGTTTTAACCCACTAACTGAACGATAACGTGTCGACTCTCCTCTTTCACCTTTCAACAGAAGTAAAACCTCTACTTCCATGTCTAGTTGGTTAAAAATGGGACGGAGTTGACTGGATCCACCCTTCCTGCTGAATCCGTGCTCCAGATTCAGGGGTACAAATTCCGTTTCAGGTGACTATTTTGGGACAACAGCTAATACGGCACCCACTAGTACACTAGCCATGTGGTTACCGAGCACTCGGAATGCACAAAAATGTATTGTTGTGTGATGTTTGCGGGCATTACCTTTTCAGTAGCTTTGTACCCTAAGCAGAAAGAGGCAGGCTGAGGTCTGAGGTGTAGTGTTAAAACCATCATCCAGGAAGAAATATTCAATTCAATTCAATTCAATTCAATTCAATTTTATTTATATAGCGCCAAATCATGAAACATGTCATCTCAAGGCACTTTACAAAATCAAGTTCAATCATATTATACAGATTGGGTCAGATTATACAGATTGGTCAAAATGTCCTATATAAGGAAACCTGTTGATTGCATCAAAGTCCCGACAAGCAGCATTCACTCCTGGGGAACCGTAGAGCCACAGGGAGAGTCGTCTGCATTGTACATGGCTTTGCTGCAATCCCTCATACTGAGCAAGCATGAAGCGACAGTGGGAAGAAAAACCACCCATTAACGGGAAAAAAAAACCTCCGGCAGAACCGGGCTCAGTATGAACGGTCATCTGCCTCGACCGACTGGGGTTACAGAAGACAGAGCAGAGACACAACAAGAGAGACAAAAAAGCACAGAAGCACACATTGATCTAGTAATCTGTTCTACATTAGATGGTAATAGCGGGTGAGCCGTCTTCTCTGGATGATGTCAAAGTTAACAGAACGCCAGACCAGGTGTACCTACTATGAAGAAAAAGAGAGAGAGCAAAAAGTTAAAAGCTGAAATGACGACAGGATCATGAATATCAAAGATCCTGAAAAAATGTCATGAATAGAGCCCTCAGTGATGATCTACTAAATGAATACCCCAATTAAATATGTGCAAGAGAAGGACCTCAATGTGTATCGAGAAGCTTTATCAGTTGCTACAGCGGGCCGGACTGAAGGACAATACAGAGGCACAAATCATGGCAGCACAGGAATGGGAAACCAGCAGTAGAGCTAAAGAGGCTGGGATATATCGTACTGGACCTCAAAGTTGCCCTGAAGCAGTCCAAGACATAACAGCTAGGTGTAAAATCCTGGCAGGTAAAGCGTACATGGAACGCCAGGTGGTGGGAATAATTGTTGCTCAGTGGGTAGATTAGTTGTCTTGCAATCATAAAGGTCATGGGCTCGATTCCAACTTTCCTGTGTCCTGTCTAGGGTTGGGAAATGATAAGATTTTCACAATTCCGATTCCCTTATTGATTCTGTGAAACGATTCGATTCCTTATCGATTCTCTTATCGATTCCAATTTGGGGAATTTTTTTTTACCTCTTAAACAAAGATAGACATGGTATTAAGCATTTAAATTTAAAGTAATACTAATTTAACATTTTAGAGACATAAAAAGACAACAAATAAACATTAAAGTACGATTTATAGGTTGGGTTCTGCAATGTTATAAGATGAGTATAAAACTCATCTTTAGAACCAATCTCTGCTCAAAATGGTGATCTGCATCGCCTAATTTACTTTCAGCAGTTAGTAGTTCAGCAACCGTAAACTGCAGAAAATACGGGCAGAGCGGCTCCTTCTGAGTTTACTCTCTGCTCCTGTCAGGATGAGCTGCAGCGCGTTATGAGGCGGAGGGATATTTCAGCGTCACTTTCAGCCCAAACAAGCGACTTCACTTTCAGAAACAAGCCCAAAAAACTGAAACCCCACAACTCATGAAATTTACAAGCGACTTTAGAAAAAAGAAGACCAAAGTTGCATAAAATAAGTGGGCTTCGCAACAGTGAGCATTCTATCGAAGTGTGTCATATCACTCCGCCCCTCTGGTCGGGTAAACAAATGTTCCGGCAAATTCTACATTATAAAAAAGAAAAACCTACCGAAAAGTCTCGCTCTCATGTCATCTTGAAGACATTCTTCTTCGAAATGTTGGCTACAGATGACGTTTTTTCTCTCTGGCCAGAAGCACGATGGCAAGTAGGCAATCCAACAAAACAGCCCGTGGTGGATCATGAATTGGAAAGGTGAAAAAACTGTTTTTTTCACTTTTACCCGATGTATTGTTACATCCAACTGCCATGCACGTGGGCATTGTTGCTTTAACAATAGCTCTCGTGAATTTCAATGGTGAAGTCCTCTGGAAATCCGAAATAATTTTTGTTGTAGAGCGCAGTGCCTTACCGCGACATTACGTTACATGATGTGATGTAGGGCGGCCATTATTGCCCATATTTGGGCAATAATGGCCGTCCCCCTACACAGTGATCGAGACGACAATTTATGCTTTTCTTTTCTTTTTGATTAACGCTAAATTCATTAAATCACCACGAACATATTAGTTTTAGGTATAGCTAATGATCCCCTGATTTTTTCTTGTTGACCGGACTTTCAATCGCTTTTTTTTTTTTTTTGCTTTTCTAGACTTACGCGTGGTCACGTCGTCCTTGCTTACTGAATGCCGTGTGCGTAACTTGCGTAAAAAACGTGATGTTGCCCGGCTCTGGTGCTGCCTGGAATCGATAAGAGAATCGTTAAGCGAGCTGCCAAACGGTGTCATGGAATTGGAACACACGGAACCGGTTCTGAACAGGAACCAGTTTTCGATTCCCATTCCTAGTCCTGTCACATGTCAATGTGGCTCTGGGCAAGGCACATAAACCCAAGTTTCTTACCGAGCTGCATATCGGTCCGTGAATGGTGAATGTGGTGCTAGTGTGAAGAGCTTTGAGCGTTCAGCATGACTAAAAAAACAGCTAAATAAATTCAGGTCATTTAACATTTAATTTACAGGAACATCTGTCCCGAGTCCGAGCTAGAGGTCCCCCAATGTTCACTAACCAACTAAACATTTTGGTGGTGGACCAAGCACAAAAGTATGCAGTGGTGATAGATGTAGCAAGACCAAGAAACAGCAACAAGAAGGAACAAGAGAAGCTACAAAAATAATATCAGCTCATGGAGGAAGTAGAAAATGTATGGAGAGTTGAGGCCTCAGTGGTGGCAGTGGTCATCATCACAATTGGGGCTGTAACCCCTCCAACTGAGGGAGAGGCTGCAGCATAATCCTGGAACTATATGCTGTTCCAGGAATATGCATATACAGTATATATGCTATATCCATCTATCTATCTATCTATCTATCTATCTATCTATCTATCTATCTATCTATCTATCTATCTATCTATCTATCTATCTATCTATCTATCTATCTATCTATCTATCTATCTATCTATCTATATATAATGTGTGTGTGTGCGTGCGTGCATGTGTGTGTGTGTGTGTGTGTGTGTGTGTGTGTGTGTGTGTGGCTATGTTTAGATGTATATACAAGTATATATAGATATCTAAGTATGTAGATATAAATATATGGTCTGTAAATAGTATCTAACTTTGAATTTCAGTGAGACTCAGACTATAGTTATGTATTTATTTATTTATTCACTTGCTAAATAACAACGTTTTTGGCTTTTTTTAACCAGTAATGGCTACTCTGGATGTTGGCATTGTAAAGAGAGAGTAATGGCTTGGGGGTGTGGGGGGTGTGGGGCTTCATCTCTGCTAATTAAATGACAGCGAACAGGCAGATGAGAGAACTGGTTTAATTTTTCAAAGGTGACATGCAACCAGGAACATTATGTGCCAGCTATCAATATGAATAACAGGTAGAGAGGCATCAGCTGGCAGGCTTTCTAATGAAGGACTGCAACACAGTAATGTTGTCTCCATCTGTTGTCAGATGTCACTGCATTCACCCTGTGGATCTTTTTTCCTCATCCTGATGTTTGATTTTGTCTGTGTCAAAAGACACCTATGAAGCCTGTTAAATTACATCTACCAGGAAAGTCCACTAAGTTCCTACTCACAACAAACTTTTAACTGCCTAATTGTATTCTGTTCTGACAGAAACCAAATTTGAATATTGCATATTTTCTCTGAAGAAACAACAACGACACTGTATTGGCTTTATTTAAAGACCACAACAATGTTTTGCTTACCAAACTCACTCCATTGTGATTCATAAACTACTTTGAATTGCAGCCTTAACCAGACAGTTTGTGTCCCCGCTTGCTATGTTTGATTTGAAACATGACACAGGTTTCAACCACAGTTTTGAAAAATATGGCCAAAGAGAAATTTCCTATACTTATATATACTGTACTAAACTTTACTATACTATAATATACTAATACTTACATATACTATGCTAAAAATCTGGTCCAGTTTTTTTTAAATAATTGTTTTGACACAGTTGACATACTTCCCTAAATTTTGAGTACTACAGTTGCTTTCAGCAACAAAAGCAGCAGCAAGGTTTATTCAGATTGTATTGTACTCAAAATCTCCAATCCACCAATAAACATATTGAACAAGAATTACCTTCAAAACATTCCAAGCATGAAACTATTCCCAACTTTCCTTGTTTTAATCTAGATCAAGGCATATTAACCATTGTGTCTGCTCGTATATAGATAATATTGCGGAGCTGCATTAAAGATGCAAGTAAGACAGCAATAAGGATGATAAAGTCAGTGTTCCAAATCCGGGCAAAATATATGCAAGTAGATCCCTTCATTTACATTACTTTGCATGCATGTCTCATTACAGCATCAGTATGTTGAATCTGTGCTTTATAGATTTGTTTTCTGTGTCTAATCAGGATTAGAGACTATTAAGTATGTGAATAGGTTCCAGTCATCAGAGTAAATGTGGTTCCTTAATACATTTTTAATTTAATCTTATAAAAAATGTATACCCTTATTAGTATATCACTGCACTGTCCCCATAAAACAACAGGGAGTGCAGATAGGCAATATCAAACTTTGGAAGAGAAATGTGCTTACCTTACAATTATGCTCTAAAATGTGTTTTTTGTGGTGAAGATATGAATACTTAGTATCTTCCATGGAATATGGTGATTTATTTAGCTCGTTAAGGCTCAAAGTGTCCAGGATAAGCAATAACTTGTCCAAATGGGAGCCAAGACCAAATGTAGTTTTTCCAATCTTGAAATAAGTCCATTCTTAGATGTTTTGCTGCAGTTCACACCAAAACCTGCCATCTAAGCCTAAAACAAGTATAATGTTTTTATTGAACATTTATTTGGTTATTTACTTTGAAGACAAGTGTTTACCCATCGACTGCTGGAGATAGGCACCAGCCCCTCCGTGAAAGTTAATGGATAGAGAGGGTATAGAAAATGGAAGGCTAGATAACCAGCAGTAGTCAATAGTCCATAAAACTATCTTCTCAGTGAGTATTTTTGTGTTAATGTGTATCTAAACAATATAACTGTAGAAAGACATTTACATTAGGCTTGAGTGTAAACGAGAAAGTCTTCCTGAATTCCTCTGACGCTTGAGTTTGCACTTCCTGGACTTGTTACTTCTGTGATACAATCTTGAACAAGCAAAGATGGATGCAGTCAACAGACAACAGCCTCACAATGACTGTTGTTTGCAAAGTGAACCCCGCAGTTGTTCCGTAAGATAATGACCACCCTACTTGAGTTGAAGGCTTTGGAAGGTTTCCAGGCCGACCCAGAACTTTCTGAATGGACTGTTAATCCTTTCTTGGCTGATAATATTTTAGGGTGTCCAAAACCCACTTGGTGCTGGAGAGCCACACATCATGGTTTCTCTTCCAGATCTGTTAACTTTGCCACCTGACCTTGAATAAGAGATAAATGATGGACTAACAGATGGACAAACAGAATTCCTTAGCCAAGACCACCTTGGCAAATACCAAAGTGAAATCCTGGCTATCCAGTGACACATTAACTGGCCTATGTTTCATCTAAAGCCACCCTGCTGGTAAGTCTGTTGTCTGGAGAGATGTTATTCATCCAAATTTCACGCACGCTTGCCCTTGCAGAGTGGGGGTGGGGGGGAGGGGTCATTGTGGTCATTAGGTGAGATATAGTATACACCCTGGAAAGGTCTCCAGTCCATCACAGGACAAACACACACACACACACGCATGCCTATGGGCAATTTGGAGTAACCACTTAACCAAATGGTCACATTTTTGGACCGTGAAAGGATGCTGGAATGCCCACAGAGAGCCAATATAAGTGTAGAACATGCAAACTCTATGACAAAAGACCCACCAATATCAGCTGTACATGTGGAGAAATCTTCAGCATTTATGCAGTAAATTACAAATTGATATAAATCGTTTGTTTTTGCAAAAAGTATGGGATGGCTATTTTTTGTGTTATGTATGGGTGTTCTCCTATAAAAATGGTAAATATGTGAGCAACAATTATAACACAGCAGTCTTCTATTTTTTGGCTGTTGTATTGGTTTGTTGTACAGGTCCATTATTGTGTTATTTTAATGTATCCCCCTTAGCAGAAGTGCAATCTCATTGCAGTTCCAAAAGCAATACTAAACCTGCATATGATGCATTATATTTTTAGCCTGGCTGCTGTCGCCCCTCCCACCCACCCACTCCCAACAGTAATCATAGTAGTAGTGCACGTGAGGCTTAAATGTTTTTTTCTGTAGCAGTTTATTTATCCTCGTTGGGCAGAAGCGGGAGGGTGGCCGCTTCCCCAACCTGAATTATCTGTGCTACCGGTGCATGGTGCAGTTACAATGACTCATTCTAAAAATTCAATACTGTTGCTTAAACACTGCCTGAGTATAATGGGGACAGGAATATTAAATATTGGCAAATTAAAACTATCCATAACACTGATTAAAAGCACCCCTCTGAACACAACTACACACAGGTGGGGAGATATATGAGTAGCAGAAGAACAGCAAAAGGCTTGTGTTATGTGGAGCTGACATCCTTGTTTTAAGCTAGCAGAATACGCAAAGTACAAGCCATTAGAAGGACGAGTGTCAGGGGAGCTACTTAGCATCACATTCAAGGCCTAGTGTGCATTCTTAATGGCCAGTTATTCACAAAACTAAAGTTGTTTATTGTGTCTATGCATCTTCTCATTCACTTTTTTTCACAACATGAATTCATCTTTTCTATCATCTGCTGTGCATACTGAAATTGTTCATGAAGACTTAGGGGATTTACAATAAAAAAAAGTTGTTTTTTGTGACACTGAAACACCGTTAAGCATTCAGTTAACAAATTAAACCAAATCAAACATTATTATTTTATAGCTTTCTTTTTGTTTGTTCTGAAAAAGAGGTTAAAAAAATGATTTGAGCTGCCGGCCTGTAAAAATTATAAACAATCTCTGCCATTCAGTCCGAAGCGCATGGATTAGTCAGAGTTTTATTCCTACTGTCACCCATAGGTGTTATATATTCACCCCCTCTGTCCCTCAAGTTCTGGGGGAAATGCCTTATCTGTCGGTCGTCCAACATGCCAGTCATTCTGACACGATCATGTAACGCAATTGTCCATGCTCTTCCCTTCCTCGTTTCCACTTGCTGGCTGCGTATGCATACATCTATTCAATTCATCTATTCATATAGCGCCATTTCATGAAACATATCATCTCAAGACACTTTCCAAAGTTAAATTCAATCAGATTATACAGATTGGTCAAAAAGATTTCCTATCTAAGGAAACCCAGTAGATGCATCAAGTCTTGACAAGCAGCTTTCACTCCTCCTGAAGGAGCGTCGAGCCACAGCGAACAGTCGTCTGCATTGTCCATGGCTTTGCAGCAATCCCTCATACTGAGCAAGCATTGAGCGACAGTGGAAAGAAAAACTCCCCTTTAACGGGAAGAAAAAACCTGTAGCAGGACCAGGCTCAGTATGAACGGTCATCTGCCTCAACCTACTGGGAGTGTTTCTGTGTCTGATTAGCTTAGTGGCTAGGTTAGCAGCTAGCTTTGCGGTTAGCCGTTCATGTAGCTCCGCTGCTCTCACCGTAGACTTTGAATATGGCCGAGAGTCGCAAGACCTCACATTTATGTGAGGAAGATGAAGGCTTCGGTCTTGACAGAAATAAGACAAGAGTGAGTTAGCAAGTGGGAGATTTTTTTCATGTGAACTCCCTGAAGAGCAGAAGAGCAAGGTAAGACGGACTTGCGCATGCGCAGTTATTCAAAAAGGACGGGGAAACTTCCGGAATAATCGGCGACTCTAACTTTAACCCTCAACCTTTCTTGTAGTTTTATTAAAGGAGCGGTGCACGTATAATTAAAAACAAGGGATATCTAGAATAAATGATCCAAACCGGAATAACATGCTTCATTGCTTTAGCATTCCCACTGTAATGCCGACATCAATGTGTCTATAAAATAACAATATTTTTAAATCATTAAGGTTTACATGTCTGGGAAATGTCAATCATAATAATTCATGTAGAATGAGTGAAACCTGGATCTCAGTTGAGAAAATATAATCATATTATCCTGCACACCCCTGGAGCAGCACACATGACTGTATTCATCTGAGTATGTGAATAAATAATGAAACCCTATAGCTATCAAAAGACCACCACACTGGTTGCTTAGTGGCATTAATTTCATATGCAAATCAATAACTTCACATAGATGTCGTACTTGAAAAGGGCACTTCAAAGTCAAACATTTTTAACATTCGCTTCAGGTCTGACTTTGTGGCCTTTTATCTATTTAGATACAAATTGTTTATACAATTTCACAATGCAAAACCCATCCAAATACACAATGCAGTTTGTACTGTTGGGTTTTTACTCACACAAAGGCTGCATGTCAGGAGCAGCTTATTTAACCTTTGGTCCGGTCCCAGAGGAACCCTGTGGCTGCACCACAATAGGATCAGTGGCTTTTTCAACATGAATAAGTTATGTACTGTAGCCTGATTATTGAGGTCTTAATGTTACATGATGCCTCTGTGGATGTGGGATTAAATACAGAGGATGAGGAAAGGAGTATGAAATGGGTAATGTACATTAAAAAGGGACTAGATCATGTTTCTCTGGCTGGAGTCAACAGCAAATAGAAATAACAGAGAATTTGAGTCTGAAATGATGTAAAACCCAGAAGTTCTGAAGCTGAAGTAACTAAATAAAACTGCATACCTTTGTTCATGTTGGAGCTGAGGTTACGAATCAGGTGGGAAGACTCCACTCTTACTTTTGGTTTGTTATGTAACATTTTCAGGGGATTTGGAGCTTATTTGGAGATGGAATGAGCTAAAACCAAAACTAAGAAATGCAATCTTAAGTTCTGGGACCCAAACGTGGTTTTATTATTGGTTGACTTTATGTATAATAATTACTACCCTAAATTTGTGAAAAGGTTTTGGCAATACTAACATTATTATGGTACAATGGATCCTCTTTATGCATTTGACTGATTTGGTGATATAATGCATTTAACTGCCAGAAATGACATGGGAACATGGGGACACATTTAAGAAGTTACAATTTGTCATTTTATATATAATAAATCTATATAATGACTAAATATTTTTGTTGCCTGGAGGAAATGTATGAAGCTGTATTTTTGTTAAGAATAATAAAAGCTCAAGCGGCCCGAAGGAGGGGAGTAGCACTGGATATGTGTCTTGATTCCCAAGCAGCAGGAGGACTTTCCCAGAAACATCAACATGACTCCATGGTCAGCAATGGCCTCCACCAGCCTGCCTTCAATCTCCAATAAATCAAGTACCATTATTTATTTAACAGGATGCTATTTCTCACAAAAATATTTCTTTTAAATTCCGATATAGTTCTTAGAATACAAATAGCTTCACTTTGCTGTATAGCACTTTGGCCCAGCTTTCAGGGCCTTATATCAATTTAGTAGGTTAGTGCCCATCTGATACCGTTTCAGCTTTGGTCAGTGGTTCTCATCTCCACATGAATCAGTTAAAGCTTGCATCGTTCTACTGTCTTTTAGTGTCAGTCACATCACCATCTAGATGTGACCTAGATTTTGTTCTCAGTTTCAAGTAATCCCTCATCAAATCAGTACATTGAAACCTGTTTTAACTAAAATAATACTAGTACAGTAAAAAAAAAAATTCTTTGTGTCTCTTTTATATCACCTGCACTGCTGTTGGGTAGAACAACTTAACCTGGCCAGCCCAATTGATAATGTGTAGCACTCTCCATTCTGCACATTATCAATATAAGGAGGGAGTTTAAGCAGAACTCTACAAGCTGATTGGGTGTAGTGACACCTAGTGCCTGTCTACCAAGGGTTGGTTTTAGCCAATCACAGTGTCAAATTAAAATGTAAGCAACAGGTGCCATAAGAAACCACAAGAAGGTAAGCTGGTCAAGGCACTTCTTGCTTGTTCTTCTTTCAACGGTGAAATCGTGGATTCTTACAAAACACATGTGATAGCAGCAGCTAGATGTGCGTCCTCCTACGCTGCCGTGTTTATGTTGGTTCGGCTGTGGGCTCAGCAGGTCTTGCATTCGTCGCACCAGTATGACCCGCCTCAAACCTCAATACTGCAACGTAATTGGCCCGAACCGTTTTTTGGGTCCGGACACAAACGGTTGACGCCAGAGCGGTACAAGATGGATTCTTGTGTATTTGTGAGCGTATAAATACCGCAAGAATTCTGCTTTCAGGCAAGGTTAAGGAAAACTGCAACCCTATGCAAAAAAAAGGAGCAAATTGCTTTACTTCACTGGGCTTGATATGCCAGATTGCTCCTTCATATATTTAGTGCACTCTACTTTGTAAAGCTTTGTAAAGTCCCTCCACGTATTGTCTCCCATTCTTCTTTGCAAAACCGCTGAAACTCAGTCAGATTGGGTGGAAAGCATCTGTGAACATCAATTATCATGTTTTGTATCAATATTTTTGTTAGATTTAGGTCTGTGCTTTGGCCGGCCCATTCTACCACATGACTATTCTTTGTTCTAAATCATCCCAATGTAGCCAAGGTTGTAGGTTTAGGGTCATTGTCCTGCTGGAAGGTAAACCTCCATTCTAGCCTTTTTTTAAGTATTGCCCTGTGTTTAGCTTTAGCCATCTCGCTACAAACGCTGAGCCTTAAAGTCCTGCCCAAATTTGTCCCTGACCTGTCTGATGTGTGCCTTGGTCTTCATGATGCTCTTTGTTCACCAGTCTTCTCAAACACACCTGTGAGGCCTTCACTAGACAGCTGGATTTATACCAGGATTAGGTTTCACACAAGTAAACTACTTATTAGTAAGGTAACTTCTAAAATAAAAGCGTTTTCCCTGGATTTTGTTTAGCTGTATCAGGGTGGAAGGGCTGAATACAAATGCACACCACACGTTTTAGATTTTTATTTCTAAACATTTTCAAAACTGCACATCATTTTCCTTCCTCTACAAAATTATGCACCACATTGTGTTGGTTATTTCCTCTAAATCCCCACAAGACAGGAGTAATCAATCAGTGGTAATAATACAATATGTAACACCTGCTAAATCCTTCAGGATAAAAAAAAAACAAGTGGATTACATTTTAGTTTATTCTCTGTCGGGTTTGTCCGTGTGGCGAGATTGGTAATACACTGCAGCCTACACAAAGGGGGAAAGCACAGGATAATCCACTACACAGTGTTTTAGTTCCCACAGTCAGGGTGAGGCACTGGAGTCCATGGTGCGAGTGGGAGAGATGAGAGCGGTGGCGTTGGGAGGTCACTTTTTTCTGCTGCCCACCTTGGCACCGCTGCCCGCTTGTCTTCAGATCAGAGCTTTGCCGTGAACCAGAGGTTGGCAACGAATCCAAGTGGCCGGGGGAGATAAGGCCGCCTCTGGGACATTACAGATGCAGGCATTAGCTGAGAGGAGACTTGATGGAGAGCAGGGCAAGCTGAAGCCTTTGATAGTGCTGCCGATGTTTACTGCCACCACTCAAGAATTGGGCATCCGCTAAGCGCTTTGGAGACTTCAGACTCATTCAGACTTGTCCTGACACAGGCGCGTGACAATAGCTCCACAGGCACAGTGTGATCAGATGTTTGAATGTTGCCAATTCTTTGCCATTTCATTGCTCCTTAAGGATTCGGCAAGACTGAACGGATACAGAAAATCAAATCACATCATTTTAAAATATTTGTAAGCAATAAATACCAATTTCTGACTACCTCTTTTTGCAACGCGGCTGCCTTGCAGACCTCATAATCACAATTTTCTGTTACTTTCCCCCTATTCCCGCAGTCTTTTTTTCATCTTACAGAAGATTCCCATTGGATTGCCCTGCATCCCACATTTTCCGTTCTCTGCTTATCTGACAGTAACAGTGCTGGTCCCCATCCTGATTCTAACATTTACTGTACCATCCGTCTTTCTCCTCGCTCCCTTCAAGCAGCTCTGCCATTTACTATATGTGCCAGGAAGTCTGCAACCCAAAGAGACAACCGTGAACTGAAAGGGGGGGGGCGACGCATGACAAAGTGGCTGTCACTCTCCAGTGGTGTTTCTCGGGTGAATAACTCCATGGCCGGAATAATCACCAAACGTTTCCAACATAATACGATAACCCTCAATGTTGTTTAATGTACGACAAGTCCTCATTAATTAAAAGCCTCATGGTCAACTAGCTGGACCTAATCAAGCAGCCTTTTAATTATGTTAACATATTCCATGTCCGAAATGCTAAAAACTGAAAAGACTTTTCAAACACAGTGACTCTTCTAAATGATTTTTTCTAGTTTTCTTGCTTGTAGAAGAGGATGGGTCACAAAGGGGAGGTTTAAAACTACAGCTAATTGGGAATTTCCTCTAAAACCACATCTGTAAGGATTACTTTAAAAGGCTGTTTCATACTTAAATGCAATAACTTATATATAGATTTAATTTCCCAATAATGGTACAATTTATTTGTTAAGAAACTTAGCTACCATATATGAATTACTCATGCCAGTCCTTAATGTATGTCTTGGAGGAAAATAAGTAGCATTTCGACCCATAAAACTGCAATGTTGTGTAAAGGCATTTCCTCCTAACAGATTTGTTCTGTTTTTGCTGTTTTGTCATTCTGATATTAAAAATAACCTGAGTAAATACAAAGTGCAGTTTTCAGATTTGGATTTAATTTATTAAGAAAGAAAAGCTGTCTAAACCAACCCGTCCTTATGTGAAAGAACTGAATAATCTTGTAAATATAATATAATAATTATGATTGTGCCCCAATCTAAGTAAATTTAAATAATAAGCAAAATTTACTTACCTACTTTGACACCTTCTTCTGACTTTTTGACTATTGAGCCGATGGGACAAGTGAATTTCTCCACTGTGAGATCAATAAAGCTTATCTTATCTTAAATTTCATTATTTTAGATTGAAAGAACTAAAAAAATAGCTCTGTTAAGAATATTTCAGATGCACTATGGTATGACATCACACCGCATCTCTCTATTTTGTTCTCCAGTCTCATGTTTACATACCCGGGCCGGCCGCGTGTGGATGCACATGTGCACGCGTGCATATATGTGCATGTATGTGCATGTGAACAGCTGCCATTCAGGGCTTAGCCCCTCCCTACCCTAAAATGCTACCGTCAAAACCACGCGGTATTGGAGCAACATGGCGAAAAGCATCTCAGCAGATCAAAATCTTCTCTTGCTAACAGCATTATAAAATTATGAGTTACTTCGTCACTAGACGTTGCTCCGAAAGGTGATGCTGTTTTGCTGTGTTTTTATCCTTTACAAATATGCACATAGTGGAGGTAAAGAGAGGCGCGGCTTGTCGTACATCTTGTTTTCGTATACAGACAGTGCTCAAGCAACACCTAGTGGTGAAATATCGCTTATTGCTCCTTTAAGAAAGATGAGAAAAAAGTCATTTAGATCTCTCTGGAAAGGTTTACAAAATAATTTTGCAAGGCGTTGGGACTTCAATGAACCAACATTTTCAACTAATCGAGAAAACAGAAATGTTTGCAGAAATGTTTGTCCGTTATGGCCAGTACCTGGTTAGTGCAGCGGCTCTACGTTGTTGCCTGCTGTAGCAGACAGTGGGAAAGAGAATTATCTGAATTGGGAGGGAAGCTTTATGGGATCCAGTAGGCACCTCCTTCCAAGGATCCTTCCTAGAAGGGTCCTACAGTCTGAGTCAAAGGGTTGTAGTGGGGTGGCATCCATCCAGTTTTCATATTTCTCATGGCTGTGAGGTACAAAATTTGCATCTGTACATAGTATATGCATGCAAGAGGTAAGGCCTGTTGTGATCGGGTCAGTCCTGATAAGCCTCTTTTAGGTTCTTGTTGCTCATTATAGTTTGGATCTGTCTTGTTGTGTGGATGCGCTGAACCACACAGAGATGGATGAGCAGAAGACCAACTGAAGGATGGCGGTGTAGAAGGTGATGAGTAGCTCCTGCAGATGGCTGTACTTCTTAAGTTGCCACAGGAAGTACAGTCTCTGCTGGTTCTTCTTTCAGATGATGTCATAGTGTGAGGACCGTCTCAGGTGGGTGAGCTCACAGTGAGAGTGGACTGAGATTGCATCACAGTTTTGGTGTCCCTTAAGCTATCAAGTGGCACGACCACTTTTTAGGTTTAGGTGGAAATACATTTGTCAGATTGGACCATATTATTTTGGATTGCTTTTTTCCCTTAAATTGCAAATGATGTTCACTCTGGTTGCTGGTACTGGAAAATGACAGACGGCATTGAAGACTCAAGGCATGAATCAGTGTTGTTTTTATAGAGAATTGACAGCTTAGCAGAGAACCAGCTTTAGTGACTTGTTAGATACTTTTCTATTAAAGTTTGTCCAAAATACATGGTTTATTCCTGTTTTATTTATGAAAAATCTTAAAGACACCATGTTTGATAAGCAGAAAATGCAATTTCAGTTCCAACACGGTGATTCCCAAAGACCTAATGGGTTTGTCCATCTATAACTCTGCACCTGGTTATGCAAAGAGATGGTAATGCATACAGATAGCCTACTCTTGATGACACCTTAAAGGATGGTTCATATCTTATTTCATGGTCTTTCAGGTATTTGACTGTGAGCTAACAAGTATCCAAAGCTAAAAGCTAATAAACTTGAAAACTACGTAGGTTATTTGGTGCCCAAGCTAATAATACCCAAGCTAACAGCTACTCAAATTAAAACCTACCCAAGCTAGAAAACAGAAAACAGCTCAGTCTAACGGCTATTTAGGCAAACAATTACTCAGCTATCACCTATTTAGGTGAACTGCTAACATTACTGATGGGCCAATACAGAGTCTGTGCAGCAGCAGACAACATGAAATACAGTGTAGACATCGTTGATCAGATGGCAAGAGAAGGGGTGGTGGTCCATGGAAATGGCCCACTGCTGGGTTACTGGACCTTGTGGGAGTAAATGTCCATGTTGTGTTCCAGAAGTGTACTGGTAGCAAGATCCCGCAACAGACATTTGCAGAAGCTGTGAGAGGAGCTTCGAGCTGAGTTTGGTTAGACAGCCATCAAGGTAGGTGGAACAAGGGGGTCATCTAAGCCATCAGGACTCAAGCGTGCAGCAAGCTCAAAAAAGGAGGCAATACCAGGTGCGGAGAAGCTGCCCCTAATACCTCAGACACATACAGCAAATGCGCAAAGCTACGTGTCGGAGTTCTCCCACGAGAAAAGGAGATCTACGGCAGTTGCGAGTTTTTATTAGCTTTAGTTTTGTTATCAATATAAACAGAGTTATCGAAATGTTCTATATTTTTCATCACCCTTTAGCCTATTGCCTTTTATCATTCAGTTGGTGTCCTCTGTTATTAATTTCATACTTGTTGATTGCTGTTTATTAAACATTATTTAGAAATATGAAGATTGGTGTTTAGATTTATTTTCAGGGATAGGGTTGTCTGTTAATATATATGTTGGTGTGTAAAATTATATATATATCCTTGATTTATCGGTTGCATTGCTTGGTAAGATTTGCTCATTTTGTTTGGTGGTTTAGTGATGATGATGATGATCGGTACATGTAAAACCTTAACACATGGTTAAACTTTGTCCAGTGAATTAAAAATACTCTTTTTTTTGAGTCATTTTTGTTTCATAAAACATTATTTGGCTGATTAAATTTAGTAAGTTATAAACTCACAAGGTGAATTAATTGAGGTTTATAAGCAGCAGTCAAAATTACCGCTTGGATAGTGCCAGGAGGAGCTCAGGGCTTGATAGTGTTAACACGGATAAAAAACAGGAAAAGATCATCTCTTCTCATCTCTTCTTTTAATGACAAAAATATCTCGTTATAAAGAAAATCTTTCTCGTTGTAACGAGATAGTTTTCTTATTTTAACGAGATACTGCTCCTAAATGTATTTATCACGTCTGGCAGTGAAACGCTTCTGTAATTAACAACTACAAAGCATAGGTGCTTAGTCTGCAGCGTATATGCAGTGACAGACTTCAGGATATGAAGAAACTACAGAAAACTGATTTTAGCAAGAACAGAGTGATTCCCAAAATGTTAAGAATTGAAAACATGGCTGCAGACCATTCCCTGACGGATGATAAATTTCTCAAGTTCAGAATAAAGTCTTTCATGAGCCCCACCCCCCAAACTGTTCATCTGCTGGAAATAGGTTTTTGTTCCTTATGTGACACATCTCATGTGCTCCACTGATAGATGTTTTATTAATGCAGAACATTTAAAAATATCACCAAAAAAATCTGCATACTCTTAATGCAATTGGAAGTTCAAAACTCTGGACTAAACTTATATTGTTGTGTGTACGACTGAATGAGCACCTATGCTTTAGTTTATTTCCCCCCAACTTATCCATAACTACAACATGCAATAAATGAGTTCCTTAGTCTTCCATACTTGGTCTGATTGCACCAGAAATCTTCTTAAACAGCACCAAGGTCAGTAATTGATTAAGATAATATTTAAATATGGTCACATCACCTACTTTTCATAGGTTACTGATTAATCATGACTCAAAGGAACACAGTTTCATACTTACTGTGGACCTGAAGCCCTAATTCAGTTTGGAGACAAGCCCCTGGCCTCTCAAATTAAATGCAGTGATGTCTCTTGGTCTCAACCTCTATGCTTCATGGTTCCAAGGTTTCATTTATTATGCTTCACCCACAAATTAACAGGACGTAATTTGAAATTTAATATGGAAAAAAGGGGCTGTGATTCAGGGTCATATGTGGTGTTTGATGAAATACCGTATAATCCATCTTACAGACTCTTCCGGGTGGTCTAATCATGGATGGTCAAGTGGACTGTGAACTTAAATGTTAAATTGATGAGTACCTCTAGCAACCACAGAAAGAGAGGATGAAGTAAAATGGGCAGAGGAATAGAAAATATGTTGCTGGGATTTGACAAAGTTTTACTTTAATGAGTGGAACAAACAGAGAAGGAATGATCCGTATGTCCTTCTGACATTGTGTTTAAATTAAATATGTCATCAGACACACATAACTGACATGTATTTTACCTAACTACATAGAACCAAATTGAAATACAAAGGACATCTTTGCTTGACTTAAGATGCAAACAGCTACATTGCATTTAGATTTCTAGAACAGAAAGCAATGAACAACATTTTCTGATTATGTTACCTGTCTGTAATCTTTTATTGAAATTTTTTGGTTTGGTCCAAATGCATAGAAATGAAGAGGTTTACATGAGGAGTTGGTCATATTGTGGAATTTCCTAGTATATGGTGGTTTATTTTAGTCTTTTATGAACTTTGAAACTCCACAACAAATCTGATGATATAAGAGTAGAAAAATTCATTTGCTATTGCCAGGCAGCTAATTCTGCCATTGACCGTTGTTTAATGTTGTTTCTTAGATTGGATGATTGATATTTGAAGAAAGAAGACATTTTCCCAATCTAACGGTTTAATCATTTAACAAACAGGGACATGAAGAACTATACACACCAGCCACACAACACCCTGGCACCTCCTCAACATCATGGTCACTAGGTTGGTCACACACTACTGTGGGAGGAAATCCCATTCTTCATCTAGCCGCCAATGCAACCAAGTCAGCCAACGAAGGTGTGCTGTAACTCCAGCACACACACAGAAAGCCTTAACTGATCCCACAAGTGTCCAATGAGACTCGGGTCAGACCTGCAAGAACACCATTGCATCGTCTCCCCTCTAAAATTGAAATAGACTGTGCTCCATGGGGTGAGCATTGACATTCGAATTTGGTTGGTAAGAGTAGAGATATGGGATTGCAACTGATTGCAGAATCTCATCTCAATACTTCTCTGCTACAAGACTGCCCAGGATGATGACCAGCCTTGATTTTCCCAGTGAGAAAGATGCTGACCCAGGGCGTGAAGTAAAGCCTCCAACAGAAGCTTGTCTGCAGCTGATATCTGAGTTTAGGTCAGAATTATGACTTGACGTCCAGTGCATCAGTGGCATAGAATTAGCTGGACTTTATTTTTTTTATTTTTTTTGTGGCCAATGGACATGCTGTGGGAAAACTGGCCACCAAAGGACTTACAAAGTTCCACGGCCAACTGAGTTCTTGGGATGGCATATGACAGCTACATCATCAGAGTGAAATGAAACCCTCATGAATAAAACATAGACTTGTCATGTGTTGAAAAGTAAGACTTTAAGCTGCCTTCGTTCACTGCTGTTAACTACAATCACCACACGACTACTGAATATACATTGTTCTGGTTTACTCAATAGCTGGACGACGTGTGCATCAGAGTAGAAATACTGGTCAGAACTGGAGCATTATATCTTAAAAGTGGCAGAATGTTAATGTTTAAATCATAGTCCTTGTCATTTGATGATTTAACATTCTGGTGATTTACAGACAGACGGGGCTGTTAACAGAGTGCTTTTCAATTCCTGTGAAGGATGCTGGTTTGTTAGGTCTCCAAATGAATCCTCTTATACAACATTTCTCCTGACTTCGTCCTCTTCACTGGACAAACTGGAGTATACTGTACATCTTTATCATATAGACTCAAATTCAAGCTAGAGACTTTTGCTATTATGTTGTCTGGCTGTTGTGCAATGATCCTGGGCTGTAAGGAACATCCTTACTCTTTATTATTTCAGCTTTATTCTTGGCTGCCATGTGCTCAGTTTTCTTTCTTTTAAATTTTTTGTGTATTTCTTGAAATTAGACATGGAGATGCCTGTTTAGTTTAAGCTACAAGCCAAAACAAAACTGGAAAAGAAAAGTTACAGTAACTATCATGTATGCCATTTAATTGGGTGTATTTCACCAAGTATTTCTTTGAGTACATGCTTTTAATAGGTGGAAAGGTGGATGACAAGCAAATAAATAAAGAGCAATGGGAGTGTTGTGCAGTGCATCAACAGAAAAAAAACGAGAAGTCAGGTCTTCACTGTTTCTGGGCTTTGTTACAAGCGGGAAAGAGGCCAACAATGAATGCTTCCATTAAACAATCAACGAACAATCTCTGCTGTCCTCAATCAGTGAGATGTTTTGTACTCATCAAAATAATTACTATCCTGACCCTGCTCTGCTCACTGCTAAACAAGACAAATTTTATACTGTACAAGGAAAAATCAGTGCACAAAAGAAAAGAAGTTTGTCTAGGCCTCTTGGATTTTTACTTCATCCAATTAAGTGTGGCTCTCCAAACAGCTCACCACTGTTTACTACTCTTGACTTGTTTGTTTTCACTAATGCAATCAACGATAAGTGTGCACGGCACAGAAAACAAAATAACCGGGATGAAAACAAACAACATGAATGTATTTAGCAACCAACAAAGATCTACAAATGCAACAATTAATTTTACAAATACACACTGAGCCATACTTCAGCCAAACTGGAATATCTGTGTATACGAAACTAAAGACACCCTTGCTGCTTCCCTACGATTGAAGAGGGAAAACAGCAGCCAGATGCTTCTAATCCAGTGTGCTTGATTAATTGATTTCCATGTGTTTGTAAACACAATGACAGGGAGGAAAAAGCTCAGCAGTTACCTTAGAGAAGCTAATGTTGCAGCTCATCAATCTCAGAAGGGTTATTAGAAAATTTCCTCACTAAAGAATATGGCAGCATAACGTAGGTTTGCAAAGCAGTATCTGAAAGAACCACACAGCCTTTGGTTGGAATTTCCTTCCTTTAAAACTGTGACCAAAGTAGATGTTTATCCTTAAAGATGTAGTGGACAAACGTTTCTCGGCTTTGAGTTCCAGGGGGATCATCTTATCTATTGGTTGTACCGCATGCCGATCATTGTGACGCGGTCACGTAACGCCACTGTGCATCTACGTTCCTTGCTAGTTTCCTCTTACTGCACATGCACACTTCTAGTGTTTATGTATCTAGTGAGCTTTGGTTTCAGCCATTCAGTGTAGCTCCGCTGCTCTCACTGAATACTGTAAACATGTTGCAAGAAACAAACTCTCTTACAAGTTTATGAGAAGAAGAGGAAGGCTTCAGAAGAAAGAACTAAGACCAGAGAGATCTTTCAAACAATCCCCATGAGCATGGGCATAATGGATGGGGGATATGGGTGGATCTAGTCACCCCCCCCCCCACACACACACACACTTTTCAAATATGTGCCCTTTGTCCTCTACACACAAACTTTTTTCAGCTGCTATGACCGTTTAATCCATTTTCATATATGGTAACGTGTTTTTCCGAGCTGTCTTTAAACACACCATAAGCTAACTCTGCTAACGCTGTGGATTACAGACTGGAGGCGTGCTGCTGAGCAATCCTTCACAGTGTCTGTCCGCGTTAATATCAGGATGTTCAGCAAGCCAGCAAAAGGAAGAAAACAGTTTTGGTTCTAAACAAACTGTGTAAGTTGAGCGGTGCTGTTGCGTACAGGTAATCTTAGCTAAATGATTACTAGATAATACATGCTAGTAAGCTAGTTTACATGTTATATATGTTACATCCTTTGCTTGTTCATGTTGAGAATAAACACAAGCCCTTTTTAATTTCTGTGTAGAACTCGTGCTCACTTTGGCTTTCCGCATATTTAAAAGATATTCGTTATTGCCACAATAGAAGGAATAGAAGCAGGAAGCAGCAGACAATGATGTTGGGTTTTCACAGGACAAAAGAAGTTATAATTTGCTGAGTACAATATATCTATTGGCAAGGAGAAGAAGTTATCAGGACATGTGTTTTGCAGATATTTCAGAATGATTCACATTTACACCCTAAAATATTGTTAATCTCTATTGTAAAAGGTATCCCAGGGAGAAGGCCATGTATCAGGGCAGAGACTAGGCTGTAGCCTGGAGAGCCTGGGAGTATAATGCTCAAAAGCTGGAGACCCGATAATTCAGCCAACACAGGAATGGGTTTAAAAAGTTTATTAAAATAACTGATGTAGCTGGAACGGGAACTGACTGGAGCGCACTCAGGAACCACTGTAGGGAAGAGAGGAAGGTTAGTAGCCGAGACCAATCCAATGTGATGTTGTGAGCACTGAATAAAAGCCACTAACCTTTTCAGAAGCCAGGAGGTTGCACTGGTTCTGATCGGTGGATCCAAGGGCTCCGTATGGGTGATCCGAATCAATGAATGAATCCCCTTCTGACAGGATGAGTGCGGGGCAGAGACAGAAGGGGAATCAGTAATCCAGGCTTAGTCCAGGAGAATCTGAGATCCAGACGGTAACCCCCAAGTTCCACATCCTCCGTGACAAAATACAGAACAAGTCTATCTGCTGCTCCGTTACGGTCCTTTGGACTCCAGCCAGAGAGAAATAGTGTGCTATTTTCTACTAAAATTCCTATAAAATGGTGAATTGTGGGTTGAAATGTCTATTATGGTAAGCTAAAATACAATTAAATTATTTTCAATGAATAAAACATATAAGGTTTTGGTGGCCAATGTACTCATCCATACTTGATGGAAGTAAAAATATGCCGGGTCGATATATAATCGACGGATAACTTTTCGGACGCTGTTCAAAGGATGAATGAAAAGTTTGTTTTGCTTCCAGGTCCTTTATATCCCCTTTTTTTGCCTCGTGTACCTCTCCCCGAGGTCCAAGAAACTCGGTGTGGAGCCAGACGGAGTAACGGCGGATGTAGTAGGCACTTCTTTTCACGAACTCACGGAGGCGGTTTGGAATGGAGCGGAAAGTACAGGAGCGGAAAGTACAGGAGCGGAGGATGTGGAATCTGGGGGTAAAAATAGGCGCACATCAGGCAGAATTATCCAAAAGGGGCAGAGATTGGCAGGCGAGATCAAGAGATGTTTCAGGGTTTTCCAACATGAGAATGCAACAGGAGCAAGGAAGGCAGGCAAAATCCACCAAAACAACACTGGTCAATCACAAGCTGGCAAACAACGAATGCTGGATAGTTTACTCACACGAAGGCTTTTAAGAATCTGGCAGGTACACACTGGGAGAGGCTACAATATTTAGTGTTCTCCCCAGTTTTAGCGACTCCGCTTAATTGAAGCGGCTGTTGGTTTAACAGCTCAGACCTGATTGCCAGAGCTGAGCAAGCAGCGAGTGATATTACCATCACTGGAGGATGGGATCTCACGGAGGAGGATCAGGCAGAATCATTACAGGGAGAGCCTGCAAACAATGAAAGATGGATCTTGATTTGATTTGTTACATATTTATTTTCAGGTATTATCTGACCTCTGCATTATTTGCATTCGTAAAGGAAGCAGGAATATGTCATGCTGTTTTTCTTTATCTTGATTAATTTTGCACATCTGTTACATTTCACTAAAATGTAGATTTGCTTAGTGTTGTGTCACCTTCTATGTTGATGCCAATAAACTAAATTATGTTGCTGATTACTCTGTTACCTTGTCACTCCCATTCCACATCATGTAATAAGTAATAATTTGCTTACAGAAATGTTTTTTATGAATCTCATGTTCAGTGTTTTGATTTGGCACCTTATGATCTAGCTACTTGCCCTGTAGATGTCAGAGGAGCAACACAAACTGTGTCAACTCAACCAATGTTTGGTAGCTAGAACTTTAGATGTTGCTAGTTTAAAGAGCTAAAGCAAGAGGATGATACATCACTCAATAGAAGTCTGAAAAAATATGTCCACTTCACTTCTTAGATGATGGATGCTTGCCCCTGAGGAGCAGAAGAGCAGTAAGATGGTTTTGTGCATGTGCAGTTATTAAAAAATTGGACTTTTTTCTGGAAAAAATCATCCACTTTACCTTTAATACAGTGCGTGATGTTAGGAGAAAAGTGAACAGTGCATATTAGCACAAACACCTCATACCTACTGTCAAGCATGGTGGTGGAGGGAGGATGATGTGGGCTGGGTTGGCAGCCACAGCATCAGTCCATTTTGAAATCGGTGAGTCAACCATGCACGCCTCTGTGTACCAAAGTGTTCTCAGAACCCGAGCGACTGGCTGAAGCCTGGCTGAAAGTGGGTCGAGCGACAGGACAACGATCCCAAACATGGCAGGATGTGATGTCACTTGATCTTTTGTCAGTCCAGTTGATGCTGCAACTAAAACAAACCAGTAATTCTCAGGATGTTTTTATCAGTATTATATGTTTGAAGAAATGCACAAGGGAATGGAAATACTGAAAAAAGCCAAAAATGCTTCTTCTTTATTAGTCATTGCAACTTTTTTTGTACATTCTAATTAAATGGTGTCCTCTGTCTTTACCCAATCCCTTAGGGAGTAGGGGGCTGCTACTGTGTGGTCCCCGGGGAGATTTCTGGAGCTAAAAATCTTGCTCAAGGACCCAGTTTGTGGGATTTAAACTGGGGAACTAGCAGCCTTCCTAGGAATCAAGCGCTCTGCTCTAAACAGTAGGTTAGCCCTCGCCTTTGTCATTATTTATATAATAAGGTATTAGGTTTCATATTGTTAGAATAAGTAGGAAAAGCATCCATTTTCTTGCTCGGTTATTTTCTGACATGTAATTGCTCCAACCCCAGTCTTGTGTTTTTCTCTCGTTCTGTGGTGCAGGAATCTTTGAACTGTGCCACTCTGTCTCCTAACCACTCCCCATGGATCCTGTAAAGCATATAAAATCAAAGAAAGTTTCCTTAATGCAGAGCCTATCATTGATTCCTGCAGGAGCTCTGGCGTGTTTTGGCTTCGATGATGGGAAGGAATTGATTTAGTGATGACCGTATTTCCCGGTTGAGTTCTTTGTACACAATTTCTGCTCAAGTGAGGATCAGAAGGCTGTTGCTTGGGGCAATTGTCCTAGAAGATGAATTTAGAAAGCTACCTTCAGCCAGAAGCTTAAAAATACTAATCATGGATGAATTTCACATCATGTTTGGACATTTAATAATTTATTAGAACATTTGTTGGGAGTGGAGTAATTTATTTATGTATTTTAGAAACTACAATTGGGATTTACAAGGTTAATTTAATGTGGATTTTACCTTGTTCCAGATGGGGTCAAGTCTATACATACACTCAACAATCTTCTGGCACAATTCTGGCTAGATATTTGGTCATGCTTCTTGGCAGAAATGATAGAGTTCCTTTTAAATTGATTGATTTCCTGGCATCTAACCAGATTTTAAGTTTGGTCTATAGGTTTCCAGTGGGTTCTGAGGTCTGGGCCAACATTTAGCCCACTTCTCCATTCCAAAACCAGATTTAGTTTATTCTCATGTTTGATCTCTCACTTGTGTGAAAGTTTCAACGATCTAACCAGACAAAAGCCATCATACAATAATAACTGCTGACCAGGAAAGAAGCTCCTGATTCAAAATCAACACTTTCTAAAGTTTGCAGCTGCCCGCATTGACTGGTCAGGTGCCTTCTGGAGAAAGGAAATATGGTTAAACAAGACAAACATTGTTTTGTTTGGCCACAAGGTCAAGGAGTACAATTGGTGGAGTCAAGATGAAGCTTTTACACCTTAAACCAATTTTTAAACCGACTGTAGGTGGGGGCAGCATTTTGCCTAGGAACTGTTTCATTGCCATTGGTAGCATTACAAAAACTAAAGAGAACTAAACAATTTGCAGACTATGCAATCCAATTTAGTAAACTCTATAATTGCTGATCATAGGAGCAGTCAAATACTGGGACAGAATTATGCCACAACCTTGTGGATGGCTGCAAAAAATGTCTAAAAGTTAAGGTGCAATGAGCTAGGCTACTTTAAGCCAAATGTTAGAGGGCTATGTTGCAATTTGAGACTGTGTGGGTTAGAGAAATGCTACAATAAAATCTGAACCTTACACACCCAGTTCTTGTCTTTGAAAATAATGGGAGTCAAAAATCATACGCTGATTGCACATAAAAAAGGAACAATTCAAATAATAGTACACTCATATGTCGACAGTATAGAAGTATCAGTCTCCAGAACCAGTTTATATATATATATATATATGTATATATATATATATATATATATATATATATATATATATATATATATATATATATATATATATATATATACAGGGTTTTTTGAGTAGCGTTGGTTGGTTTTCATAGTTGTTTTAATGTTGAGACACTTGGATTTAATTTTAAAGACTTTTAAAGTATATTTATACAGTGGATAGACCAAATTTCACATGTTTGTCCTGCCATAACTATTATTGCTATAACAATTGTTAAGTGTTGATAAACACAGACGAGTGAGTTTAACCTGAGGCAAAGATCATGTTTGCTGTAAGACTACCAGCAGCCAAACAGGACGTTTTATTTCAGATTGTATTTTTTTCTTCAGCATTACCGTTCCTTTTTTCAGAAAAGCGTCTTGCCAGTGGCTCTCTGCGCCTGAAGCTATGTTGCCCTGTGGGGAACTTTCTCTCGGGCGACTCTTGCCAATCTCCTACCTGCCTCCAAAATGCCTGTGCCAATTTCTTGTTTGCAGTCCAAAATAAGCCCAGCTCCTTTTCTGTTCTTGCATCCAGCTCACCTAATTATCCTGGTGCTATGAGGCATGTTAGAATTCGCTCACTCTGCCTCTGCCAAGCCACTTTCCAACCTGTGCTCTTTAATTGGTCTTCATTATAGAAGGAGCTTGAGGAAACAAGTCCAATGTAAAGACTTGATATGACTTGTTTGTATGCTGCATGCGGAAACGGTTCATACTGTGTGTTAACAGTAATGCTGCTACTTACATTTAGGAATAGGAAGCTGCTAGTAGTGTCTCAGTCACTCGCATCGAGAAAAAAACCTGAAGGTGAATTCAGAGGCAGAGGATTTAATGACAAAAACAACCCACCTCTGCAAGTAAATCTAGCACATAAAATTAATATGATATATTTTTGCAATCCTTCGCTGACAATTATATGATGTCTCCTTGACATTTCAGAGAACAGCGGCTGTTTTTTTTTTTCTCTTTCACGTTGAGTAGCTGGTAATGATTGGTTTTTGCCAACCCTACAACCCCAAACCTGGGAATTTATGAAACAGGCCAGCACAAAATGGTGCATGAATTGATGAGGCGAGGCTTTCAAACCTAAGAACAGCGTCAGAATGGGCAAGCATTGTGGGGGCAGCATCATGCAGCGGGGCTGCTTTGCTGCTAGCAGTACTGCTATATTGCAATAATGAATGATGAGATTGTTTTGACAAAACAGAGGATCTTCAGTAGTGAACACTTAGGGGCCTAATGCATTATTGAAATCAAGTTTTTCCCTGTGTTCATGTTTTAAAAGACATAGAAATTGCTATTTATTTTTGAGTGTTATATAAGTTGCATCTAATGTGCACTGTTTAAACATTAAACCGAACATAGCTTATCTGTAGCAGCCAGTTTTCCATCCTATCAGAATTTTTCCAGCTCTGTTAAAAATGCATCCGTAATTCAATGAGAGATATCAGTAAACTAAACCAACCAAAATATGTTAGGGATGAAGGTTTCAAGGAAATATATTTTTTGGGGATGAAATAAACACTCATTCACATCAACCACCTTCCCTGGCGATGAATAAAAACAAAAGTGTAGGAAGGGTTCCTTTTAGAAACAGTTTGGACCATCTTGTAATTTTTCTTTCAGTTTTTTATATTTTGATTTGTTGTGACCACTGCTTGGTCAGAAAGTGATTAGTATGAGTGGAATGAAGGATGAGCCACAGACTGTGAAGGATTTATCTGTTGTTGTGCTTGTTGGGGACCAGATCTACGGGCTAAACGACAAGCTCAATCTCCATCTGTTTAACTAAACAGACAACTGAGGTTAATTCAGAGTTTTGGGGACACTATTCCTCAAGATGTTGATTAAATTGTAATTTGGCTCCCAAAAATGTTTCTAAAGCTAATTTGAATTAATTATAGTGACATTGTGATTTTGTGCAATTTGTAATTGACGTGTCTCCTTAGTCTAGATAAGACGCTTTTAGCATTGCCCATGATTCAGGCTGAGCCTAGCTTTTTTGACATCTCTGACAATTTTCCTTCCACTAAACTTTCCATCAATTTGCCTTGTTACATCACTCTGTGAACAATGGGCTTCTTTAGGAGTAACCCTTAATGGCTCCTTTTAGACGACTGCTGGACAAGTCAAGTCAGTGGTCCCCATCATAACTGTGCACACCTAAACGTTCCTGTGTTGAAAAAGGTTTTTTATTGGTGTTATTTATTGGTATTATTCACTTTGTCTGATAATACAAATTTGGAGTTTTCATTAGTTGTAGGCCATACTCAACAAAATTGAAAGCAAACACTTGATAAATATAACTCTCTATGTAATGCCTTTGAATGTAATGAGTTTTACTTTTTTAAATAAATTACTGAAATAAATACATTTCTTAGTGACATTCTGACTTAGTGAGATACACCCATAGGGAAACAAACACCTCATTCTGTACTCATCTGCTGTTGTTCTTTTTCAACTTAAACATTTCATAATTACCTGAATTTACCTTGTTATCTAGTAATACTTGCACAGTTTTGTCCCCTTCTGCTCAGTCTTTCTCTTGATATTGTTCATGTTAATCAATCTTGCGTGTAAGCCTGGTGTCTCCTGTGTTCTTGTTTTTGCCACTGACACGTGTGAATTTCCACTTTGTGGGAAAACAAAAGTATTTCTGTTCTGTTCTATCCAGAGTTGTCTTGGATTGATGGCGCTGTTCCTCCACAATGTCTGCTGAGTTGATTCAGTGTCCTTCCTGTTTGAGGTGAAAACACCTTGAGAGCCTTCATGAGGACCCTGAGAACTGTCACTACCAGTTAGATGGTCTGCATCATGACTATCCCTGCTTGGTCATTATCAAAATACCAAAAGCTGTATAAACCAAGATATTCTGGCAAAAAAAGCAAATAAACAAAATCAAAAGTTTTAGGAGAGCAAATGGACATTGTAGGAAAGGTCTCTCTATCCAATCTATCAGGTCAAGAGTTTCATCCTTGAAAATAACAGTAAAGCAATAAAGCAGAAAGGGAAAAAAAATAACCTGACACGGTCATAAGTCGTCCTGAGGTTCAAATAGAAAAACATAATAATAAAAAAGGGGAGAAACTCTGTCCGCAGTCATATTCTGAAACAGAGACTCCACCAGAGAACAATTACTTCATCCCAAATGGCGATTTCTCCCCTTTCTTTGGCTACTGTACCACTTTCATTTGTTCTAATTATTACAGCGTTTTACAGAGTAATTGCTTTTGGATCACAGGAGCTGAAACATCAAAAGGTAATTCAGACATTCTCCACACCCACAATGAGAAGTATGCATCGACCACGGCGAGTAACAAGAAATGTAACCGTAGAAAATGATGTGATTGGATTGACCTTCTGAGTTCGAGCACACCAGACAATTTGTCTGTGGAAGCTCCGCTCAGTCACTCATGAGTGGGTTTAAGCTCATGCAACGTCCACGGCAGCTATTATTGCAATACTATGCGTTTCTGGCATTCAGTTCCTATTTTGACTCAGACCTTGACCTTTGCGGCCAATTTTCCTCATATACATTGGACAAAGGTGTTGTTTTCTCGCATTGATATATTCAAAGAAATGTCAGCAACAGTTGGTCTAACGTGCATAATGTATATAAATTCGTTACATTAAAAGAAGCTCCCTGTATATTATTCTGCGCACATTAAGGAGAAAAGGGGGTAGAATTAAATAAACAGATAATATTAGTACCTGAGTTGTGGTCCTCATTTAATGGCCCTGAGAGACAGTGATGAATGTTTGTCACTCCACCAAAGTTTCACTGTTATCCAAACAGACAAAATGAAATGCCATTTGGGGACATAGACTGGAAATTAGTTTTCAAACTTGTAAAAGGATGAGTGACAGTAAAAAGCAGTGGGAGCCCTGATTGACTGGTGTAAGAGCAGCTCTAACGAACCTAAAACTGATGTTAAGATGAGAAATCTCATACCCAAAGGTTGGAGACTAATAGTTCTGGTGCAAATATTAACTAAACAACATGGCAAACCATTAGGTTTGTGTTTATATGCTATCAACGTCCATTTCAAATGACTAAACATCCCAAATTTTCAGATATTTACATTTTTTATGAATTCAGAGTCTGTTGCTTTTAATGAAAAAAATTACTAAAGTCGACTGTAAGTTTGTATCCCTAACCCTAACCCTAACCTTTATTCAACCAGTTAAAAACTTAAGAATAAAATCTCTTTTTAATAGGGACCTGTGGACAGGTTTCAAATATGGAACTTGCACAAAACAGAAAGAAAGGGAAGGAGGATCCACAGATGGGAGGTAGGAAACAAGTAAGTAAGGAACAGAAGACAGAGGGACTCTGGGAAGGAAGGATGTGTCATGGTTG